>VWYP01011778.1:29436-86818 GCA_013400435.1 Pycnonotus jocosus
CCTCCACGCCGGGCCCGGCGGGCCCTGAGCGGGGCGGGGCGGCGGAGAGTGGCCGGGGTCGGGCGGGATTGCCGGAGCGCTTCCCGCAGGAGAACCGGCCCTCCCGGGAGGGGCGGCAAGCCCGGCCGGAGGGCGCTCCGTGGGCACGGGGGACACTCCGGCTGCTCGGCCTCTCGGGAACACAAGATCCGCCTCCGGGTCCTGCGTGCACTGCTGCCGCTCTCTGCACCCCGGGGAGAGAGACCCTCCTCCTGGACAGCGTGGAGGGAGGAAAGGCGGCTGCGGGCAGGGGTAGCCCCGACGCAGCTGAAGCGGCTTCCTACAAGTTCCGGGGGTTACACCTCGGAGTCTAAATTTGGCTTCTTTAGAGAGAGCTGGACGACAAACCAGCCACTTCCCCCTTCTTCATTAGGGCATAACAGAGTCTGAGGACTTTGGGGATTTTCTTCTTAATGTAACCAAAAAATAGGGTTTGCTGCAGGCTCTAAAGCTTTCGCTTTTGCCTAGAATTTACAATATGGTATTTTGAATAGTTTCTTATCTGTATTTTTTCCCTGTGCATAACAACCCAGTGACATGCTCTACAATTTTGTGAAATATTTTGGGTTTTAGCTAACTCTGTATCAAAACCGTGTTCCAGGCTGTTACGATGTGGTTTAAATCTAGAAGAGCAAAGAAAACTGAGTCGCTTTATATAAAACAGAAAGAACTTTGAAGGTTCAAAATATACCCAAAAACATGATTAAAACCAAACGAGGTTAAATGTTGATGTGAAAAAAATATATACTTTCTTTGAGAGTAAAAGAGGCAAAAAGAAAAGAAAAAAAAAAGAAAGAAAGAGAAGAGTGTGCATGGGGACGGGGTAGGGGGGACAGGGAGAAAGTGACAGAGGTTAGGCAGAAACATCTTGCCCTTCTGAGGGTCCCAACGACTGTCCTTTGTTTTACTTATTTTCTTGGTACCTCTGAAAAGGCATTTGAATCTTTTTCATACATCCATTCAAGTCTTGCAATATCAAAGAGCACAGCTTAATGTCCCCGTAACTTGAAAGTGTTGACCGATCTTAAAACTTTTCTCCATTGAGCTTCTCACTCTCAAGACCTCCCATGGTTGGCCTGTATTAATGATGTATTCTTGATAGGCAGTCAAAAGAAAAATCACTGCATGTGTAAGATCTTAACCAAAAAGTGCACTACAATAACACTAATAGTTCTATAATAAAAACCTACCAAAAGAAATGTACACAGTTTGTATTTTACGACACAATTTTACAGTTGGTGGAAGGGTAAATCAACACTTCAAACAAAAATAATATCCTTTAGATCCCTTATTATCAAGTTATGATTATGGCTTTAATGTGTAACTACTTTAGTGCCTTAATAAAACTAAGATAATTAATTTTAATGTCTAGCATGCTGGGGTTTTTTTCCTCCCAGTCCTATTTAAATGTGATTTTAATGAATAAGAAAGCTGCAGTTGTTACTTCACCTCTTGACTATATTGTCTTACTATCCATGAGTTCATGTGAAGAATGTTTGGCCAGCAAAGAAGGGAATGGTCTTGGAATGTTTGAGGGAAAAGTTTGTGTGGAACTTCACAGGTGCTTTAAAATATCACAGATTAGATTTCTCTGAATTGCTAGTCCACATGCTATCAGAAGAGGATTTCTGCATAGGACTCCTGGTGAATCACTGGATGGAACTTCAGTTACCTCTCCTGCATTGTTTGCAGACACAAACTTCAGGGTACTCTTAGATGTTGCCTAAATCCTCACCTGAAGGAAATAGTATTTCCAGCAAAAGACTGCTTCATGGGGATTATAAAGAAGAAGTGTTTTAACCCCTAGACATGTCTCTAGAAGAAAAACACATTTTGTTTTATAAAATGGTCCTGTTGTAACCGATTTAATAGATACAGCTGCAAAGGCACTGCTGAGATCTGCACTTAAAATATAAACTGATCACTATGAAAATTCAAAACCAGCCCTTTCTCTGGCATACGCTTTCAGTGTCAACTTTAATCAGTTTATAGTGCTGGTATTGCAAGGTACAAAACCAGATTGCTATTTTCTTATGATGAGACACAGTTATTGCTATACATTTGTTAGCACGGTTACCTGGCTTCTGGCATGCAAAGCTGTCATCAATCTGAATTCCTGGAGGTGTCCATGTGTGCTTCCTCAGACTGCATTTGTAGACTAAACAACCAGTGCAGCAGTGTGAAAAAACAGTGCAGCTGCCTGCAGCTGGGACAGTTGATTTTTCAACTACAGAGCAAGTAGATGTTGGTATGTAAAGGCTACCATCAGGTAGTGGTTTCTACAAGAAAAAACTCAAGTTATTTATCACCTTACTATTATCTAATAGTAACTAGTAACTGTTATGTGCTTAGCTGAGTAATGAAGAAATGTTTACTCAAGAAGTTATCAAAAAAATTATTAGGCCCTTTCAAAAATCCATGAGACAGCCTCTTTTGAAATCATGGTGCAAAATGGGACAGGAAAAGGTAATTGTTTCACGAGTGGATGGAGACAGTGCTGGCAGTTACCAGCCTGAAAAGCTCTCATCCTGGGCTCAGAATACTTGCCTGGTTTGGCTCTGCTTTCCACTTGGAAAAATAGCTTTCTTACGTAAATCAGTATTACTATTTTTGCTTTCAGGTCCCTCCTGATAGTCTTGTGTGGTAATGAAGACAAAGACTTAAAACTGCTCTGTTTTTTAGTTTTACAGAATACATTGTGTGCCCTCAATCCGGGTTTGTTCCAGCAGAGTACAAGAACTGCCCATTAATACTGTGGTCAGGGTGATGGTACAGTGTGCAATTTGGACACTGCCAGCAAGGCTGCACAAGAACTGGGAAGGGCTCATGGATCCCTCAGGTTAGGGAACAATTTAGAGCAGGCAGCATGAATATGGTTGGATGTTCATGTGGCTGTAAAACTTGGGCACCAGACTATACCCTAAAGTGTGTCTCTTGGCAGCTGAGGTTGAGGCTGCCTATGAACTCATGAATTTGTGCATTTTTAGCTTTTTTCAGAATACCAGATCCTGCAAAGATCAGGAACACAAGAGCAGTCATCACACAAGTTCCTTAATCCCAAAGGCCAGATACTGACTTCTTTTATGAATACATTTTACAGAGTTCTCAATGCCATTTTGTAGAAAATAGAATTTTCCCTAGTTTCCTCTGGTTGTTGTTTGGGCATTTTATTTTTAGTTGGTTTGGGGACTTTTTTTTTTTCTTTTGCTGATTTTTGGTGTGAGGAGATTGATAAGGTAGTGAGTGGTAAAATTGCTGACTGGCAGACATGGTAACTGAGTGCTTCTTAACACTCAGATACCTACTAGTAAAAAACCAATGGGCACGCCTTTCACTGAATAACTAAATGTAGGGATCATTATCGTCATATTCCTGTTCATCTATTCATTCCATATGTGAAAATGCACAAATGAAGTTGAAGATGGGAGAAAGCAGCTGATCCCTTGCAAAGCATGCAAGAAAAAATACGCAACACTCACTTCAGAACATTGTAACAAAATGATCTAGTGAATTTTATTTTGGGTAACAGCCAAGAAATCTGACATTTTGCCCAATATGGCTTTCTTCTAAAATTAAAAAGTTGCATATACCTACAGTTGAGTCCACCAGCTACAGAAAATCTGATGTATACATTTTTAATCCATGGCAGCATCACCAGAATACAGCTTTCAGTGGTGTTTTCAAGGTGAATTATAAGATAGAAGTTTTTAAATGTGCATTTAGAAGATTTTTATATTGTTTATATGAAAACATACAAATTTTTCATTTATACATATAGTACATATAAAACTCATTGTAATTAGCAAGTATCTTCATCTGGGTATTTACCTTTGTGCATATAGCAAAAAAAGAATGCAGTTAGGGCTTTAGATGAAATATTAAAGTTCAAGACCTTTGTATATGCTAACTAGAACCTTATTCAAATAACTCAAACATATTTTTCCTGCTTTTAAAAGATAAGAGATTCAGCTTAAAAATACATTCATAAAACAAAGACAATATTCTCCCTGAGACTACCAGTGTGAGTTAATTTGTGGTAATCTTTGAATGAAAAAATATAAAAAAGACAAGCTCTGGTTTTCTCTATGCTGCAATGAATTTCTTGAGCAACACTGACATCATAAAAGGTATAGACTGGGGAATCATGCTCACTAGCTGAAAAAGAGTTTCATAGATCAGTTTAAGAAGAAGAAAAAGAATTAATACAGACAAGGGAAGGTAACTATGTTTTAATGAAAGATCTGTATCTGGAGTATGTATTAATGGGAAAAAGTTGTGTAGTTGGTTTTTGTTTGTTTGTGGCTTCTTTTTTTTTCATTTCAGACATGAATTTCATCCATACCAAGACTATATGCTCAAAATGTAGATTCTTGATTTACACAGAGATACCTAGAACAGTTTTCTAAATATTTCAAGCATTTGTTTTTGTTAATATTCATAAAAGAAATATACAACATGTGGGAATAGTTTCTGCTTAAATTCAATGATAAAATCTTTGATTATAACTAGATAGTGAAGTGTCATAAGCAATAGGTGAGGAGTCAACACTCCTCCCCAATGAACAGCTCCTGGTTTGTAGCTGTTTTCCATCTTCTACCAGAATCCATCTGCTCTGAAGGCCAACAGCTACACCAGTTATATTTAGCATTCTTTCTTTTAAATATTAGCCAGAGAAGGTTTTTAAACTGCTACAAAGTAACAGAATTGGGATGCATTAAACATATCCCACCCAAATTGGAGAGAGTGAAAGACATATTTTTTCTTTTAGAATTGAAGTTGTATTTATAGTAACCATGCAATTATGTTATTTGGGGGGAAAAGCCTTACCTAACACATTTATAGGAAAAAGGGGGAAAGCATTATGTTTGTTCTACCAAAATTTATTATGTAGTAATTACAAAGGTTAAAGATTCTTCCATTTTAAATAAAAATAATAGTTATAATTACACATATTGTATAGTACCATGTCAGGTGATTCCAACAAATATAACATGAAATACAGTGCAGTTTCAAATCAGAAAGACAAATACTTTCTCATTCACAGTGTTTGACAAGTTACAGGAAAGCTTGTTCACATGAGGGTCTACTTAAGGTCATGCTCTTATAAACAGTTCACATCAAGCTGTGCCACAAAAACAAATCATCTCTCAGAAGGTAAAGTATCGGGCAAACCACTCCTGGCGTTGTGGGTCTGGTGAAGCCACTGGTGAAGCATCAGTCTGAGGAGGGCTAAATTCACAGAAAGAAAAAAAAAAAACAACAATTATCCTACAACTACGTTAAAAGTACAACTGTTAGGAGAAGAAAAAAAAAAACCCACAGAGAATATTCAGTAAGGAATACATGTTTTGCTAATTATCAGTGTGCCTGAAAAAAAAATTTAATGTCTCCCTATAGAATCTGTGATCATCCACTCCATTGGAGAGCATCAGCAGCACAAGTCAGTTCAGAAGCCACATTACAGGGTGGGCAAATAATATTTTGGAAAAGATAATTTTAAATCTCATAAATAGCTGTAGTTTTCAGGAAGAATAAAAAGAGTTTTCTTGGAAAAGCATGACTGTAGAAGGTCCTCTTTTAGCATCCTTTTCCTGTGGTAAAGTTAATTTTGAAAAATATGATGCAAACATCATATTTGTAGACATGTGCTCACAAAGACTGGCTGGCAAATGAACAGAAATACACACTTTTGTAATAATTAATACCCATCACAAATATCACTTGCAATTGTTCATGCACACAAAATATGCTAAGATACTAGAAAAAACACTGCTGTGCTGCAAACAGCATTTGGCTCCTCATTCTCACAAAAATGAGCACGAAAATAATTTAATTACACAAGTTCCTTTATCAATAAAAATCGGTAATAAAAGAATCTCTACTATAGGATAATATAGAGCACAAAACAATTTGGATCACGGTCCATAGGGTCATGCACATGCATGTTTATAGATACCTGAGCATATTCATGCACATAACATGCACAGGAAAAAATTAGCAACAGTACTTTTCTTTTTTTAAAAAAAGGTTTTCTTGAAAAATATTGTTTTCCCTTATCTATTCTAGATTCTATCATTGGTTTCCCTTTATAATTAGCAGTTGCTAGGTATGTGATCTTTTGCATTAAACCAAAGGAGAGAGCAAACAATCAGGTGTGGAACCAGTAACTACATTTCGCTTTAAGTTGGCAACTTAGAGGTACGAGATCAGTACCAACTACATACAAAGTACAGCACTTCAGTGCATTTAATGTGTGGACATACCAAGATAAAAAATTTAAATCCTGCCTCTAAAATGCCATTTTTAAGTTATTCAATTCAGTACATTATTTTGTGAGAGAATTACTTGAGACTAATGCTGGTTTTGATTACTGGAAGCTCAGCATTAAGCACTCAAGTCTGTACATTTCTTGTTGCTGTAGCAAGGTTACTACTATGGAACAATTTCATATAGGTGAGGAAAGAGGGAACACAAAACATTCACCTAGCATGGAAAATCATTTTCTTAAATAAAAATCTTTATCACACAATACTAAATAAAAAAACCTCCGTGCTAGTATCAATTCCTAAATGAAAATTCGTAAATAACACAAACATCTAAAACAATTGTTCATATATGTAAACAATTGGAAGCACATGAATTCTGTTAAGGTATTTATAAAGGTTTTCAAAGTTCAAGGCTTAGGAAAAAGTGAGAGAAGACTTCACATTTCAACCAGGTCTACAATAAAAAGGAATACTATAAAGAGGTTATAATTAACATGTAAAAATTAAAAATGCCGTAAGAGTACTTGTACCTCTGGAAGGCTGATAAAGCAAGTAGGATTCAGCTCAGTAAGAATGCAAAATTTTCCAAAGTTAAGCAGAAAAAAAAAAAAAAAAAAAAGGCTTGGTGAGGCAGTGCTCACCTCAAAAACGTCTTGGGCTCTTTGGGTGGCATTGGCTGTGGTAGTGGTTTGCTGCTGTTGAACTCAATATCGTGGATGGGTGAGTTAGGAATGGGGTCCAGGCGGTTGGGATGTCCATTGCCCACCACTCCGCTAGATTCCAGAGCACTTAGATTGGGAACACTCACAAACCTGTTTGTTGATTTATCGTTCTTCTTCTTTTGCTGCATTAAAAATAACAAACGTAAGGAAGGCTTCTTGCACCAGAACACATGAGGACTTTGGCTAATTTAGAAGATTTATTGATGGCTGGTTTGGAGGTTTTTTTAAAGGAGAGGAATTGAGACAAATTGGGCTCTTTTCTCAGTAGTTTTCTGCTTGCTTTGACCTGAACACCACAAATTTTCACAGCAAAATTGAATTTCTAATCAAAATTATTAAGTTACTATGATTTAGTGTAATAATCAATGAGTATATCACATAAGAATATATGATGTTTCAATATAACATCTTGGTTATATTGAAACATTGGTTCTATTTAAACATTGGAGATTGACAATCTTGTGGAAAATTTCCTTTCAGTCTGTTAAACCTTTCATGTTTACTTAAATCTTCTCTTCATATCCATGAAACAGCTCTGCTATCAAATGCAATTACAGCAAATTTAAATGATAAAAGAATGGGTCTCTCCAACACATTTCACTCCATCACTGAGGCACATTTTGGTAACTGGACCATGAAACTTAGAAAAGCACCTACATTTCTTTCACAGCAATTACACCCTCTCAGTCAGCAAAGCATTATAGCAATACAGCTAAATATAAAAATATTACTGTACAGGAGTCCAGTTTCTTGCAGAAAGAAAAGGCCTGGCTTTGATGCTAATACAGCTGCCACTTCTAGACACCAGATGGCACAACTGAACATGTTTTGTTTTGGTTTTTTTACAACACTCTCTGTACTATTCTTGATAGTATTTCAAGGAACTCAACATATTTAAGAAATCTATTTTTATGTCATTATTTTACGTTCCAGAACACATCATATAAAGGAGTCAATGATCCTCTGTTTCTATAAATACTTTAATGCAGAAGGATGTTTCAAATAATTCTAACTTTTCTTTTAAATGGCTGTCTGACAGGACATGGTGGTTTTCTTCTGACTTCTATCTCATTTTTCATGTCTACAATAAAATACTAAAATTCAAAGTGCCTTATTTCCAAAAACAGGAGTTTTTTACATACCCAGAGCAATAAAAAAATTCCCTTGCTCAAAAATACAATGAATCATGCATTATTTGAATATATATAATAAATAATTTCTTTCAATTACTTATATGCCACCCTAACAAAGCAGCTAGGAGAAAAACCCCTTAAGGGCTTATTAACTACATATATTTGAACTAAATAAAGTGAGAGACAAGTGGAATCTCATAGTTTTTTCTATATAATATTTTTCAGCAGAATTCCAGCTGAAACAGGAGAGCTGCTCTACTCGAGGGTGGGCATGAGTTCAGCTGGAGACAGAGAGTCCTATTGTTTCTTCTCTTAGCTAACTTTGATTTTTCTCTTCTAGCTTTGATTTCAGTGCCTGACTTCTCCAGGGCTGGCAGATGCAAATGATACTAATTGCAGGCACATACTCTTGGGTGTGTCTGTCAATACACAATTAAAATACCCCAACAATTAAACAGACAGCTATAATAGAAAAAAGTGGGTTTTAAGCATCACAGTGAATGATCATCAGCTACAAAGGGTTAAACTGAGATTGTCCCATACATGTCTGCTGTAGTAGCTGAAGAAATAAGAAGTCATTTGGTGAAACTAATCAACTGTACGTAACATACACTTGCAAGACAATATATGCTGTAATTAAAAAGTGTGTTAAACAAACTGTAGTTAAATCTGTGTGCTCCACAGGTGGCTCATTTCTGGAAAATGCATGTTACCCACATAAGTGCTTAGAAAAATACTATGATTTATATAATATTCTCTATAAAACAACCTGTGCTTCTGAAGCAGTCAAATCTGGAGAGAGAAAACTGTGTATTGTTTCCATGAAATTCATGCAAAGTATTAAGAAACTTTAGATGTAAGGATGCAATACTATACTAAACAGATACATTGCAGAAATTAGAAAAGCTCTAACACAATCTGCGATGGCTGTAATTTTGCATTTATATGCAAAGCCTGTAGTAACTCATAACTTCTGTCTTTTTTCTTACAAAAAAAAGAAAAGAGAATGAGATTTTCAGTTTCTTTGTAATTCATTCTCTAATAACACAGTATGTGCTTTGACAAAATAAATTAACATAGTCCACAACTCATGAAATGAACGATTAGACTGTTCTGGCATACAAGACACTTTTAAAGTCTAAACATTTTAAGTGATAGAAGCATATTATAAAAATATGTGAATTATCACTATGGAAATCTGATGCTGAAGTGCTTTTCCCAGACACTTCAGATTTCACACAAAACATAAGGTTATATACTAAATGGTTCCATTTTACATCTTTATAAACGGGTGGTTCAGACAGACTTCCAATGTTTTCAAACAACCATTGAAATTGTATCTGGAAGTCCTGGTATTGTCTCTAATGGGCCCAAACTAATTTCTTTTATACAGTTAGCATAAAAATTAGCCATCCAGATAAGCTTGAGAGAGCTGCTGGGCTCATGAAAATCATAGGAGAATATTGACATTTTGCAGCAGAGTTTGTGCAGAAGTGTGAAATATGCTGATGTGAAACTGCAGTAAGGCTGGCTAAAAAACACAGCCAGATCTCAAATAATGGAGCCAGACTTCATTTTAAATAACCTGAGCCTGAACTTTGATCACTGAAGCTTTTCAGCATCTGAGCTGCTCAGGTTGTGCCTCTTGGGTTTTAGCCTCTGCTTCAGAACCTTCCCAACTTCTGTCTCTACAGCTGGCACAAATCACTTCTCCTTCCACGCAAGCGAAATAACCTATGGGTTATCACAAGAAGGAAGGAAATGTCAGAGGACTCACTCTGAAGTGGTGAAAAAGAACAGTATGTAGGTACTCTACCATAGTCTTTTCACATTCCTCCAGAAGGAATGCTGCTGGCTTTTGAAGTTGCACGAAGGCTACTATGTCTGTGTGGACAGTAGCCTTCCCAGGCTGCTATTCAGCAGGATGGAGAGAGCTGGCAAAGATGAGAGAACTGTTGTGCTTTCACTTGTATAGGTGGTGACAGTAACTGAGAAGGCTGGAGACTGATTTCAGTCTCTTGCAGCCTCCATTCTCCATACTGGTTTGCCATTTCACGTCTCTAAATTTACTCTACGTCTTTTTCCCTTCAGACTCATTCCATGCCCTTCTCCCATGCTTCCCTGTTCCCTTTTTACCTTTATTCCCTTCCTTTTACTGTCTTCCTTTTACTCTCTCCCTGTCTTCCTTTTTTTCTTCCACCCTGAGTGCTTCCCAAAAAGCACAAAGTGCTCTTGCACTTTCCATAATAACCAAGAAAAATTATAAAACTAAAAACCAGCCACTGCTCTCTGTTGCATGATACAGTTCTGCCCTCTATTGCCTTTCTGTCACTTTTCCATTTGTTGGGGGTTAGGTTTTTTCCTTTTTTTCTTTTTGCTTAAGGAATTTGTTCTCCCCATGGTTACTGGGAGACAAAATGCTGGGTACTTAAGGGTGCTTGATGAAAACAAAGAGTTGCTCTGGGAGGGGGATATAACTGAGTTTCAAGGGGCAGGTAAAAGAGCTGGAGGAAGCTTGGTCTCTTTCTGCTCTCTGGGCACTCATCGGAGAGGACACGGCCAGGCTGTTCCACTGTCACCAGAAGAGCCCCGGTCCTGGGAAAATCTTCCATCATCTGCTTGCGTGCCCGGGAATCCTGAGCTCCTCGGCTGCCCTGCCAGAGAAGAGCAGGCCCTGCCCCGCCACCGCAGCTCCTTCGCCCTGCTCTGTTTGCTACAGTGTGACCTGCACCTCTCCCCTGCCTGCCAGGGGCACCCAGCCCCTGCCTGCCGGGACAATCCAGCCGTTCCCAGCTGCCTGCCCGTGAAGTGGCACTGTTTCCAGCTCTGTGCAGGAGCCATCGAGAACACCAAGCCACCGAGACCAAACTGTCCTGGGTTTTGGGAGGGAAGGCCCCCAAGGTTCTTGGTACTGTTTTGTTGCTGGTGCTGTAGTTGTTGTTTTTTGTTTGCTTTGTTATACATATTAGTAAGGAACTGTTATTTCCTATTCCCATGACTCTGCCTGAGGAAAGGCCCCTTTAATTTTTTTTTCCTGAATTATAATAATTTGGAGGGAGGGGATTTGAATTGTCCAGATACCTGTCTTTCAAACCAAGACACCATTTTAAATTTGCAGTTCTGTAATAAGAAACTGTGTTTTATGTCATGCACATCTAGCACACCAGGGCAACAGCATCAGCGGATCTCTAAACAACACAAAAGAAACAAACCTACACAAAAATAAGTAGACAAATGGAAAACTATGTTTCTTGTCTTGAACATGTCTGTTAAGAGTAATTGATGTACAGATGCAGACACACACATACACATATATCTTTTCTTTTTACTATATCTTTAGATTTCTTTTTCTTTACTTTAGCAATGAAGTCCATGGAACATACCTTCACCAATGGATTAATAACACCAACATTAGGGGCTGCATTAAACATTTTGTTGTAGTTAGTCTCCCTGTTTACTAGTTCCAGCTGATAGAACTTTTTGTCCTCCTAAAAAGAACAACAGATAGAAACTCCTTTTTATGCATTTTCAACCAGTTAGTGGCCAAATCTGCCTGTGAAATGTTCTCAAATAAATTTATGCTTACATTTTAAAATAAACCATCAATTCTAAAAAGTGCATTTTATGTTTATATATCATTATATGGAATAATCTAAATAACTTCTATTTATGCAGTTCTATGGTCCTGAGAATGAGTACAGCCTAATGGATTATGTACTGCAAATGACTCAGTATAGTTAAATTCTGATCTTTAATAATTTTTGATTTCCTCATTCCTTCTTGCATCTTAATTGGGATCTAATCAGACTAAACCAAGTCAGGGTGTTTTGTTCTGAATTTGGGAAGCTCAGTGGGTCAGGATCTTGGTCTTAGAAATCTCACAGAAGAAACTGTTTCTTATATTGTTTACATGGCTGGTTTATCCCAGGATTGGAGGCAGGAGATATCTGATAAAGGACACACCAAAAATACTTTTGTAATAATGTATCATGCTTGATTTTGGAAAACACTCTGTATTTAATTAGTTTTACTATTACAAGTCATTGAAACCAGAGGAATAATATGTCAAAGAATATGAATAACATGTTACCAAGATTGATTCTTTAAATACATTTCAAATACTCTGAATCAAATTAACTTTTGTATTTGTCAAGATATTACACCAAGAGAGCATAGAAGTCTTACAATTAATTTCTTTATGAGTTGGTCCCGCTCTGCAATTAGGTCTTTCAGTTCTGAGATAAGCTGCAAGTCTTCTGGTCTTGATTCTCTGTTTTTATATTTTTCTTCCATTTCTTCTAAACTTTATAGAAAAGAAGAATATCCCCTTTAGCCTGATCCAGTGTTAAATGATGAGTGAATAGTCACATTTTTGATAAGTACAAAAGAGAGTTCAGGGAGTAAGAACAGAGGATGACTTTCTTACCACCTTGAAGAAAATTAACTTTTATGTTCTCCTTCCACTTTAGATAGTTAAGAAACAAACAAAAAACTCCCAATAACCGTAACTTTTGCTCCAGCAACTAATAATCTAGGGAACATTCTAAAAGCTTAACATCCTTCCTGTGCATGCACTACTACATTTTTGAAAAGGGCCACTTGTAGGTCAGGCTAAAAAAAAGGCATTCAAAACCACAGCATCTTCCTCAGTTCATGTGGAACATACTGGAACAGAAGACACTCAAGAACACTGAAGACTAATAGGTAACTAACTCCTCTCCACAAAAGCTACTCAGTACCATTAGAGATGAAATAAAGGAATGAGCTGCAAAACAAAAGGAATAACACTTGGATATTAGGATATCTAATGTAACAACTGATAAACATTTGAAAAAATAAAACTAAGAGGAAATTTGAAAGGCCTGGTGGGAAAGCATTAAAGGAGACAAGTGAAATAAGCCAATTGAGAGAGGAATTGTACAAATAACTGCATAAATATCCCTTTTTCTTAAAGAAAAAGTTTTGAAGACATGACAGTTTCAAATTATTGTGTCCCCTTTAAACTAATAACACACTCACAATGCTAAATATAGTTTCAAAGGAAAGTACTAAAATATGTCTCTCACATATTCAGCCCTCACGTAGATTAGTGAACCAAGTATCAGAACAGATTCAGGAAATTTAACAAACATAGTGAAAAAAGAAAAGAAATCCCAATCAAACACTGAGAAAAATCTATTAATTAAATCTAATCTAAATCAGGTCAAGCTTAATTCCACAAGAATTAAACAAACTGTAAACACCTGGAAGAAGACATGATTTTTCACTTCAGATAAACATTTTATCTCTAAAAGCAACTATGAGATTTTTACTTTGATTTGCAGCTGAAAAAGCAGCTGCATATTAAATTATATTTTTAACTTAATAACCTTCAAATAACCTGTAGATATTCTGAGGAGATTATATAATGTATTTACATAGAACAATATGGAGAACAACATGATTGTTTTTACTTGCAGAGAAGGCATTTGACTCAGCAGAACAGAAATAGCCTCAGTTGACTTAATTTTTGTGCATATTTTTTATGCTAGGTTAAGCTATTGTACATGGATCCCCAGAGTATAGTATATAGTTACATACAGCTGTCATTTTATTTTCAGATCCTTCAGAGAACTGGGTTTTTTTTCTGTTTCAAATAGATAAGTTGTAATTTAAAGACTTTCGTTGTAGAGCCTAATTAATGACATCCACTCTCAATTATTCCAAGACAGATTCTCCATTTCACAAACATTCATGAGGCCATGCTTTAGGTGAGGCTGAACCTGGGAACAGTTACTTGAGAAACAGCTGCATGAAACTTCTCTGGGTTAGTGCGTGTGTGTGTGCGTTTGAGTCTTGTTTTGGGTTTTGGTTATTTATTTTGGGGTTTTTTGGAATTTTGTTTATTTTTGTTTGGTTGGTTGGAGTTTGGTTTTTTAAATTTGCTTGCTTTTCTACATAGTTTCTTCTTTGGGCAGCCTCTTACTTCAGTGTAAATAGAGAAATAACACACTGAAGGCCAGGTTAGGGTACCCTGGATGATGCTTACTGATTTTAGGCCAGTGGCTGCTTCCTCAAAGCTCTAAATTGAGCAAGAGTGAGGAGTAAAAGACCAGCTAAATTCAGAAATTTCCCTGACACTAAGAAGCAAACAACTTAATGTGGAAAATATTTAGGGTAAGCAGTTCCAAACCAGTTCTGATGGCTGCTCATAGGCCTGTTTCTCATACAAGACAAATGCAGCAAACAGGAGGTTGCTTACCTCTAATTTACTGAATGGCAAGGTACCACATTGATCAGGGCATAAGAGTGTGCACGTGGACAATTACAAGAGGGTGAAAACTAGAATTTTATAACCATTTTATCTGTAGACAATTTCTGAGGGCTCATTATCCAGAAAAAGCTAGATGGATTTTGGCTTTACTGTCCATTTGTAACTGATATTTACTTTGAAAAGCTTTCTAGCAAAAACTTAAAACCAATTTCCTCTCTCTGCCATAAATCTTCCATGCTACAAATCCCTTAGTGACAACTTTGTGCTCAATGTGCTATGAAACCTGAGCCAGAAACTGTGACCAAATGGGTAACACCACAGAGGTAGAGAATGAAGGATGTGGAAGACAGGAAAACACTGGTTGGTGACAGACTATTACCTCACTTATTAGACCATTAGGTGGTCTAATCCCTGGTGGCATTTTGATTCAGACAAACTCTAAAGCCCTCTGTTATTGTTATGCTCATACAATCCATTTCAGCCACTAATTTTCCTTATGCTACCAAACCTGAAAATGTTTGCATCACTCAATGCACAATCTCACTTCTTAGTAGTAGTAAATATTGTATTGTTTATAAACTTGTTGAAGAAATTGTGTTCTCAAAAACGATGTATTAAAGTTTGAGAAAGAAACTATTTGAAATAATGTTTTCTCTGTTTTTTTAGGAACTAAACAGATTTAATCTTTCCTACCTGAAATTTTTTGGTCTCAAGCCCTTAACAATTTACCTCACTACATTCCCCTAAAGATTATAGAATTGTGTTGCCTAAAGAAGGCAAGAACAACCCCCATACTTTACTGAGGTATCTGTACATCTGTGTCTCTGCAGTATCTTCAGGAACTTATGGACACCAGAATAAACTATTCACTCAAATGCAGCTACATACAATTTTTTAATGCAACAAAACTTACGAAATTTGTAAAGCTGAATTAATTTCCTTGAGCAGCTCTTGGGTCTTATTAAAATCTGCCAGCATGCTTTGTTTCTCTCTGATGTGATCTGCTGTCAAGACATCCAGCTCTGTCTCATGTTTCTTGCTTAAATCTTGCTCATGCATCCTGTTTGATTTAGTTTTTGTTAAAAAAAGAGTTATTCTAAAATCAGACTTTTTTGTTCATCATGATTTTCTGCCATGCTTCTAATGGCTTTTACATAACATCAGACAACACAGAAGGAATTACTGATTCATCAAAGCCTACTACTTACTGTTCTCCAATCTTCTAGCTTATTTCATGGAAAATGCATCTCCTTTAATGCTTTTTAAAATAAACAAGCATAATGAATTTGAAAAAAAACCCCACCAAAAACCAACACTTGAGTGAACTGCTATTAAAATGTGCCAAAATGTGTCACTGAAATGCCACTTAACTGCACAGCACAGTCACTAACTTTACCAGTAAAGGGCATAGCTTTACTAAAGAAGACTATGATACGTAATATGACTTGATTAAGAGGATAAATTTAAAATGGCAAATGGCAATTTTTTAAAGTAGAATGGTAAGTGAAACAAAAGGTTCAAATTTAGACTGGAAAAATTCATACCTGATCTGTTGGTTGGATTCACTGTGTATTCTAAGAATTTCTTTCCCTTTAAACTCTAATTCCTTCGTCAATGCACTTATATTTTCATGAAGATGAAGAATCTCTTTGTCCAGTTCAGCTATATGATGGTCTCGGTGTCTCAGTTCATCTTGTAGATCTGATATTCGGCATAAAAACTCTTTTTCCTATGATATAAGTAGCAGCAGCAAAATATATTTTAGATAGACTTGTTTCTCAGAGGTGATGCCTACAATACTTGCTTTTGGAAAACAACAGCTGAGCAGAATTTTCCATCCAATAGATAGCTTTTTCAGTTTTTGATGCTGACACAAATTATAATGAAAGCAAAGGGCTTTTTTATTGTGAAAAAGCATAAAGAAAGAAGAAATCAAAGTTAGGTAATAAATTATTTCCACTTGCAAGAATAGTTAAAACCCATGATTATCACTGCCTGTTAAAATTGGTGTAGTTCATCACAATTTCCTTTCGCCCACACATAGAAGAAAAAAACCCAGTTATCACTAAGATCCAGGGCCTGGGCATTTCACTTTCCCTGCCTTGTCAGCATGCAATCCAGAGAACCATTTTTTCCCCTTACAGCCCCATTCAATAGGAGAAAATTGCTCAAGATGTATGCCCTGCACAAACAAATACTGACCCAGAAGTCTCCTATCTTACAAATATATACAAAGGTCATAAATATCTTTATATGTGTTAAATAGTTTATGTTATATTTACATTGTGTCCAATAAATCAAGAAAAGTTTTGTTTTGTTTTTTTTTCAGAAGAAATTCCAATGAAGTTAATATCTGGGAAACTCAGCTGGAGCTTGTCCCAATGGCTTTGATAATGAGTCTCCTTGGTTTAGAAATGTCTGTAATGAAAACAACTTTTTCAGAGTATTCTATTTCCATCTATTCCACTTCTTACAGTTTCACAATAATTAATGAGCATATAGTTTGCACAGAGAAAATCAGCAGACATTCCAAAGCTGTTTTGTCTAAAATTGTGTTTTGCACCTTCATGCCTCCAGGAAATACAAATATATCCTAGTGCACAAATTTCATAGGGCATCTTTAAGAGCAGACAATTAAAAATAATTATGTATCTCCCTATGTAAAGACTATGTTAAAGTTATAGGAAAAAGGAGAGGAAAATTTTACATCCACACATATAAATATTTCAAAAAGAAGCAAATATAATCATCCTGATCAGACCACTCTCCATCTCATTCAATGCTGATCCTGTGAACTGATGAGCATTCTGACACACAAACCTCAGTAATTGCTTTGCCCTGAGTACAACCAAAGCTTGTGTTTAGCAGATCATTACACTGAGGCAAAAAGTACACCCTGTTTGGTTGGATCAAACACCAGTTCTTGTAATTTAAACTTTTTTTTCTGACATCTCATCTAGGTGTCAGACTCTGGGCTTAAACAACACGTGAGTGAAACTATATTCTCCTAAATCTTGCACGACAGCACCATGTTTTTGCCTCTGGTGCTTACACTGTTAAACCAGCAAGGAATAGCTAAAAAAGGGCTCATTTTCGATTGTCTCTGTTTTTGTGTAAAGGCTATGTCCAACAAACCCTGTTTCCTCTGTTAATAAATAACAACAAACATAAATAATAAATAAACAAACCCTGTTAATATATTTCTAAACCAACTCGTCCTCCTTGGTGCTGGAGTATCAGTAAGCCAATCCTGAAAAGCCTATATAGGCAAATACAGAGGTAATTTTCTGATCCTCTTATTTCCAGGAGTCTGGCTTTCAACAGAGCCTAAACTTTGAATGTTTAGATACTAGCAGAAAAACTGATTGTGTATAGAATGAAAAATGGAAGATGAAAGGTGAATTAATCAGTTTGCTACTGAAAGCAAAGGTATTTCATATTGGTTTTGGGGGTTTGGTTTTAGTGTTTGGGTTTTTTTTGTGTACCTTTTTCTTCAGTTTGAAGCAATCATTTGATTATAAGCAACCACTTTTTTTGCCGTATCTCTTAGGTTTCAAAGAGAAACAGCTTTTTCCTTCCTGCTGGCAGCTGAGGATGAGTACAATTTTGCAAGAATGGGCACTTGCCTCCCATGGCAAGCCAAGGTACTCCCAGATGGCTGCACAGTTCTGAGAGGAAATTACCTGGATATGGGAGCCTTTTCTAGGCTTTGAATGAGGTTTGTAGAAGACAGAAAAAGCTAAGCAAGGAAGTTTAGGAAACTACTAAGGACTCATTAGCTGCTGGTGTTGGATGATTTTGAAGGATTACACGTTTGTTGTTTGTTCATAACTGTTCTTGTCTCCAGCAAAGGGAAAAATGAATATTGATCATGCCATTTTATAACTAGTTCCCAGCCACGCCTCCTACCTGTCGCCTGCCGAGTTCTATGCTTCTTTCGAGCTCCATTTTGGCAGCTACCAGTTCTTGTTGATGGTTGTGCCTTAGTTGGTCAATTGCTGCTGCGTGTTGGTGGTTGAGCTCTGAGCGCAAGGAAGCTGGTTACCATGAACAAAGAGAAAAGTTTAATTTGGATGTGTTCATATTAACAGTAACAGTCCAGCTCCATCTAGTATTGCTGCTGACCTAAAACGCACTTTACATCAGCCAAGTAACTGTCCTGTGTTTTACTCCTGTTGCTTTCTGAAAACGTCAGTTCTCCATCAGGAGCTTTGGTGGCTTACTCCTTTCAAAAGAGCCTTAAGGCTGAGATATTTTGAAAGTGAAGTTACCTGTTACCTGTTAAAGCCTATAGTGATTTTAAGAGGAACACTTAGGTCAACACTGAATGATTCAGAGAGACACTACAGTGTTATAATATACACACACATGTGCATGTATATTTGCATGAGTAGAAATAATGGTTTTGGACCCCTTTTCAAATTTGAAGCTAGTATACCTAACATAGCTTTTCCTTCATCCTCCAGCTCAAATCGTAGAGTCTGAAGTTCTTGTTCCATCTCCAATTTAAAGCCTTCCATGGCTTGTTTATGTGTTTCTTTCAGTGCATGAAGTTCTTCTGAGTGCTTCTGCTGTAATCGTTCTTCTAATTCCTACAAGATCAAAATTGACAAAATTTGTTCTACACCAACTTAGAGAATTTATAAAACATTACACAATAAAGAACTGGAAACAAAAAGCAAGCATTGACATACTCTAGGAAAAAACCTCACTAAAATTACTCATATTTTCTTATCCTCCTAACGTATTTTTTCTTTTCAGTGGTTGATGGTTACCAAGATTACCTGTGTACAAAACCCATTTGGCTCACAGCTGGAAAAGAGAAAAAAATCAATTCAAGGATATATCTACAATAGCAAGCAATGTAATAAGGTGCAGATTCACATTTGGGGACTTCTGCTCTCTAAGGACACCCATGTTTACTCCCTATGGAACTGTATGAAGCATAATGTTCCTGGTACACATCTTCTGATCTTCTGGGCACATAGTGGGAAAAGAGATTGCAAAGGCACACCCTGGAGCTGAACTTAAAAAACCTTAAGACACCCCCCATTAAGACACCATGCACTACCAAACTTCCAATTTTAAAGCTGGTTTTCTCAAGGTTTTAAAAAACAAAAGTATCTTGGCTGGAGCTTGAAAATTATCTTACAAGTCATAGTCATAGCTAACACAATTTTTAACATAAGGAAAATATAAGATACATTTCAAATGAGTCTACTGATAGAAAAAACATGCAAAATTAGCTGTAATGGAAAATTCCTACTCAAAGTCAAAACAAGAATATAATATTAAGGGTAATAATATCAATGTACTGTAAAAAAATGCATGTATTGATAATAATTTTACATATATATATACACACCCCGTATATATGTGCATATAAAGTAAGATATGAAACAATGCCAGTATTAGAAAATATTTTCAATATGTCTTCTTCAGATTTAACTGGATAACAGTATTACTGCAATACATCAGCTGAAAAGGAAATTTAGTAGTTATATAGATACTTTCTTTACTAATTTCAACTGTGCACGTAAAATGCTAAAATGGCAATATTCTCTACAGAATTTGGAATAACCATATGAACATGCCTTTTGTTCTTGTTCTTTTGTTTCTTCCATATTTTGAAAGGCAAGGATATGGGCTTCCTGAAGTGACTTATGCCTTTGCTGATGCTCTTCTTCTAGTTCCTGGATCTCCTGAGTCAGTCTCTGTCGCTCCTGACTGAACTGGGCTTGTAGCTGTTGCAAAGAGCTCTGTGACTGGGAAAGCTGCATCTCCAGGTTCTGCTTCAGTAAGGAGATCTAACCCACAACAGAACAGCAAATATTCATTAGTCATTGATCATTAACATCTGCTGTAAAGAAGACAATCAGAAGAAAAAAACATTTTAGAAACTTTAGAGTGTTAGCTAAAGACAGACAAGCAATGTCATCCACCTAGTAAATTTGTTGTTAATGTTCTATGATATATAATCAGAGATACAATAATGGTTTTGCAAGGGTTATCATACTAGTTAGTTCATACTGCAGCACTACCTGTAACACAATTTTTAATGGCCAAATTATCAAAAAATATTTAGGTTTTATATAAAAGATCAATAAAAATGACACTATCAAGGTCTGAAATCAAACATTTGATTGTTAACTATCCTTCAGAGGAACACCCATTCTGCAAGAATAATCTTGCACTTGGAATAGGGAGGACAGCCTGTGACATCAGCACTGATTTTTATATCTTTTTGTGTGCTCTGGTCCTACCTTACTAGTGGTTTTCTCATTTAGAAAGAAATGGTACCACTCAATATCACAAATAAAAAGTAACACTTGATGGATTTCACATTATGCTTTTTAGTTAGTTCAGTAAGACTATGAGAGTGATTTTTATGTTTGTTTCCAAGATCTAAACAATCTGAGTCACAACTCATTTTCTTAGAAATACCTGATTTTACAAATTATGTTTTTCATCCAGTAAGTATTATAGTATACTATATTCTTTTTAGTCCCATTTTCTTTTTATAATAATATTATACTTTGTTCTCCACATCAGACAGCATCTTTTCAGACTGAAAGTACTAAACCTGTATTCTCTTGAAAGCCAACCACAAGCAATACTTCCAATTCTGGAAACAAGATCTAGCCAAAAGAGAATTTTGCTACAGTGACTCAAATGAAGGAAAATAAAATTGCCAAGTAACAAAGAATTTGAATCAGTAAGGATAGTTTTCAAACCCCAGAGCATTACATCATAATAAAGTCTGATAGTGTCATTTGATTCAGCATATCTTAATTATATCAAATTCGTAACGACATTGCACATCAAGTTATTGAATTAGAGAACATTAAATCCACCACTTAGCAAAAGATTAGTAGCAGCATACCAAGTACAACTTGTAGCATGAACATTGCTGCCAAACATGTGGGTTAAGTTTCTTTTTCAGAAGGACACAGCTTAAGCAGATTTGAAAGAAAAAAGCTACAGAAACAAAAACTAGCAGTAAAACAAAAGAAAACAAAAAATCAAACTAATTTAAATGATATAAGCATAGCTTGTTGTATTTCAGATTCACCAGGTCTTTGTATCTGAGAATATACACTATCTTTAACATACACTGTATAAATAGTATTGTACTTCAGATACCTTCAAAAGAGATTAGCTACAATTAAAGGAGTGTAGGGAAGGCCTACACTACACTCTGCAAAATCTTTTACTAAATATATTAGATATAAATTTCACATAAAAATTGTACAGTGTCAGACCACAGTTTTGTCTGATCTTTGGTTCTGCCTCCAGAAAGGGCAAACCAGGTCTACCTGGGGAAAAAACCGCCAAGCATAAATATAGGGAGCTTGACTCTATAGTCTACCTGGAACTAGAAATCTTTCTTAAACCAGAAGAGGTATTTTGGAGCAGATTTATAGAAGAAATAATAACAAACATCATCTGAGCCCATAAAAACTTTTAGTATTCAAAATATCCTGCGCTGAGTTCCATGTAAACATGACAATTTGACATGATAATCTTCAATACTTGTAATGGAAAGGAGTCAAAAGAAGTTCCTTTTTCATTTGCTGTATTCTGCTCATGTTTCTACAGCTCTGCATCATTTCCTTCCTCACACCCTTTGCCATACTGAATTGCTTTGGCTTGGTGAGTTGCTCCTTGTATGAAAGTTATTTCATATCTATGATCACACTTCTCCTACTTTTACCCCCTTTTCTACTATTGTTTACGATTAGGAGGCCAAAACAGCTCAAGTTATTTGAAATGAGAGTAAACTCTGTTTTTACGTAGTGATTCATATAGTTTTACATGTTATATTCTCTGTTTCTCTCCTGTATTCCTGAAGTTTTATTTGCTTTTGAGACTCTACTGAGCACTGAGGTGACGTTTTCATAGAATTATATATCATAGTCCTCAAACCTATTTTCTAGTTGTAACAGGTCAAGGTAAGGCTCATTACTTTACAGAAAGAGTTACAATTATTTTTGCCTTGTGGATCATTTTGCATTTATCCACACTGGATTTCATCTGCCATTTTATTGCCAAGTCCCTTGGTGTTTGACAGTTACTCTATTCTGAGTAAGCTTTTATAAGCTGCAAAGTTTCCTACCTTACTCATTTCTCAACAACCTGTAAAAGAAAACATTTTGAGCATCAGTGTAACTCTACTGATAATCTACCTTCACTGTGGTAACAATTAATTTTATATATATATAATATAAACTGTATTTTTTCTCTTCACCCCTAGAAACTCACACCACTGAAGTGGTGAGTTTGTACCATGCACCTGCCAGCATGGCCAGCTCTGAATTTTCATTTAGACATTATCTTCTTGTACTGCAATGTGCTATTGTCTTCATTCTCCAGGAAAAAAAACAAGCTATTTTACCCAAACTTTCCTTTGGTCTACTCACATCCCCATCTACTCTGATTCATCTCATTTTCACTACTGAACCCTTCTCTCCTTCCCACCTGTCTGTAATCTCATACCTACTCGGTCCTTCTCTTCATCTGTAAACCCATTCTTACTTGTCCCTTTGACCAGGTTTCCACTCCTCAGGTTTCTCGGGACATTGTCCTGTCCTGTTCACCCTGGCCACCAGGAGGTATAATTCTACAGGAAGTCCTGCCCAGTCCTGCAGAACCTCAGATAATTAAAGATCACGCTCTAACAAGCCTTTCATGATAACAGTCAAATAGAGTCAACCACAGTAACCTAGGTAAATATTTATTAAAATACTATGAAAAAACGTATTTTTGGCTTGAAGTTAAATCTATCACTCGCTTAAGTTCCTGCTCCAAATGCTGACAATGATCAGTATATAATTTATAAATATATTGAGCATGGGTCAAGGGCAAAATGATTTTGTTTTCATATCTGTCTTGAAAAGGCAGAAAACATTTTAACTGAGATGACTAAGAGAAGTCTGACATCTGGGCAGGAAGCCATCTTCGAAGAGATCAGGAATAAGAAAGAGCAGTTCATCCTTCCACCAGATTAAAGTGACTGCAAAACCATAGCCTGAAATGAGTCAATGTCTGGAGATGTCTATTTGCATCAATAGACTACACAGAAAATAAAGGACAATGAGGATTAAATTATTCTAGCAAGCAAGTTAGATTAATCTACTCTTCTAATAATTTGTTTTGATGTTGAGAAGTACAAAAAAAGCTTAAAATATCAGTCTTTTTAGAAGAGCGTGTGATTTTAAATACTATTTTGATTATTCAGTGCACAGACTGATATCCTTAAGAGCATGTTTTAGGAACATTAATGCCTCTTTTTGTATGTCTTTGGACTACCCTTTCTGTACACCTCTGTACTGTGGATTCACAATAAAAGACCTCTAACCACTATACTCTGAACTTCCAATACTTTTGTCCCAGATTTTTGGCACATTAAAAACATTAGTGAGAATTTAAAAAAAAATTGAACAGTTTGGCTACACATATGACTTACACTGCAAAACTGCAAATTATAATAGAACATCAATCCCATGCTTTGTAGAAAGCTCTGCAACACACATCTGCACTGCCCACAAGCTTGCTTGCGTTAACAATGACATAAATACGCTGCTCATGTTATGATCACGTACACAGTGTTTGATGCCAGTGATACACACACAGTCACATAGATGAGGGGGATGCAGACACAAGCTTTTGATAGCAGCACATGATCTCGTCTCAAATATTACCATGTCTCCCATTTCATGGGCTTAAGCTGTAAAGCAGTACTGCAGGATATGCAGGCTGATTAGTGCAAGCATGCCCTGTTCACAAGCTGTAAGTGCAAATCACTTACATTGCTGATAGATTTATGCAAAGCTTCACCGAGACAGTGCCGCTATGAAGGAAAGATCACAGGAATAAAGGGAAACATTCAGAAATTAACTAAGTAAAAGAAAAAGGGATAAGGAATGAAGGGTAAACATAGAACATTAATTATAATTTGATCAGAGAAAAATAAGTTGAAAGCCATCTGGAATAAATATGAATATGTTTGACTTAGTCTATAAGCCACTGACCACAGAACAGAATGACGTGTTTTATCATGTTATGTTTCTGACATACAGTATAGCATTATCTCTTTAACATAATGTTACTATATAGACATATATTGCACAGCTGAACATTTTTGAAGTTATCCACTTGTTTTCTCTTCTCTTTTATGGCAAAACAATTTTGGGAAGAAATCATTAAGTACATGAACAGACACTATATAAGGGCACAATCAACAATCAGCTGTGTCTCTTAAATATCAAAAGCATATTAAATACATCAAAGATCAGATTTCACTGCTAGAGGGCAGAAAATGAGTTTAGTCTTTAATGAAGACATTTCTATTGAAATACTTACTTTATCTTTCCTAAAATTCAGAACCAAATGGGTACATAGAAGACAATTCCTGAAAGTCTCCAGCAATAAAATTACTTAGTGTACCACTTACATTAGTGGTGATTACTAAGGAAAAGCAAAAAAATCCCAACATATTGCCAAGTAAATGCTCTATGAAATTCCAGTGACCACACAAATAATATACACAATTCATATGTATATAAAAATGCCTGTGTGTTTATATATATGAATCATGTAGATAAGCACACACACATGCACACAACAGAGTCATCAGAAATTAAGTGAGAGCAATTTCAAATCCAGCATGGTCACTTTCCCCTTCTGTCACAGGTCAGTCAAGAAGATGGCTTTCTCCGTGTGACAGCAGGTATTTTGACACCAGCCTGAAAGCCTATACATGGGAACTATTAGGTAACACTTTGACAAAATACAAAACGAAATTTTTATTCAGTATCAAGGATCTAAAAGGCACAACATAAAAATACATTATTGTGAAATATCCCAAATGAGCTTATTAAAATTGTAAGAGAGTTATAAGCATTAATTTTCTATGCAAGAGTGGAACACTAGGAGGCATCATACTCCAGCAGACAAGGCAAGAGACCAGCATCTAACAGCTCTGATTCCAACACAGACTTGGACACTGCTGGTCTGAACAAATCCACCCCATTTTTCTGTTCTTCCTTCTCATCTGTTAGGTTTGTTTAGGGGGGAAGCTGTTACAAGCAGGAATGATCTCCTGCCAAATAAATGTTCACTTTCTAGAACACTTGGGACTTTATATTGGTGGATGTATCTACGGAGCACTGTGGTACAATTAAAAAATACTCAGATTTTACACTTGAAGCAGAAAAGTTCTCATTGTACTACATTGAAGAGAAGTTCCAAGTAAAAATAGAATTATATAGGGTAGTCAAATTGGAATGGGGGCTCATTCCAGCAAAATAAGTAGCAATTTAATCAGATGCAGCTCCATATTCAAAAGTATGCAAAATACATTCAGAATGCAGAACTCAAAAATAACACTGATTTAAAGCGTTATTAAGAAATGTCATAAAAATTCCAGACATCCTTATGAGTACTTCCATAGCAAGGTCCATCTATGTTCTGGAGAAAAAAAAAATATTAAGAACTAAAAAGAAGCAGGCATAATTATTACTGTCTGTATGTCTATGATGGGGAAAAATGATGATTAAAAAGCAAGGAAGAAGGTGGGTTAAATCACTCTCTTTCTACAGGTTGAAATTAAAGATTTCATTTGTGATGTTACTGTGGTATAAGAAACCTTTGCTCAATTCTCTTTGAAATCTATGGGGTATACAAATGAATTAATTACTTTTGAAAGTACAGAAACTTCTGAAAACAGAATACTCTACTTGGTATATATGTATTAGTTAACCTGATTTAACTTGATTTTGCTGTCTCATTTTTCAGTAGAAGTACTATCTTCACCCTCAGCATATGCAAAGCTAAGCCTCAGATGTAACCAAGAGAGCTTCATCATGACCAGAGGAACAGTAGAGATGCAGCAGAGACTAGAATCTGCATCTTTATATGCAGCATCTTTAGAATCCACTGATCATTGCAGGCTACTCAGCAGGACTGAAAGACTTTGCAAGCAATACATGGAACAAGATTGGAATTCCCAGCTCTCTTTCAACACCTCTCCTAGAAGAGATGAGTTTTCAGTTTAGCTGGGTAAATGTGTTACAGTAAAGAACAGATTTAGTGATTTGAAACTTTCAAGCTTTATGTTTGCTTACTGGAATGAACAATTGTTTGTGCTCCCATCACAGCTGTCACAGGGGCCATTTTTGATGATCAAACTATCATTTTCCTCAAGAAGGACATTTACTGCACCAGTGACATTTTCACATTTTCATTCAGTTATCTTGTTTCTTGCAGGATGTTAACTTATTGAATGCATGGAAGTTCTCCTGTTTTATGGTGTCTCTGAACTAAAAATTACTTTCAACCAGATTAGAGAGGCTTGACACTTAATTTCAGCATCAGTCTTCATACCACTCAAAAATCAGTTATGTAACACTTTTCCCTCACTGACATTTCAATGTCACATTGTGTCACAATCTGACTCGGTTCTGAATTTTCAAAACATTGCTGGCAAACAGGAATTCTTGTGTAAAACCCGAGACTCTAACTGGGAAAGCTCCTACTTTATCTGTTTTATCAAAGCAGATCTAGATTGCTACATAGTCTTTGTTCCATTTTAAGAATGAACTCCCAGAGATGCTGCTTACCTTTCTGAAGAACAAATCCTATGTGCACCTATCAGACATTAGTGAAGGAAATGAGTTTCTGAAGTGCCTAGCACAGAAGCCAGAGGGACCTTTGGCATAAGCCCATTTTATCCAGCTAATAATGGCAACAACAACCCTAAAACTCTCCCTCGAGATAGGTCTTTGAAGAGAAGGACCAATTTGTCAGCAGATGTATCTCTGGCTGTGCAGTGCTGACGTGGCAGATGACTCCACAGAGATTTGGAAAGCAGCTGTTTGCTACTACAACATTTTGTACTTGGCTCGAGGCTCGTGATATGCTAGGAACTGGAGAGCTACATCAAAGTCTGCCCTCCCTGACTGCTAAGAAAAAGCTGCATCTAGAGCCCTTTCCCTATCTCAGAACTCAACAGTTTTCTGATGAGGAAAATGAAGTATATATAAAGCATTCTGAAATCTTTAATGATCTCTGGGATCTAATTGGTCTTGATTTCCTCCTGGTTTTGGAGCAACCCCAAAGGGAAGGTGCTATCTCCAGGATGCCAGAGGGTCAGAAACTTACTCTGTTGCTTTAAAAAGATGGAGTTTTTCTCTTTTCTAGTTCCAGGAATCTTTAAAACTTCTAAGCAAAATCATAGAATGGCATGGATTGGCCTAGGTATTTTGCAGATTTGTATCTGTTTGGATTTTAGAATATACTCTTTTAATCCAACAAACTGCAGGTTCAACGGTCAGGGAAAAACAAGTGTATTTAAATGTCCTGATAATTTTTTAAGGTTTTTGAAAGTGACTAGAGCTTTATTCATTTATTTGTCATAATGATGTCAGGAATTTAAAGATTATATACACACCTTGACTAATTTTTCCAGGAGCACAGAAGTATCACTACCCTTACTCTAGAATTTCAATCATCTGCTGAATCTCAAACAAATTTTGCCCCACCTGGTTAAGTTCTCTCTCATTCCTTCCAGTGTCCGCTGTTTTCATTGGTTTTGAACAGAAGCAAAAGCTACTCGAGCCAGTACAGAGCAAAGAGGCTAAGGGAAGTGTTTTAAAACCAGATGCTTGCTGAAGTCTTTCTCTTACACTTAAGGGAAAAATATATACAAGCATCATAGGATTAAAATTTTGTTTTGGGGATGGTATTACTGTTGGATTTAGCTTAGGTTTCTATTTACCAGTTTTGGAAGAGTGAACTTTCAAATCTCAAAGTTTTTACTCATGCACAATACTAAGAATTTCATACTCTTTTCATCCATTGATAAACAGAATTAAAAACCTTCCCATCTCCTCCAGATTTACCACCAAACAAAACCTCATGACATTAAATTTCAATTAGAATTTTAGGATCAGGCAGACAGGTTTCTATGGATGTCAAACACTAGCCTAGATATACTTTTTAACTGTATTAAAAACAACACCATGGGAGAAAAAAAAAAAAGAAGGAACCAAAAGAGAGATGAAAAAATCCAGCAAGACATTTATTATAAAACAGAGAATAAACTCACACTTGTTAGTATTCCTACTGCATCCTACTGAAAATTCTTCAAAAACACTGATCTGTTCTGTTCTGTTGCTTTTATTTGCCTGTTTTGCTGAGTATTTCTTAATTGTAAATGGTCTTTAATGCATTTTCTCTGTTATCTTCAGAATCTTTTAAACAGAGAGTAAAATAATGACAGAGGTGCGGTCTGGGCTGAACGGGCTCACCAAAACCAAAGGCTCGTAATGAACAGCTGAATGTTAAGCATTTGTTTTCATGTCCAGGCTTCAGACAACACTACAATGACCAATGTGTACAGAACAAATGCACCAACTCATCATCAGGATCACATCTCTGTGGAGAATAGGGAGCCCAGAACAAGAGGGATCCCTTACTGAGAAGTAGAAAGTCATGGAACCAGGGGAAGCACTCTCAGTAGTTTGTCCTCTGAGGGCTGCAGTGAGTCTGGACTATGAGATTACCCACACACTCATGTGAAGCAGTTTCTGACCTGTTTAAAGCATAGGTTTCCCACTTGGAATACAGGGGCACCAATTCTTCTAAAACAATGGTGAGTGGCAGGATGCACACAGACAATGGACCTAGGCAGAAACTCCCAAATCTCCCCTAGTTCTCTGTGAGCCTGCATGAGTTACAGCACAGTCCCATGAAGACCACAGTTTTGAGAGCTGTATTAACCTCTTAGAGATTTCAACAGTCAAAGAAAGTATGCTGCTTTGGAAAAACAGGTATCTACAGATTGAAGCAGAACCATAAAAACATTACACTGAACTGCATTCCAGGCTGCCTTTTTTTTTCCCTCCGTCCTTGGTATGATTTCTCTTTTTATTCTTTTGGATTTCCACATTTTAGATTTTTAAGCACTTTTTAAACCTTGCCAACATCTCTTACCATCCACTAGATGTCATGGTAGCCTCACTAGTATTATTGAATACAAGAATTGCCAAAGCAAATTAAAAGGAAGTTATTTGAAATTTACCTCCACTCTCTTTCTGACAGACAAGCCTTTACACAAAGTGTTTAGGACAATATCAGGGAGCTGAGTAAAATGATTCTGTGCTGAAAGTTTATCTCCCTTCTTTCTGGAAACTGATACAAGGTATGTGCAGGTTATTTCTTGCAGAAATTTCCAACATCCATTTGACAGCAAATCTTCTAATGCAAGGATTACCCAGGCTGTGGAACAGGCCAGTAATCCTTGTGCTGGGAAAAGAAAGTAGCACTTCTTGATTTTGCTAATGTGGATGTACATCAGCTCTGCAATAAGCACCTCTACACAGGCAAGTAAGGATGGAGCAGTAATTGCCTCTGGATGAAGCCTGATCAAAAGCCATTTTTAGATGTGCACAGGAGCTCAGGGACTTTTCTCAGCACTCCATCAACAGCAGAATACTCAGGATTTTTAGACCAGTATGCTAAGACTAAGTTTGTCATTTTCTGAAAACTACAATTTGAATAATAACTACATCAGAAGGAAATATTTACATTTTGATACAAGTGAAAGTTTCTCCTATTTACTTTGACAGTTTAAAAAGGAGCACACCATCACAGAAACAAACTCTGAAGGGGAAATCTCAACATATTTTTCAAAAAAGGAGTCTTTGCAGTAGGAAAAGCAAACAACAGCTATCAAAATGTATGTAGCATATTTTTGTCCATTCTTGCTGTACTACTTCTGGTATTTCCATTAATAGAAGACATATCTTTGGTGTGAGAAATGGACATAAGAAGGAAGAATGTCACACATGCTTGGACATGTAGGAAGCTATTTAAGAATGGGAAAGCTACATATGGGAAAAAGTAATGACAGAAAACATTTACTTTACTGAAACATGTTACTGAAAAGTAAGGAAGTAAGGAAGTAAAAACAGTAAGGAGGATGGGAGAACCACAGTGAGAACCCTTGATTCAGTTTACTGAAAAAAAACCATATCGCAAGAAGAAACAGATAAGAAAAATACAAATCTTAACTTGTATGTTTCAGTGCCCAGAACTGAAGGTTGCACAAGACAGAGAGGCACAAGACAGAACATACTCATGCTTTCAAAAAAACCCTGAAAATTCCAGCTATTTTGGCCCTGGCTGAAGCTTTCTCAGCAGTAAAATGTTGTTAAGAAAAGCGTTAAAACCCCATTACAGAGCTAAGAGGAATGGAAAGGAGCTAGCATATCTGAATTCACTGCATATTTCATTATGAAACTCTCAAATGAATTGATGTGGAAATACTTAGTGCAATTTACAGGGAAAAAGGGGGAAAAGCGCTTTCTTTTTCATCTTTTAAAATAATTTCTCATATTAGAGATAAACACTACACATTTGGTTGCTAGACAATGATCTAGTTAAACTACCAACCACATTTAAGTGTTGATGGTGCTTTGCAACCAGCAGGAAAGTGTTTAAGCACTTCATCAGCTGAAGAAGAAGTTTATTTTTTATCTGAAGAAAATTATTTTATTGATAAAGTATACTGTTAGAATAACAATAATCCTACATGCATTCTGGACCACTTAGCATTACTGATATGAAATCAAAACTATTACCTAGCTTTATGCAATAGCTAGATTCCACCTATCAAACATGCAACAAATAGAAGTGGCAGAAATTTGTAGATCATAATAACATAATTTGAAAAACTCAAATCAGCCTAGTACACTTTATGGGCATTATTTTTTTTTATATTTAAATTGTTTGGTTTGGGTTTTTTTAAATTAACATTTATATCTGTGTCTGTTCATTCAGTTTTCTAGCACCAGCCAGCAGCATTCCCAGGTGGGCATACTCTATGTTGTATTTTTCTACAGTTTAGGTAACTATATTTAAACCTGTTTTTCCAGCCCTTCAGCCCTGTATGATTACATAACTATTCCTATACTTCAAGTTAGGCGACACATTTTGTAGCTTGTTTTTAAATCAAATCAGAGATGCATCAATACATATTAGAAAATTGCACCTCTACTGACGAGCATTTAATTTCTGAATTCAACCTTTATGAACTGAAATTATACAACTAAGTATAGACACTCTTTCACTTTAGACACTTTTTCAACATAAAGAACACACATAATTGTGTCCACATTTGTTGTCAAATCAGGATTTACAAATTATTTAGCAGAGACTCTGATCTTCTATTGTTTTGATAAATCATTGTATAATACTACTGGCATAGAGCAGACCACTATTTCAGGTGTAAAAATCTGAATTGCAGAAAGAGAAGCTGGATTCCCTCTCTTCCTAATTTTATACAGGCTTCATGCCTTTGAAATGGGTTTTAAATACATCTTCCCACAAATTAAAACCAGGATGTAACAAATTCCACAATTTCACAGCCCTACTGCAGTATCTCAGCCAGTTCTAGTTCAGGGTAGAATTTCTAAGGCATTCCAGGACCTGTTCAATTCAGTACCTTATCAGTTCTGGAGGAGGAGACAGAGAAGCATCCTTTTGGTGTTTGTGGGCGACACCAAGCTGGGAAGAATAAAAGGTGGAAGGCAACACAGTGGAATGGACACCACACATTGAAAGAGAGGGCTGCCATCCAGAGGGATCTGTCTAGGTTGTAAGTATGGGCCAGCAGGAACCACACACAAAATTCAGCAAAGACAAATGCCTTGACACAGGAAGGACCAAACCCATACACTGGTCCATACTGGGTCACAGGTCTGCTTTGCACAACCTCCTTGACAGCAGGCTAAACATGAACCAGCAGCGTGGTGTGGCAGCACTGAGTGCCAGGAGCACACTGGGCCATAGCAGCAGGCAGTAGTTTGAGAAAAGGGATCAGTGCCTTTGACTTGCACTTACTGCGCATCACCTGGAGGGCATGTTCTGTCTCCTCCTCCAGCTCATTCAGCTTCAGTACAAGACACATGTTCATAAAATTGATCATTTTTAGTGGAGAGCTACCACCAAGAAGGCTGGGACTGGAACAGATATCCTTCTGAAGTAAATCTCTTTGCTCAGGCTAAAGAAGAAATAGCTTTGTGGGACCTAATACTTTTCCAGTACTTGTGAGGTGGTTACAGAGAAATTGGACCCAATCTTACTACGATGGTGTACAGAAGAACAATGAGAGGCTACAATCAAACTGAAACAGGGACGGTTCTGTCTAAATATAAAGAAAAAACTCACTATAAGGATAATTTAGCAATAAATTAGATTATTCAGAGATGCTGTGGAATCTTCATCCTTAGAGGTTATTCAAGAACTGACTGGACAGAGCCCTAAGCAATCTGGTTCTAATTCAGTGCTGACTGATTTGAGCAGCCTCCTGAGACCTCTTCCAGCCTAAGCAAGTCTGTGATTCTGTGATTCAGGTCTCAGAGACTACCTTTTGTGTACTGCAGTCATGAGGAACTTACTACAAATCCATTCCTTCAAGAGTTAAGTTACCCATCTTTTACACTGTGGTCTAGAATTCTCTCCTTTCCAGCTGTAATACATAAAATACAGACTCTTACAGAGGGAAAGCTTAATTCTTTACTACCAACACTAAGTTTTCAATGTTTATTAAATACCTATCCAATTCAAACAGCGGTATGGAAATGTCACAGCTGGATTGAAAAAAAAATAGTCCTCACATGCTCTTAATCTCTTTGCATATACAGTTCTGATACAGTAAAAGACATGAAGAAAAAAGAAAAATACAACTATTTTGCATATGGAGACCTTTTCCTATGTCTGAAAATTCTCCATGAAATTCTCCTTACTACAGTTAGCTACCTGATTCCAAAATTCCTTACATAAGCAGAAAAAAATAGTTAATTTGCAACATAGTAATTTTCCATTCTGAAACTGCAGGTTAGATTTAACATGGTATTTTTGAAAGGCAGAGATAAAAGTATGTTAAGACTATGGAAAGTTTAATATATCCCTTTCAAGAAAAAATGCTATTTACAGGTAGAAGTAAAGAAAGTAAATGAAACTTGGGTAATGTGAAACTTAAAATCAAGTCCACTTCTTATTATGTGCATGTTGTAAAAAGTAACAGACCAAGAACTTTGAAAACCTCCAGCTTTTATGAGCCTAAACCACAAGACTTCACAAGCTTAAATTCCTCTGTCAGCAAAATATATTGTGGCATGCTTCTGTGAGAGGCTGTATAATCAAATGTGTGTTCAGTTATTAGACTTCCCAAATTAGCCAGCAAATTAAAAGCCATCCCACAACAACACCCCGGAATCTCAGTTATTTAATCAGTTCCAAAATCTCTTACTCTTACTTTAAAGTGTGTTTGTTCATTAGCAGCTATTTCTTCAAACTGGAGTCAATAAAACCAGTTCTACAGCATTTATGGTTTGGAAAAAGTACAAAGCAAGTATTTTCTTTGAATTATCTAACATAACTGAGATTATAAATATGAGTTGTCATTAGAAAACCTCAGTATTTACATAAAATTATCACAAAACAATGTCCAAAACCACTTAAGACATAGCTGTAATAAATGTGTCATAGAAACTGAGGGACATTTTGACTTCTCAGAAACTTGTACAGTGTTAATCTTGTACCCATATGCGATTATTATTTTTGTAAAGACAGGAGATACCTCTAAGTCCAAAAATTTAGCATTGGTAGGTATTTAACAGCACAACAGGCAAGCAGACAAAATCTAAACAATCTTGTAGTGAAGAAATGAGACTGTCAACATCCTCCTCCCCTCCAAACTATGAAAGGTTTTATTCACATTTAATATAAAGAACAAAATTCATATAATTAAAGTTATATCCACATATTATTTCAAGTATTTGATTGTGCTTAGGTTCAAAAGCCCTATGCTAACAAAGTTCATTTCAAAGCCAGATATCACAATTGATTTAATTTACTTAGTTGGTAATAGGCCAACAATTAAACTGTAATAGCTTTCCAATTCCCAAAGACACCATAGTTACCTGGTCTAAAAGATCTTCCACCTTTTTTTGCCATCCATCCCTCGCTGCATTTTTTTCACGCTCTTTCAGCTGCAACAGCTGAGTCATGGCTGCCTTCTTGTCCTCTTCATGCTGCAGCCTCAGCTCTTCACGAAGCTTATTACATTCCTGTCTACAAACAAAGGTCAAGTAACTAAAATGGAGCAGGACCTCGTGAAAGAAATAGGAAAGAATTACGATCTCAGTAATAATTGGAAAATCTTAAATAACAGAAACCTTTGCTTTACATTTCATTTGATAGCAAATTTGCATATAATACATAGTTCATTTCTTATTATTGAATAAAAGAAAAAAAATAATACTTGCCGAAGATTTTCTGTCCATTTTATTTCCAAGTCACGTGCCATTCTGTCTACTTTGACCTTTTCCTCCTCTCTCATGGCAGCAATCATTGCCTCGTGCTGTTGTCTCTCCTGATCTAGTTCTCCCTGCAAATACAAACTTTACAATAGAGGCTGATCAGCAGCAAAAGTGTATTTCAAACATTAAATGAGTGTGCTTATAATAAAAATATCAATTACAATTGGCTCATAAATTTGAACTACACCTTCTTCAGTGTGAAGTTCCTAATTATGCATAAATAATGCTTATGCATCTCCTGATATTTCTTACTTGTGAAACAGAAGTTTGTATTACTATAAAAAGCAATTTTCCAATAAGTTATTCTGCAACTTTTTCAAATACTATTTGAATCATCAAATAATTTATGTTGCAAAGAACCTCAAAGGGTCAACAAGTCCCATTCACTGAAGGACTTACTTCAGAATCAGAGCAGGTGGCTTAGGTACCTTGTCAAGAATGCTTTGAATTTTATTTTAACATTTTTTATAAGCATCAAATATTCAATATTTGAATTTCAAAGCCTGAGCTGTCTGTATGTGATACAAAGTTCAAAGTGCATTTCTGTTTCTTGATGGGACAAGCCTGCTAGAAACAAAGTTTCACACTCTGAACACAGAGAACACCACCTTTAAAATTCCCATCAATGTCAGCTGAAATTTTACCATACTAGAACAGTATTAAGTACCACCTAGAAATCCTACTTACATGAATGTTGTTCAGCAGTGCTTGCTTCGTTCATGAGAAGCAAACATACCCCCCTAAATTGAATTAATACCTTTTAAAATGAGACTTTTCCTGCAGCATTTTGATAAATTTTAAAATCTGTTAAGATAAATGTTACTGCCAGTAACCTACTATAATTGAATATTTAAATGTTTTAATAGGTGAAGAAAGCAATAATAGTTCATAACAACATTTAGAGAATTATAAAAATACAGAGAAAGTTATAAACTATAATACTGTGCACTTCTAATGACTGTAACTGAAAGAAATAAAAAATCTACCAATAACCTGTTTCAGGCTGGTTTTGTTAAGAAAATATGAAAACATGCTAAGTGAAAAAAAATTATAATATTTGCTGCTCTACATCAAATAGTTCTGTACAGTAAATTCTTTATTGAGGAAACTAAAAGGAAATGTTTGCCCAGTATTGCAGTCAATGAGCTATTGACAGACTAACTGAAAGTTCTATTTCCATCTAAGCCAATTAAAATGACGATATACTTGTGCCTAGGCAAATTAATTGCTTAATGGTATAAAGTGGTAACATTATCTAGGTGACAGTCTGCTATCTTTAAAGATATTCTAGTATATATCTAAAAATTATTCTTAAGTCTTTACTGAAATTCTAAATTTGAGTCTGAAGTGAAGACCATGGCCATTAACTAAGGAAAACACGGCATATATGTACTCAAAAAACTCATCAAAAAGACTTCTGTGAATTCCAGAGCTAGTAAGCTCTGGACCTTGTTTTGCAACATGACATGAGCTGTCTGGAATTGCAAGTGTTAACTCATATCCTTTCATAAAATTCTATTAAAGCACTGAAAATCATTCGTATGGACATATTTTAGCAGCTACAATTTACATTAACCATACAAAGATATGCTTGCAGCACCATCTGTTAAACACTAAAAATGTTCTGAAAACACAAAATACCCACCCTAAAACAACGAACCAATAAAATAAAAAGTAAAAAACCAAACCCCAAAACAACCTATCCTAGTTTCAATTTTTAAAATTTTCTGCTCAAAATAGAAATCTGTCCTTTAATGAAGCCATATGAGGCTCCTTCTATCACGTGTACCCCATAGTGCCTCTAGCCATTTTAAAAACAAGACCAAAAGCCATGACTGTGCTGTGCACAATTTATTCTCCAACAGCACGGTTACCTCAACACTATACAGTGAATCTGTAGTCTCTCGTAGTCTTGCTCTAGTTAATTCTAGTTCTTTCTGGAGTATTTCCTGAGCTTCTTGAAGACTGGAGATGTGTCCTTCTGCAGTCCCGAGGCCTTGCTCACTTTTTCGTACCAGGTCTTGCAGACGACACACCTGTAACATTACAAAAAAATTCCATAATTGTTACTAATGGCAGCAAAGCCATCCTGGTGTTTTTCAGTGTTTCCCAATTCTGACCTAGACAAATTTTCAGTAGCACTACCTGTTCTCCTTTAATATCACTTAATGCTTCCGTATTTAAAAATAAATTTCTGCAATATTATAAAAGCGAAGACTCAATTAAAGGATTTTTACAAGTAAAAAAATATATCCAATATGTGTTTGATGCACATTGCAATGAAAGGGACTACATAAAAGACCTAAAATTGCCTCTAAGTTTACTATGAGAAAGCATGTTTTAAGCAAATTCATGAGAAATATTGCAAAATACATAAACTCAAATGTAATATATAAATTAATTTGTGCTAGGGTTGAAGTTTCTCTGTTTTCAGTTTGCTAACTGTCCAGTCTATTTAAAATTCAACTTAGCAACTATAGAATATAATGTAATAATTTCCCTAACTGCTATGTAGCAATATTCCTTTTTTCTGCCTGTTGGTGCTTCAGCTTCCCATCTGCAAGATGATAATACTACACTTTTTTGCTTCAAATAAAAATAGAAGAGAGTGAATGAACACTGTTCACCAGCTACAGGAAGGAAACAGCTTTTTAAGCATGTAGGTTGGAAAAACAGAAAAATGGGAGGCAGGGAGGAAAAAAGAACAGCAGCTAATTGCATGTGTGTTTTTTGCCAAAGCAATAGTCTATGTTTTGCCTCTGTATGATGAGACAAATTCATTCACAATAGGACAAGTGTCACAAGAAAAGACGAGCCTTTGGTTTACAGGCATGGACAGGTAAGAATTATAACCACTCTTCCTGTCTGTTAGAATAATTACATACAAATACTGCTTATAATACACACAGAGACACCACCCTCTCCCTCAGAACTCTCTCCCTCTGTTGATAACCTGTCAAGTGTTTAAAAAGAGGAACTCCTCCTTTCCTCTCAGAAAGGAATCCAAAATTTCTTTGGCATGAGAGATCTCAGTGAAAAACTTATGTAAACTTGAGCACTTGTCTCTGCACTCCATTGAGTTATATTCAAACAACCAATAATTCCCTACAAAGCACTGCTACCTGAAGGAGAATCCCTACAAGAAAAACTGTCCCCAGACTGTATTGGCATCTTGGTAGTGCACTGCTGTCTATGTATTTGATAGCAACAAACCACTTGCATCACATGAACAGCAGCCCTGTAGATCTAAAGGATGTGGGAGCAGCCAGGAATGCCATTCATAGGGCTTAAGACATATTCTGCTGTTGGCAAAGCAGTGAATGATCTTTGATAACATCATCAGAAATCCTCTGCATGGAGACAGCAAGTCCTTAGATGTCTGTGCCAAGTGATAGAAATATATCAACATTCTAAAAGGCCTTGTCTGGTCTACAGTGAAAGGAAACAAATCTACAGAGTGAACAGCCAGTCTCATACTGAGACACATGTGAGAAAGCCACTGTCTTGACTTAACCCAAACTCCCAAAAAAATCCCTGGCAAGTACTTAAGATTACACTGCTCTTAAATAGCTTAGTACTAGAAGCAAGCCTAATGAGGCTTCAATCTTCCCTCATCCTCTAGCTAAGGTAATTGCTACCAGAAAGTCTGTCAAAAAGAAAAGAAGATGGCATGGGTTCAAAAGCAGCTTTCTCAGCAGGGAAGATAGAACTGAGCTAACATCCACTGAAAGTAATGAATAAAAGCCTATTGTTAAATGACTTCTGTAACTTAAAGCANNNNTTAAAAATAAAAAAAAAAAAAAAAAAAAAAAAAAAAAAAGGAAGCAACAGTAGCAATGTAAGAGCTAAGCTAATGATGTGTCAGACACATCACAGGGAAGCTTTTTCTAGGTCAGTGAAGGCATTGAGAAACTGTTGTTAGTTGTCAATGGAGATCTAAGGCCAAGCTGTGGTTGCAACTGAAGCACTTTTTTCATGTGCTTAAGATAAACATAGTAATGAAAGAAAACATATCTTCTCTGTACTACATGGAGTGGATTTATATACCAACCCAAATTTATTGCCTGTATGTTTTCCTTCATCCTTTCACTATGCAAAATATATGGTATTAGATTTATTCTTGCAAAGGATTGTATATAAACTCGAATATTGGACAGCAGCTGGACCTAGTTTCCTATTTTAGTCTTCTGTTCCGTAGTTTTGCTTAGTTTTTGAGTTTGGTTAACTCAGCATGCTGATGAATTTTCCAAGCCTGACTTTAATAGCAGCTGGATAACAGAAACTCATTCTTAAAACATTTGAAGTTATTTCCTTCAAGAAAGGAGAAAGTTTATTGCTCATGAACCCAAGAGAAATTGATAAAGAATAGCTAAATTTATGCCTACAGTGTTAGACGATGATAGAATGACAACAGTGCTCAGTTCTAATCCAGCAACAATGCAAGTTAGAGCATACGACAGAAAAGTTAAAGGTAAAAAGAAATAACTAAACTTCCTGTAATTTTGAACTGAAAAATAAAGTTATGTATGACTTTGTTAAATGCGTAACAAATACATCATATTTTCATCAATTTGAATGCAAGTAAGCACATTTTTAAAAGAAAAAGAGGAGTTCCAGCCTAAACTTGAACCTTCTCTAAGCTCTGAAACAAAGATACTGGCAATCATCAGGAGGAAGAACACTCCAGGTAAACAGCTGACTGATCAGCAGAGCTGCTGAACTCTAAAAGTGGAAGGCCCAGCTACTCTGGTAGTGTATAATCTCTGGCATACCCATCTATCTGGTACATTCTACTCTGAAAATATATGTTAATATATATTTTCAGATTATATACCTTAATATATAATAATTAAATACACTATAATGTTATTAATAGAGTAATGTACTCAATATATTATTAATACAGTAATATATATTAGCAAATAAAATCTATCCTTCAGTAAGTTTATCTATACTTTTGGAAGGGCAAACCTTCCCTTTCAGTATACTAAAAACAAGCAGGTTTTTTTCTTAAGACAGCTTATCATTTGTGCAGTTTGCAAGTCACCAGAATGAGACACTTGCTCTCTCCAAATGTTGTACAGCATAGAAAGCAGTAATGAAAAATGTTGCTACAAAATAATACTTAAATTCATGTTTAAGTATCTCTAAAGCACACACTGAAATCATGCATAGGGTTTGCTGAACAATAAAGCTGATGGTTTTTGAAATATTTTCTCAAAAGAAGGCAAAAGCTCCAGAGAAAACTGGTTTGATGGTTTTGATACGAGTAGAATGTCTTCTAGTTTCAAAATACTGTATTATGAAAAAGTGGTGATTTCCAACTAAAAAAATCAAAACTGTCTTGAGATATGATACATTCAACATCAACTGCATATATCAAGACATAGCAAATAATTTCGGTCATACTAAAAGTATTTCATATCATCTTTTGATGAAAATACATGAAGACAATTTTCAAATCAGGAAACCGACCAGAATTTATCATATGTTAACTGTAACCAAATATGGGTTTACATGCAGTTAAATTTCCCTCTCTCCTGACATATTTTGTGTAGAGGTCTGTGTACTTAATAAGAAGATAAAAAGAATTAAAAACAAAGAGCTGTTTACATCAACTGTTTACATCTCTCTTGCTTTGTTAATTTTGTAAAGGACAATAAAATCATTGCTCAGAAGCAGTGAACTAACTTGCCATGTTTTAAGAATACTTCACTCTAAACAGAAGTAAGGCAACTAATGCTCAACAGCATAGTCCTGGACCTGTCCTGGAGTCTAAGATGACTATTGATGAAATGGGGTAGCTGAAACAAGCAAGTTATTCCTTGCCTCCTGATTGGCAGAAGTCAGCTTCGTTGTCAGCTCTTCCTTCATGTTTTCCAGCTGCTGTCGGAGCTGATTCTTATCATCCTCCAAATGCAGTTTCTCCTTCTCAAACTGCTGCTCCAACTCCTTCAGAAACAAGAAGAATGGAAGAAATATTGAATACTTGCCATACAGTCATTGCAAAGCACACATCTACCACATGGAAATGATTCTAACTGGCATAAATAATTGTGATCTCAACCCTTTCCTTAAACTGTTAAAGCATGAATATTTCTTTCTTTTTACAACAGATGTCTTAATTTTTCAGTTTATTTTATAATTTAACATCCTTGATTAATCACAAAATAAAGACAAACAGGACTTTTCTCTCAATTATTTCTCAATTATCAAAAGCTTTAAAACCATATCTACTTTCACAGTTTTTCAGTCTGAGCTGAGAGAAGAATTTTTCATTTTTTATAAAATTACATTGATAAATCTGTCATTCAGCCTTTACCCATCTATTTCCTACAAATAATCCCTAAAGTAAATAGTAAATCTTAAAATCCAGATTGAGCTCTGTGAAGTTCTTCAGAATGTTACAATAAATGAAAAAAAAAAAAGGGCCTACACCATATATATATAAAATTTATATAGAACCAAAAGATATCAACAATTAGTTTTCAAGTTTAACTATATGGAAAGAATCAAGTAAGACTCCTGTTTCCATTCAACATTTATGGTGTAATAGCCAAATTCTCAAAATAACTGCTGGATGAATTATATTTCTTTTACATGACTCTATCCTCTGTGTGTGTATATATATACACATATAAATGTTAAAAACTTTTACATTTTTAAGGAAAATTATAAATTTATACTTCAGCTTTACTAATATTTAGAATACATTTTCAGAAGAACAGTTTCATTCACAAAATACTTTAAAGGAAACATGTTAAAATTTTATTTTATTACATATTTCAGTGAAATACACTATTTAATTCATAATGCTGCAAAGTTTATTGAAGAAAATTAAGGTTGCCAAGCAAAGTGCTCTAGAGTCATGCCATACAAGGCTTCAAGATTTTCTATGGAGCTAGAGGCTCTATTATTAACTCCTTCCTAGGGGCTCTGCTGAAATGCAAGGCTTAGCATCGATTCAGTGCCCCTGTGCAGACATGGGCTCAGGTTTCTGAAAAATGAGTATTATCTCAGAAAGAGCCATAAAATACATAGACCAGAGCCAACCTGAAACAAAAAGTGCAACTGAAAGTATTGGTAAAACTGGGGAAAGAGAGAGAAAGAATTAAAGCATTAAAGAGGAAAAACAGTCACTAAGAGATACAAAAGTCTAAGGAAACCCAGGGTTTCCTGCTGCAAGACAGCAATGTAGTGTCACCAGCCAACTCCAAGAAGCAACAGAGGCCAAGCCTTCCTCATCCAAACTCAAAGATGCTTCAAGGGCTTTGTGCGGGGTGGTAAGCACATTAAGCAGCTTGTTAGTTCTAGCATTGCTTTAGGGTATGTGGTAGGCAATAAATATTTTCTGCATACACTGCTTGTACAATCTCTTCATTCATGGTAGAAGTTGGACAGAGTGACAAACAGAGGGTTACAGTGTCACTAACACATTACTAAACAGCATAATAAGTGCCTGTCTTCCTCACTGGGTCCACATCAGTCAACATATGGGATAAATGCTCCATGCTCAGTGAAACTTGATCAATTTGTCTTGTTCATGCTGAAATCTGCTGTCTGCAAAATTCCACTGGTGCTATTTAGACCCTATTCTGATAACAGAGTAATTATTTTTCTGATGATACTTGTCAGTACAGCTGTGCAGTGCTGCAAAATTATTACCAACCCTATTTTCAAAATCCTCCTGATGCCATTTTTACAGCTCATTTTATCGATGGAAATACTGAAGTAAAAAGAAATATTTGAGCTATTTTCTGAGTCCTACTCTAATTCTGCTGAATTCTCTTCTGTTCCCCGGATGCATTTCCCAGGCTTCCAGTCCCCATGAATGCTCATGTCCTCTATCCCAAGGCTCCTGGTACCATGCTTCTTCCTTATACAAAATTCAACTCTGCTCCACATTTAAGCTTGGTCTTTTCTGCCTTGGATTACTTGATCACCACAACATGTGCTTAGTGAGACAGGTTTGATAGAGGAGACAGTGCAATTTGATTAGATTAAAGACCAGTGAAATCTGGTTAAAACTGACATCCTGATCCTAACATCTCTTCATAGCTAGGTTTTCCTTGTTAAAATCATTTCACATTTCTCACACTTGGAGAAGTATTCCCTGTTTAAACTAGATTAATGATCTAAGAGAAAATGTTTGTGATCTCCTTTTGTTTTATTCTCCACATTATTTTAGTAACAAACAAAACAAAAGAAAAAGAACCCCACATCTTACTGAAATAAAAGGAAAATATACCCAGAAACCCTAAGAGACACTGTCTTAGTAACAGGCCTGTTTAAAGTTTTAAAGAAAGTAAAATGCATATATGAAAGATCAGATGCATATATGTCTCTAAGAACTACTTCAATTACTGGGTGACAAAAAATATTTTAGATATATTAAAAATCTAACTAAGAAGCAACATATGGGTAGAAAAATTTACAAAAACAAACCAAATCTGTCTGAGATGCACATCACTAACTACAACCATGTTCCTTGGTATGTTTCAAAAGAAATATACCAAAGCCATCAATTAAAACACTTAATCCTGTATTTCCTGTGTAAGCCAAAATTTGTGTATAACACACATACAATCAGATTAGGAAATAATAATTCAATAATCCAAAAATGGGCCTCTCATTCTGAGAAAGAAAAGGCTGGATTTGTGGAACAAAAAAAAAAAATTTTAGGATTCCAGTCAAAGGTAAATGTATGGAGACTGAGTTGCTGTACAGTACATAATTTTATGATGCAAGCTCAGAATAGCTGTTGTCATCTTCTTAGTACACATATAGCCAAGTCCTAACAAAATATCTTTCTGTATTTCTGTCAATGAAAATTTTAAATAAATGTTATAGTAATATAACCTTTCATCCCCTTCAGAAGAACTGATCTTGATATAACAACCCTTCTGAATATGGATCACATATCCCAGGAAAACAGAACTATTGTATACTTGAAAATACATTTGTATAAATGAAGAATTTCTCTTCTGTATGCAGACAAATGACAGTACAAGTGCTTCTTTGTTCCCAAAATATCTGTTTTTTCTAAAAGCTAAACAGTTTCTTCAGAGACCTCCAGGTAATTACAAATTGAATTTGCTATAAAACAAAACCATGCAGTACAAGATGCAAACTGTAACAGTTGCCTTTTGTTTGATTACTAAGAAAATAAGGACATACCATCTGCAGTTTCTTCTTATCCTTGTTAGCATTCGTGTGTGCAGCCTCAATTGCAGTATGGTGTTTCCATGCCAATTCTTCTAAGGTCTTGGAATGAGCCTCCTTTAACTGTGCGGCCTCTCCTTCCAATCTTGCTTGTAATTTTACCAGCTCCTTCTCATAATATTCACGCTGTGTTTCCCTTGCTTCATTTACTTTCTATAAAGTACAGAAAAAGAAATCTATTCAATGGTAAAAAAATCTGAACAGTAGGAATAAAAAAATACAAAAACATTACTGGTGACATAAATCTGCAAAAAATTAACTTCCATATAAAACAAATTAAGCAAACACTAAGCACTGACTACATGATTCAGTAACCAAAAAGGTAATTTTAAAAGATTCATGCAAAACAATATGTAGTTATTAAAATCCTGGTTTTCCTCTATTTAATTTGGGAAAACAATAATCACGTATCAAGCCTATAGAGAATTTGTGTTCAGTATTTTGAAATATGTTCAATGCATTTTCATCAAATGCCTTTTTAAACTGTTCTTTAATCATTTCACATTTGTCCTTCCTCAGAAAATTTAGATATTAGGCATATACATACAAGGTCATAAATCAAATGAAATTGTGAAAAGACTGTCCAAAGCAGTCTGAACATTTCATCGGACTTCCCTCTAATCTCACTTTACACTCTACATTAGTCATTCTTTGTTGCTACATGAGATATACTTGAAACATACTGGTCCTAGTCTGGTCATATCAAACAAAAATTAAAGCATAATAATTTTTTCTGAGAATCCTAGGGGTTTTTTGTTTTATTCAACTAGAGCCAGTAAGCTGTTTAACCTTCTCCAAAGCCAGAATTTGCTGCCTTTGTCGCTCATCCAGACTCTGTGTTTTGCTTTGTAGTAAATTTCTTTCCTCTTCCAGCTGGGACAATTTTTCCTTTAATCTAGTCTTTTCTGATTCCAAGTCTCTGATCGTAACTTCTTGAGTCATTTGAGTAGCTTGAAGCATTCCAATGTGACCTAAAAACAAAACAGCTTTCTAAAACCTCATAGCATTGGTTTCATGAAATTGAAGTGCACATTCATATTCCAGTGATAGTACAAATCTAGTGGAAGCTTGCATATGGATGTCCCTTGTCTTCACCGCAATACTTATCTTCCTCTCCACTTTTATTGTAAAATGGCCAACAACTTGGTGCTGGGGCTTCTTTTGTTTCAATTTTCCTTGTTCAAAGTTGCATGCTAACTTTGAAACAAAAGCAGAAGTAGGCAACTTTAGGAACACTGAGGAACTGATCTCACCTAAACCTGCATATTTCTATCCTAGAATAAGATAGACAACAGAAAGCAGAACACTGATGTCTAAAGATAAACATGTCATTGTTTTATCAAACTCATAATTTAGCTGGAATACTAGATATATAGCTTTATCTGCTGTAAAACTTATGGAATTACACTTTATTTTGCTAAAGGGATATGACTAAAAGATAAAACAAAACTCTCTCTATAGTAAAGTATGATCTAAATCCTTGCAGGCTGGAGGCTTCCTTTTAACTTCTTTATATATATTTTTGGAAAAAATAAAATAAGTAAAATTTCAAACTACACAATATAATCATCTGTCATTCACATAACCAGTTGACAAATGTTTATGACTTCAGAAATTTCTGTTTGTTCTTCTTGATGTACATATTATTGTAGGTAACTGACTAAAGCAGTGAAATTTGTTATTTTGGGAGAGTCTTTGGAGTGAATAGAAAACTGTTCAGAAAGAGAATACTTCTAGTTTGGTCCAACTGAAAGATGAGAGGTATTGTTTACTCAGAATAATTTTCTATTCTTTTTTGTAATCTCAATTTCTAGGAAAGACTGTTGTTTCCCTTCTCATTTTATTACAACCTTCAAAAATTAAAGATGTAATGACAGTTCAGTTTTATAACACAGCATTGCTTTTAAATTTAAGCCACTAAGGAATAACTATGAAAGTAGAGTATATGCTGTTTCTCACATGACAAAATCATTAAGCTTTATGATTAATTTCCATTTGTTGTTAAAAGCAAGATGTGCCAAAATGTAAACTGTTTTAGGCTTTGTTGCCTAAAACACAGATTGTTGCCTTCACACAGATGTGAAGGGAAAAGCCATGAGATATATAATGAAATTTGGAATTTAAAAATATCTTAAAAGTAATAGTAATTTCATTAAAAATGCATATCTCTAATTGTATTAAGCCCTGGAAAATTCTAAAACTCATTTTGACATTTTTGTTTGTAAAACTGAAAACTGAAGAGGAAGACTTAGGACAATGGGTATGCTTAGGTTCTGTAACATTTTTTTTTAATCCTTATTTCAAAAGTTCAGGCGTTTAAGAAAGGTATTTTCAACTCCAAAATTTTAAAATCTAACATGAATAATAATACGAGAATTTTCAGTTTGTCATACAAGTATGTCACACACTGATCTAGAGCTTTTTTCCTAGCAATACCAACACACAAGACAGGTTTCCCATTCCTACTGTTCTACAAAAAAAAGGTATGAAATAGAGCATTTATAAGTTGGGAATCTCAAGATAAATGGAAGAAGAATATTTTAAATGCCCAAAAGAAACTCAATAGAGTGTTCTAAAATTGCAATACGATGAGTAAACATTTTTTTATGGTAATTAAGTACAAGAATTCCGTTTCTTTGAGGAAGGATTTTTGACAGTGTGAGCTGAAAATCAAGGAGATGGCAGTGGGCCAGTGTCAGAAATCATTTCCAAACAGGCTGACAACCAACTACACCACATGGCAATGGTTTGGTGGCACCACTGCCAACAGGGGTCCTGGTTCTTGTTGCACAGGGATGCGCTGTAAAACAAAGATGCACTGCTGACAGTGCCACTGAGCTTGGCAACAGCACGGACACACTGGGACTTCTGGTAAAGCTGAAAACCCCGGTGCCAGACAACACCAGGGCTGGCCTCAGTCACAGGCTAGCTGACTCCATGCCATCAGTAATAGAGAAAAACAGCCTGGGTATTTATTTCCACTCCATTTGGGCTGGCCTGGTGAAACCCTCCCATGCTTCTGTCTAAGGAATGAAACAGCAACAGCTTTAAAATGTATGAGAAAAGGGCTCTCATACAGTCACGAATTTTTCTATGACTGCCTCACAAAACACCTTTTGGAGGGTCAGATCCCCATTTTACGTATGCTCAGCAGCAAGCCTGTTCCTTTGTTCCTTTCAGATGTTTGATCTAATAGGACCTTGCAGTCCTGGGCTCCTGCTGGTTGCTATATTATTCCAACATATGGTCTAGACTACTCCTGGGCTTGTGCTAATTAATCAGGAATTGCTATAACTGGTCTAGTACAACAAGGCCAAAGATAAGCCGGGGCCCCTTTTTAAGCTCAAGACCCTACCTATTGTATAATTGTCCAAGTTCTGGGACTATTGTATAGTTGTTCAAGTACTGGGGCCCATGCCTACTGAGCACACCAGGGAGACAATGCCAAAGAGGGAAAAGAAACCTGAATGTGTACAGTCAGGTCTTAAGCTACTTTTTGTGTCCTTCCACATGCCAGCAACTACAAAGGAGCAAAGAAAACAGCTATAGAGAAAACTTTAAAGGATTTATTATCCAATAAGCTGCAAATCTTGACAGTAGGTATAATGCAAAGCACCACAGCATCAGCAAAAAGAAAAGACAACTGAAAAAAGGTGGAGAACAGATACAGAGCAGAATTGTTCTATGTACATGCAGTTCCAAGCCCTGGAAGATACGTACCATGCCATACAAAGTACAGCATTTGGATAAATGAGTACACAAAAAAGGAAATTTAAGTACAATGCATGCAAGCGCAAAAAAGTTTAAAAAAACCCAAAACTTGTTGGAAAATTCTGTAGAAAGCATTAAACAGCCTTTAGGCACTCTAAAGCTGCATGAGGCTGACAGAAAAAGGAAAGGCTAGAATAAAAGGATGAAGTTCGTTTCCAGATTAAGTTACTGACATACATACTGGCTTTGAGAACAAGATCAGTGGCCTGCTGCTGTAAGCGCTCTCTAGCAGCTGCAAGCTCGCTTTCCACTTCTTTGTGTTTGCTTAACAAAGACATCTCCTCCTCCTTCACATCATCCAGCTGTTTTTGAAGAACCTAGGGGAAACACATAATACCTGTTAGCATCATATATACAATCATGTCAATTTAAATGAGCATTAGGTTAAAAGGCACAGAAGAGGCCTTTCAGCAAACAAGTTTTATTCACACAAAAGCTGAAATAGTGCAGTATTATTGCCATATTTATTGTGTATTATATGCAATGCTTCAAAAATACTTTTTGAAGAACAACATAGTGGGTACATGGTATGACAGTAACGCATAAGAGAAATATTCAGAAAGCTATATGAAAAAATAAAAACTATAAAATGGTCCACTGAGTTTGGGCATCAGCTTGAGGAACCTGGTTTCTGGTATTTAAGGTATCTAAGAGTTTTTCACATTAAAGAATACATTATGTGTTCACAGCAGTTTAGAGTCCTTCACTGCAACTCTGAGTGTCTACTACTGACTCAAATTAAGCTACGTGTGGAGATACATAAAATGAGAGCTGGGCAATTACTTATATCAAACATTCCTGGGGGTCACCATTGGGACCAGCACTTTTAAGCATGTTTCTCAGCAACACGGGCAGTGGTATCAGTTGCTCCCTCAGCAAGTTTGAGATAACACCAAGCTGTGTGGTGCAGTTGACATGCTGGAGGGAAGAGATGTCATCCAGAGGGACCTTGGCAGGCTTGAGAGGTGGGACTGTGAAAACCTCATGGAGTTCAACAGGACCAAGAGCAAGGTCCTGCACCTGGGTCAGGACACTCCCAAGCACAAGTGCAGGCTGGGTGGAGACTAGCCCTGGGGAGAAGGACTCTGGGACAAAAAGCTCAATATGACTTAGCAATGTGCACTCATAGCCCAGAAAGCCAACCATGTCTTGGGATGCCTCAAAAGCAGCATGGCCAGCAGGTCACAGGAGATGATTCTGTCCCTCCACTCTGCTCTTTCTAGACCCCACCTGCACTACTGTGTGTCCAGGTGTGGGGGCCCCAACACAAGAAAGATGAGGACCTGTTAGAAAAAGTCCAGAGGAGGCCACTAAATCAATCACTTGATCACAGGGCTGGATCACTTCTCCTATCAAGACAGGCTGAAAGAATGTTCAGCCTGGAGAAAGTTCTTGTGGAGACCTTTGAGTGGCCTTCCAGTATCTAAAGAAGGCCTAAAAGAGAGCTGGAAAAGGACTTTTGACAAACACATGTAGTGGTAAAACACGGGGCATTCCCTTAAGTTGAAGGAGCATAAGTTTAGATTAGATATTATTAAGAAATTGTTTCCTGTGAGGGTGGTGAGGCACTAGAACTGGTTGCCTCATATTGTGGACTCCCCGTCCCTGGAGGTGTTCAAGTCTGGATGGGACTCTAAGCAAGCTGGTCTAGTGCAAGGCATCCTGGCCCATGGCAGAGGGTTTGGAGCTAGATGATCTTTACTGTCCCTTCCAACCCAAACTATTCTATAATTCTATGATTCTAAACTTTTATTATGCCTTAAATCTTATGTCTGATGTACTGATTCACAATAGCATTATCTTGGATAGTGTTATGTGCTCTAGATGTGCAAGAGGGAAAAGAAAATATTGTTCTGGTTCAAAAGGAAATATAAATTTCTTATAATTCAAGTTACTGAAACAGTAGAGACATTTCAGAAACTAAAGGAGAAGAGAGAATTGAGGAAAACACTGTACAGGATGTGTAATGAAACAGACACCAGATGTGGTGAGATTATGTATTTGACCACCTGAACCACAGTGATCAGAGTAGAACCTGACTTTAAAATCTGCTGCAGATACTGTACTAGACTCTTCCTCTTCTTTGGGAACAAAATTCCTTTACTACAGGAATCATCAACATACAAGCAGTTTCACCTTCACTGCAGCTTTACAAAAACTCACCCCGTGAAGGCCCTTGCAGAAGAGGCCCAACATGTGATGAACTGACTGCAGGCCCCCTTCACTATCCCCCTGCATCAATGTAGGGAAAGAAGTTAGACAATTGGGAATAAAATTAAGCCCAGGAAGGATGAAGGGGTGGGAAGAAAGTGCTCTTTAAAGATTGGTTTTACTTCTCATTATCCTGCTTTGATTTGATAAGTAATAAATTAAATTCCTTTTCCCCAAGTCAAGTCAGTTTAGCCCACGATGGTAACTGATGAGTGATCTCTTCCTCTTCTTATCTCAACTCAGAAGCCTTTCATTATAATCTCTCTCCTCTGTTCAGCTGAGAAGGGTGATAGAGCAGCTTTGGTGAGCACTTGGCATGCAGCCAGGGTCAACCCAACACACTAAATAGAACTGTGCTGGAGTTTAACCTGGTAAGCAGCTGAGTATGACACTGCCACTTGCTCACTACTGCCAAAGTGGGACAGGGAAGGGAATTTGAAGGGTAAAAGTGGGAAAACTAGTGGGTTGAGATGAAGACTGATAGATAAAACAAAAGTCACGCATATACAAGCAAATTAAAACAAGGAATTCATTCACCACTTGAGGAGGCAGGCGTTCAGCTTTCCCCCGGAAAGCAGGGCTCCAGCAGGCATAACAGTGACTTGGGAAGACAAACACCAACACTCCTTCCTCCATCCCCCTTCCCCCAGGTTTATATGCTGAGCATTGTGTCATACGATGTGGAATTTCCCTGTGGTCACTTGGGGTCAGCTGTGTTGTCTGAGCTCCATTGCAGCTTCTTGTACACCCCCAGCCTCCTCACTGGAAGAGCAGGGTGAAAAGCCAGAAAGACCTTGACTCTGTGTAAGCATAGCTCAGCAGTAACTAAACCATTCCTGAATTACCAACACTGTTTCCAACACAAATCCAAAACATGGCAGCCCACAAGCTGCTGTGGAGAAAATTAACTCTACCTAAGCCAAACCCAGTAACATACTGAAAGAGTGTGCAGTATTTCAGCTGCTGCTAGTGAAAATATTATTAATTAAACAGTGAAGTTTAAAGTAGAAATAAATGAAAAAAAAATTGAAGAGGATGACAAGCAAGTATGAGTGATAGAAAATTAAGTTTACACACTCCAACAAGCTCAACTTAACAGCCACGTGGAACGACTGCTCTATAGGAAAAGAAAATTCAGTCCTGGGAACAACATATCATCAGTCTCACCTGAACATTGTTTTCTGCAGTACCGAGAGCCACCTGAAGTTTTTGGCATTTTTCCCGTAGACTGGCAGCTTCATCCTGGACCATCTGCAATTCAGTTTTAAGCTTCCCCAGATTCTTCCGTAACATACTTTCCTGGTTCTGAAATTCTTTTCTTAGCTCCACTTCTTTCTCTTTGCAAGCATGTAGACTTTCTGCTGTAAAAAGCTGAGATCTTTTCAAAGAGTCAAGTTCATGTTCATAGAAGGACTGTGCTTTGCTGAGTTTGCCTTCATAGTCCTCAATGAGCTTTTTTCTTTCCAGCCTTAACTCTTCAACTTTATTGTTCAAGTCTTCCAGCTCCAGTCTATGCAATTCCTCCAGTTTCTCTTGGCCCTTACTTAAAGTAGCATTCTGACTCTGATGAGTCTTCAGAAGTTCTTGAATTTCAAGCCTGTGGGCAGCTTTTAAGTCTTCCAGAGCTGTACGCTTGTCCTTCTCATACTGTACTTGCAACTGTATGAAACTTCGTAGCCTTTCCTCAAATTTTTTTCTGATCTCTTCTACTTCCCTTGACATGGTCACTACACGTTGGACATGCTGAGCTTCTGCACAAAGCTGCATATCTTCAACCCTATCCTTATATGCTTCAAATTCTGTCAAGGCCTGATGTTTCATCTTTTTGTGATCTTCCAGTGACTCTTCCAAAACCTGTATCTTTCTCTTGAGATCCATTTCTTCTGCCACTTTACTTTTATACTGCAAGATCTTCTCTCTGGTCTCAGCAAGAATTTGTTGGATTTCTTCTTCATGAGCATCCTTAAGGGCTTGTATAGCTGCTTCGTGTTCGTCATTTTTAGTGTTCAAAGCATATATTACCTGCAAACATGAAATAATATTATATTAAGAGAAAAGGCCTTCTGGCTATCTGTAAAATCCTAAGAAAAAGATACCCAGGTACTCTGAAAGCTACTTCACCAATCTGGCTTGTTTTCATCACACAAGTAAGACACCAAATGTTACTAAGGATGTAGCTGCATAAATGCTATATTAGTCATTATATTCTTATACATCTTATAGAGTACAGTAGTTTTTCTGTTCTCCTTAAGCCCCTAATTTTCCTAATGAAAGTTTTGTCTTTATATGCATGTTGTTCCTGTAAATACACTGGAGGGAAAAGCACATTTAAAAATGCAAACCCCCACCCCCCCCCACCCCGAATTTATTTAAAATAGTTCAAAGCACAGACAAAAAAAAAAAATGAAGAGGTCCTCTGTTGGAAAATAACACAGAGTATATATCGCAACAAGAAATTAAACTGGAACAAAAACCGTATCTCAGATCCTGCCTCTCCAAACACTACATGTTCTGAAATATTTCATTTCAGAAACATCTAAAATGCAAACACTAGTTATTTTGGATTGTAATCGTGATGGTTGCCCAGATACAATTTCACTTTTGACAGCTTATCTAGTAAACATTCTGTGTATCCTAAGGTCTAAGGTCCCTCACTACACAAATTCACCAACTTCCCAGCTAGTAAGTCAGCTGACCAGGAAAGTTCAGGGCAGGGCAGCCAGCAATCTGGGGAGCCCAGGGAGGTAAGCAGTTCAAGAAGGCTGTGAAAGCAGCAAAACCACCAGCATCCAGTGAAAGTTTTAGGATAACCAGATATATCCTAAGGGATGTTTCAACTGCACCACAACATAGTAGATCATCACCTTGGTTTTTAACTAGGAAGCACAGATAAGTATGTGTGTCTGTATGCATATATCAGTGAATAAACTATTCATGCAATAGGTGGGGTTAATGCAATCTTTTGCTTCAACAACTCCAGCAACTCTCCCCATACTTCCTAGATATGCAAGCAGCAGCGCTAGAAAACACATCTGAATAAAAAAAGTCTTCTGATCAGTGTAACTTGTATATCTTAAAAATTATCAAGAAGCAGCAACAACAGAAGCAGCAGGGGATTTTCTTTTCTCACTGAGGACAGAACCTAGACCACTCCTCCATCAGCACTGAACCAGGCAACAGAGGAAGGTTGCGCTGGCTTGCCTCAAGGCTGGGAAATATGAAGAAGGCACAGAATTGCTCTCCTGACACCAAGCAAAAGCCTCTATGCTTCAGACACCAGAGGAAGTGTCTACAGTCAAGTGTTCAGATGAGCTACAAAGCTCAAGAGAGTTCACATAAGTGAAAAAGAAGAGTCAAGACTTTGGCCATGATGTTACTTTGTTTGTTTGTTTGAATAAAGTCCAGACACTTTATTCTAAATTTTACGCCTGAAATAACATACCCCATTCTGTTACCTGAGCCATAAAGTCCCAAAAAAACAGGCTTAGATTACAATTGAAAAGGAAAAAGAAAAAAGTTTTGAAACAGCATTAGACATAAAAAACCCAAACCCCCCAGCCTCATTTATCTTTATACAGGAAGGAATTAACTTAAAAATCTCACAAAAACCACTTAAACTTATTCTAATTAAATTTTTAACATATGTACTTGCTATTTAATGGAAGAGGAAAAAACCAGATTTTCCATAGGTTTGGCATCTTGTTTTTAATACTACTTACATATCTACAGGTATCAAGGACATTTTCGGCTTTCTTCCTCCTCAGATTAAAAAAATAAATAAATAAATCAAATCCTATTTTGAAGTACTTTCATGGTACAGAGACTCACAAAACTCTACCAAAAACATTGCAAAAATTTATAACTAAACCTCATGCAATTTCATTATCACAAACAATATTTATTTCAAAATCACAACTATCACTGAAAGGTTCACCCTAGGTTTGAACCTTTTATATTCGTATTGTTTTTGGTGACGCCAATAGTGACTTCTGATCACAAAGCTTTCATCTTCCTCCTGTTACCAACAAACAGTCTCAGCCATAGGATCCCAAAGGTTTGTTTGCCTGTTGGTTTAATGGTGTCTAGTGTTCAGCTTCTTTGTTCATATCAAAAATTACTTGAAAATAGAGGGTTTGAGGTTTTTCTAAATGTTATGTGCACTATCTTGCACAAATAGGCCTTAGTTTTGGTTAGAGAAGTTGGACAATGTAGTTTAAAAGGTACTATAAAAGAAAATAAATCTCACACTTAGGAGCAGGCAATAAGCAATTGCAGAACACTAGGTCAAATCCCACACTCAAAACAGCCCCTGACTCTTGTCCTTGTGCATAGAAGTGCCATAATGTTCCTCTCTTAGGCAGCATTCCAGTCTCAAGTTATGCAGCACTGTGATCTGCAGAAAGCATAAATCATAAAGCATTTTCAAGGGTATTATGACTTAGCAGTGGAAACCTCACTGAAAACTCCAAGTGCAAAATAAATCCATTTTTATTTTGCAATGCCACATTTGGAAGATATCTCTAAATTCTCATCATTGACTTGCTCCTTACTAGAAGCACTGAAGAGCAACAAATTCAACTCAAATTCAAGCACCATTTGTTCCCTAAATGAAGGGCACTCCTATCATATGGGAAATGAAAAAATAAAATGCATGCAACAGAATGTTGCATCATAACATATGCCTTATAGCACCCTGAATTCCAGCTCCATCAAATTACTATAAACCTCAGTATTTTAAAAGAAATGGAATAGCTGTATCAGATTTTATCTTTGAGAATTTGATGCATTGTATTAATATAGGAACACAGGGAAAAAAGTCTGTACTAACTGAAGCAAAAGCAACTTAACAGCACCTGAATGAAATGCAAGCAGAAATTGAAGTACCTTGGAGCAAATGAATACATTTAAAGCTCTAGCTAAAATAAATAGTTTCTTCTCAAGTAAGTTTCTGAAAATTGAAAAGCAGTAAAGTTGCAAACATTGGAGGTAGGTAGATAAAACAAGTTTTCCACTTTCTATTTTTAAATGAAAGCATGAACTCCTGCTAAGCATGCTTGTAAATGCTTTTAAAAACACTAGCAGCTTTTTTAGTACAACTACATAATACTAAGAACCATAAACTGCTTATTTGAGTAATTCATGTTTTTCCAGCTCTACTTTAACTGCACACAGTAATTCTTATCAGGAAAAAAAGTCATGCTTTACTGAGTTTTCAGTCAGCATATCATTTCAAAGGGACAAACAGAACCACACTCTATAAGGATACTGAGATTGCCAGCTAATACTTTTTATACAAAACAGTAACATAATTAATAAGAATCTACTGAAATACTGTGTGCATTGGTCTGAAGAACTACAATAGAGTAAGTTAGTACCAATAACAGCAATAACATTGGTTATACCAGTAATTATTGGATTGGATTAGTTATATTCTACATGGTAAGGTGAAGCAAGTCGGTCCCTGTCCTAGCTTTGGTATTTTGAGCTACATGGAACACAAACAACAATTCCTGTTCCACACTGTTTGTGGCTGAAAGATGAAACTTTGGCTGAGAAATATTTTTTACCCCAAAACCAGATTTTATGGTTTGGAAAGCTGACCAACTCTTGTATGGTCAGCCGTACTACAGTCATCTGCTCCTGCCAGCAATTTAGTCAGGATAAAATTATATTTTTCTAATTACAAATGCGTAATTCACCTTAATACTAGAATTGAGTGCAAATTATTTTGCAGGACAGAAAACTATAATCTATGACTCTATGAAAATATCTCAAAAAATGCACATGCTTCATTTTCTCTAATTTTACATCGAAACGAGAGCTGATACCTATGAGAAAAAAAATCACTACACATCTTACACAAACATCAATCTTATGACTTCGGTAAACCTCCATTTCAGACTTGATTGCATGGGTCCCTGGGTCAGAGCACTGTGTTCAGCCTTGTACTAGGAACTGTTGTGTTCCCAGTGCTCCCAGGGTGGTGCTGCCTGANAAAAAACACTTAAAGAACGCAAGCATTATCATTAATTTTATGTAGAAATGTTTCCTCTATCATAGTCCAAACAATATCTTTTTTGGGTACAATGGGTATTGCATTAATTTTTCCCCTTTTCTTCCATTTGACCAAACAATGGCAAAAAAGTGATATATATTACATTTAAGCATTTAAAATTTACATATTATGATCAATTTAAGACAAATTAAAATACCCAAGTTAATAGCCAGGAAAAGTTTGTTTTACAAGACAAATTTCTTCTCCTTAGTACATTATAAGAATGATACAAGAAAATACTTCAAAGCTACACAAAGCTGCCTTTCATAAAAGCTGACCAATCACAGAGTACAGTCTTACAAATGTGTTACTACATTACAAAGTAGACAGGCAGTTATGACATGTACACAAAAAAAAAAAATTCCAAACCTCAAACCTCCAAAACTTATGTATGCCCATTTTCTTTTTTTTAAATTCCAATTTAAAAAAACCCATCCATTTATCTAGAAAGATCTTTTGCTTCCTTATGGAAAATCTCACAAATAGAAGATGCTTTGTCAATCAAGATCTTTGTATTGCTGCTAACAAACGGAGAAACAAGTCTAGAACTTTAGGTCAGGATTTCTTAGACATCACAGAGAAGGTGGAAGGAAGACACTTGTTCTTCAGCTATGTGGTTCATTGCAGGTCTTTCTAAATACCTGGGCCAGTGCATTAGGGGCACAGTACAATGAGCAGGGAAGGCACAAATATGGTCTGCAGCTGTAAAAGGAGCATCCCCCACCAACAGCATCTCCCTCCAAACAGCTGGTCTAATTATACCAGCCTTCCTTTGAGATAAAAGAGGGCAAGAACTTGAATTTTTTTTTCCTAAAAGCACACTTTCACATGAAATATATTATTAAAATATCCTTTATGCTATTCAACAGTCTTCATGTGTTACCCCAATTTATGCCTAACTAAAATTCAGTATTGTATTTCTTTAGAAACCCTGAAAACAAATACTAGATTATTTTTACTACAGCACGTAGCTTTCCAAAGCAATCTCTAATGACTTTTGTTTACAATTAATTATTTAGAGAATGACACTATGAAGTTCAACATAATTTCTAAGTATTGAGCATTAACAGATACTCACTGCTACCTAGGGCTCTACCTTCGGATATGAAGTGATTTTTCATTTTCATGCTTACTGATAGACACTTATACTTAATTTTCTGTAAAAGGAGATAAGTCCAAGGCCCTGCATGCTCACCAACAACTACTCTGAGAATAAAACATAGGGAAAAAAAATCATGTTTTATATTCAGGTTTCCTGATGCTTAACACTATTTACAGTAGGTGTAACACCTCACAGGGGCCTATACACCTAGAGGAGATTTC
>VWYP01011779.1:8173-52158 GCA_013400435.1 Pycnonotus jocosus
GGCAAACGCAGAGGAGAGCAGAGCCTGACAGGCCACACTGAGAGTGGGGGAGCAGCTGCTGTGTGGGAAATCTGTGGGATGGGATGGGATGGGATGGGATGGGATGGGATGGGATGGGATGGGATGGGATGGGATGAGATGGGATGGTGTCCCACATATAGCAGCACCACCCCTGCCATTGGGGGTGGTTTGATTTTGTGAAGAGGAGGGTGCTGCTGTGATTTTCCAGGTATTTTGCTGCACTCCTACCTCCTGGCTCTGTGAGGAGTGTTGTGATGCTGAGGGAGGGATCCCAGCGCTTGGGATTCAGCCCTAAACCTGCTTTAAAAGCTGTGTGCCTCTGTGGACCCTGTAGGACCAGAACTGGTACAGAAATTGAACATTTGGCATTGTTAAGGGTGTTTTTGAGGCTGTGGTGAGTCCTGGGGGTTGGTCTGCTCAGAGAGTGACCCGGGGAGCTGGAGATGGGGCAGCTCCCTGTGTGGGTGTGTTCTGGTACATGGTTAAATTCCCTGCTCACTTTTGAACTCGGGTTCAAAGTATTTCAGTGTGCAGGGCTTTCTGAAGAGCTGCCCCCTTCAAAAACAGGATAACAGGTGCTGGGAAAGGAGGGTGCCAAAGGCTTCTGAGCTGGAGGAGCAGAGGCTCTGGCAGTGCCCTGGCTGGCTCTGGGACACAGGGCAAACACAAACCCTGAGAGCCTGAGTAAAAGCAAAAGGGCTGAACTCTCCCTGAGCCCAGCAGAGCATCCCAGGCAGGCAGAGCTGTGCCCCAGGGCTGCTCTGGAGAGATGCAGTTGCCTGCCAGGCTCCTGACAGAGGTAGGAGGGAAGGCTTCTCAGGTGGAGCGCTGTGGGGGTGGCTGATGAGCGTGGGCACAATGCTTCACGCTGCTGCTGGGGAGAAGCAGCCTGGCTCGTGTTGCTTTGCTGTCACTCTAGGATAGGCACTTGCTTGGCAAGCCCTGCTGTCCTCCTGCTACTACTCCTGGTGGAGGAGAGCTGGAGGGACCTGGGGTGCTCAGCAGTGTCTCTGCTCCCCTGGGAATTGCTCAGTGCCTCTGCTCTCCTGGGATTTGCTCAGTGTAAACACAGGGAGATGTGGTGTTCCACAGTGCCAGCTCTGCACAGAGGGATCCAGCAGGGGAACACCAAGAGTGTGCCCTGCAGGCTGCAAAGCCTCAGGGCTGCTCTGTGTGGGTGCCCTGGGGACATGGAGAGGGCAGTGACCCATCCTCCAGGAGGCTGGAGCACTGCCTTCCTCTCCCAAAGGGCAGGTCTGGATCCACCTTCTGCAGTGTCCCTGCTCCAACAGAGAATCCAGTGGCAGTGACATCCCTGCAAAGCAAGCTGGCCCCTGTCTCAGCTGGATGGGAGCTGGCACTCAGTCCTCTTGGTAAAGTTGCTCTTGAAGAGTTGATTGCTTGGACCCAGTGGTCAGTGCCAGGTTGATGATGGGCAGCTCTGGTGAGGTGATGCAGTTGTGTCTCTAAATTAGAGCTTGACAAACCTGATGACTGATTTTCTTCTTGTTTTGCTGTGTGACCTTACCAAATGTGCATCACCTGGGCAAGAGATTCACAAGCAGAAGCTGTTGGAAGACTGTTTTCATCACTGAGGATGAAAGAGCTTTAAAAATCTGTCTCCTGCATATTGACCTAGGCCTCTCCCAAGAACAGATGATGTTCTGAGTAGTCAGTAACTCTTTTTTTAATGCTGAGAGCCCTGTGTGTGTGTGTGTACAGGTGCTCTGCTGGATTGGGTCCATTGGCAGTCCAGATGCTGTCAGGCTTGGTGTCTACTCTCTTGTTCCATTTTTAAGCCTGTACATTTGAGACCTTGTTTTTATTCAGCCTGGGTAGCTGTCTACCAACATCTTTTAAAATCAACCCTGATTTGGCTTCCTCTGTAATCCCTCAATCCCTCTGGGACAACCTTTACACTGTTTTTGCAGCCAGCTGATTGTTCTCTCTCACTTCCAAATTTCCATGGGATATTTGCAACATCCCACTCTAATGCCTGCTAATCCATTAAAAATACCCATGAGATAGATTAGGTGATCCACTGTGCCTCACAGATTGTGCTCCTTAACTCTCTGCTTCCCCTGGAACAGTCCCATCTGCCCTGGGAAAGCACTGTTCCTCCAGCAGGGTCCCTCAGCACGGCCTCAGGAGCAGGCACAGTTTGCTGCAGAAAATGTTCTGTGACTGTTCAGGTCCATGGGGAGTCTTCATGTGACAACAGGCTGGGGCTGCTGTTGTGCAGGTTAACCTGTGTGTTTGCAAGGAGCAGTGCTGGCAGGAGCAGGGGTCAGCTCTCAGCTCTGCAAGGGCTGTGGCCCTGGTTCCTCACTGAGAAGGAGCCTCGTTGCTTGCCCATGTTCAGGTTTGGGTATTCCAAAAGTCTGCCCAAGAGCTGTGCTGTGGTTGTACCTTTCATTAGACGTTTCATTCTACCTCTTGATATCACCATCCTGGTGAGAGCTTCCTGCAACTTGCCATTTTCCTTGGGCAGTTCCAAGTCTTCCCCTTTCTTAAATAAATATTTCAACTTCAGTTGACTGACTGGATGAGGTGAGGATGCCAGGAGAGGAGAATGTCACAGGCTGGAAATCCTCATTATCCTCCTTGCACAGGGTGGTGCTGTGCCTGGTGTGGTGTAGATGGATGGAAACCCTACCAGGGTTAGGCAAAATCCCATTCTGTGCATGGGCTCAGTGGTGTAAAAAGGGCAAAGCACTCCCTAAAGGAGTATGGGATGATGTAGGAAACCTGTCACACCCAAGAAACTGCTTTCTGCCAGACCCCCTTGGAGAGCAGCTGCAATCTCCATGGGAACTAGTGGTGGTGGATATCCCTCCTGCCCCTGCATGAATCCATGGGGAAGGAGCAGCCACTGACATCCCCAGACACCCTGGAGGCCAGGGCCTTGTCTTTTAGATCCAAAATCCCACTGAGACATTCCTCAGCAGTGACAAATCCCTCATAAAACCTGTTCCCCTCGCTCCAGGTAAAAAGCCAATGCCAGATTTCCTGACTTGCCTTGAGACCATCTCTCCTTCTGGTATTGTACAAAAATGCCCAAAAGTGTAAAGCCAGGAAGGGCTTTTCCCTTTTAAATCCGAGGGTTTCCATGGGGTGACTTGCTGGGAGCAGAGAGAAAGATTCAACAGCCTCTGAATGTGTTTGATGTCTCTGGCACTGGTGCTAAACCTGGCAAAAGGAATGCACAGCACTGGCTGTGGATGGGGGAGAGATCATGGAAATAAGAGTGAAAAAAAAAAACCCAAACCAAGTGGGAAAAGCATTGGAAAGTGTTAAATGGATGTTTAAACCTCGATTTTATTGGAAAAGTTTGTGTAGGTTCTTAAGGGACCCTGCTGAACTCTGTGCTTCTAGATGTCACTGCAAATCAGAGATGCTGGATGAAAGGGGTTCCCAGAACATTTCTGCTTTCATGATACGTGGTCAGCTTTTCTTGTCCCTCAAGCAACATTAACACCAAACTGAGCTGGTGCTTGACGCTGTACATAAGCTAAAACAAAAGGAAAGGAACAGGAAAATCAGTGTTGGGAAACTTCTTTGTGCTTTGGCTTGAGTCGCCTGCTGGGCTGGCATCGTTCAGACGTTCTCTCGCTGCTGTAGCACAGCCTCAGCCCTGAGATCTGTAAGCACAGCTATTATGCAGACAGCAATTTCGTGAGCTCCTCTTGCAATCTCCCTGCCTGCTGAAAAGCCAGGAGCGTTTCCATTCTGCCTGCACTGGAGTGTAGTAAATTTGAGTGTCCTGACAGCAGGCTGGCCTCTGAGTTATCTTTTGGGTGGCTTCAAAAAAAAAAAAAAAAAAAAACCCACGGCGCAGGACTAATTAGCCCATCAGCCAAAAATGATTCAAGGCTATCTGTTTTGGGAGGGCCAGAGGGAGATTTATGGAGAGGATGGATGTTTCCATCCTGGCAGCAGCTCCTCAGCCAGCGATGAGCCCGGTGCTGGGTGTGCTGCCTTCTGCACCCCCAGTTACCTGAGAGCCCTGGGCTCCCACCTCACCACGTCTGCCAAGCCTTGTGTAACCGAGCCATGGCTGCACGTAGCCGTGACGTGGGCCCTGGGTCTGAGCTGGAAACACAAAGCCAGGCTGCCCCCAGGATCAGTGCTGGGAACAAAGCAGAGGCAGCAGCCTGGGCAAGACATTTTCTGCAGAGGGAACGAGAGGATGCTGAACGCTCCTGCCTCGTTCAGGAGCGTGGGGTGACAGTGAAGGGAGAAGTCCTGCTGGTGGAAAGGCAGGCTGAGTGCTCCTGTGGGGAGGCTGGGGTTGCCCCAGGTGCTGATCCTGTTGGGTGTGGGGTCACTGGAAATGCAGGAGAGGCACTGTGGGTCCTTCATCAGCAAACCTGGCCCTCTCCCTGCCTGCCTCTACCACCCTGGCTGTGCAGAAACACTTTCCCCACACAGTGCAGGGCAACCTCGTCAGGGACTGGCTGTTTTGGGGCTGCCCTTCAGCTCCTGGAGGGTTTGCAGTGAGGAGCAGGGTTTTGCACGGATGGAATCTCATGCCTGTGGGTATTTACCATTGCAGGGTGAGGCACAGACCTGTTCTAGATGTAGGTTTAGTAACTGAAGCTTCTAATTTTTCTCTGGTTGGCTTTGTTTACTCAGCAGAAGACCTCAAAGCAGCTTTTGTGCTGCTGCAGGGATCTCAGAGGCTGGTGATGCCACAGGCAGGGTGCAAGCAGGGAATGCTGAGGCTCATGCACAAAGCTGTCTGGAATAATTTCTCCTCTTGTCCAGAGGAGACAGGGCTGTGCTCCCTCCTGCTGCACACCCATGGCAGGAGCCCCTTTGCCATCCCTGACCTCCTACACACAGTGAGCAGCTCCCAGGATGGGTGCAGCAGCTCTGGAGATGTCCCTGTGGTTTTAGGAGGGTTCTGTGCAGCAGAGGTTGCTTTTTCTTCTGTCTGTCTGTCCGAGTGTGTCGTTGCTTCAGTGGCTGGTTTGTGGATACCAGGCTTCAAGATAGAGATGTAGACAAATTGGCAAGGGGCCAGAGGGGAGCAGCACTAATTGTCAGAGCTTTAGAAAACATGACCTCTGAGGAGAGGTGGAAGAAATCAGGTGCATTTAATCTAGACACGGCAGCATGGGTGGGGGAGGGAGGGGGCTGTCATGGTTTCTCAGAACATAAAAGCTGTTGTTAAGGAAGGATGATTGATTTATTCTTTCACTGTCGTGGAAGGAAGGAGGGGAATGATGAGACCAAACCACATTTAAACTGCAGAGGAGATTTGGTTTGGATATCTAGGAAAATAGATAGCTTTCACTTCAATATGTGCCACTTCAGTGCAGTGCAATGTGGGAAGGCATTGTTCAGGGAAGCTGTGAAATTTCTGACACCCTGTTAATGCCTTTGTTCCCACAGTTCAGACCAAAGGGTAATTTTCAGGCTGATCCCTGTCCCTCTGCAGCCCTTGGCTCTGCCAGCAGCGCCAAGCCCACGTGGTCAGGAATGCAGGAACCAGGAGCCTTGAAGCCCTGACAAGAGTTCATAAAAATGATGTGGCTTCAGGGGACCATAAATCGAGCTCTGCTCACCTGCCCACAGGTTTGGAGGCTTTTTGGCTGTGCCTGTGTTGCAGCTGGAGGTCTGGAGGCAGAGGAACCCAAGCTTGCTCTAGTGTTAACTTCCTTGGGTAGGAGTGAAGAGGGGACAGCTTGGACCTTAGCTCAGGGCAGTTCTCTGAGTAATCACCCCCATTTCACTGAATTTTGTGCTTTTGAGCTCTGCAGGCTCAGAACCAGGCTGAGTTCTGGGGGAGATGATCCAGCCCAGGCTGCCATCACCTCTGGCTGGAGTGCAGGCACACACAGCCTTGGAAACACCACCTTTCCTCCACACTTGTGCTGAGTTATTTCTGTTAGCAACGTGACTCCAGGTGCTGGGGGTTTGTGCATTATAAAATAAAATGTGAGAGTAATAACTGGTTGCTGGGAAAATATTGTGGATTAGCACAACTTGTTCTCTACCTTGACTGCGTTTATATTTGACAAGTATCACTTTCAGAAAAAGGACAGGTTTTATTATAACTTGTTTGTCTGCTTCCCTTCCAACTTCCTGAGTGCGTTATTCTCAGGCATCCAGCTACTTTCAGGACAAAATGTTGGTGAAGTCTCCAGTGGTGGTGAGAAACAGGGATGTGTGAGAGTGCCATTCACTGGTAAAAGTGGCAGAATTTCTCACACTCCCTCACTCCTGAGCTTGCCTACAAATCCTCTCCAGGCAGAAGATTTTAGGGGAGAAAGTCTAGTTCTTTGTACCCACTGGCAAGGCACAGATAAAAGGATGGGCCTTTAATATCAGGTTTGCTTCTTTTGCCCTGTCTCAGATCCACAAATCAGAGTTCTGGACAAATCTACAGATGACATTATCCCATATTTGAAATACCCTACTTTTGTATCCCTCTTGCCTGAAGCTATTAACATTGGCAGAATTGATGTCCTTTGTTTATTTTTCTGTACTACTTAAAGTCTGAATGTTGGGCACCAGCTGGCCTGGTTTTCCATTGGGCTGCACTGAGAGTCAGGATGTATTTTTGTGTTGGCTGTGTCCAGGCTCCCGAATCCCCATCCTGAGCAGGCTGGGAGGTGAAATGCCACCCACCAAACTCACCACAGGGCTGGAGAAGGCGAAATGGCTTCCCTGGCATCAAGATAAAGCAGGTGCAGTAAAGGCAGGAGTTGCATTTCTTTGTTTGTAGGACATTCACACACAGGAGCCCATGGATTGCACACCCCAGGGCTGGCAGGTGGGCACTGGATCCTCCCAAATTCTCTGATGGATGGGCTGTGGAGGAGCTGGCAGTACCGAGGGGAGCCCTGCTGACTCTGCAGGGAGCTGATCCCTCCAGCCCAGAGCTCTCCTGGAGCCGGCAGTGGGGAGCTCTGGAGCTCTGAGTCACGGCGTGACCGCGGGCGCTGCGCTGCCGTGGTGATGAGCACAGCACAAATGTCTGCATGGATAGAGGGGACTGCATGGGCTCTGCCTTTGTCACATTTTTGTGTGTCCCCACTGCCGGTGCTGCACTGTTCTAACCACCCAGATGCTGCTTCCAGTGGGGGGAAGAAGCCTGGCTGGTGCTGGGGAAGGAGGGGAGGCACAGCCACAGTGACACAAACACTGCTGGGGACAGGCTGGGAGCCAAGCAGGCAGCGGGGCTCTCTTGGAGGGGACAGAAAGGCTCTGGGGTGGGAAGCTGGGATGGGAATCTGGCCTCTCCGAGGCTCTGCTGCAGCCCTGAGTCTCCTCCTGTAACTAATTACCCTGCAAGATCCTCAGGGCAGCACTGACTTCCTCCTCCTGCCATGGCTTCTATCACAAGGCCCTGATTTCAGGGCAAAAAAAAAAAGACAAACTATCAAAGTGAGACTTCCTTAAAAGCTTTGCTGTGCCAGTGTCAGCCTCTGGCACAAAGAGGCTGCAGGAGAATATTCTCTCCCTGGTGTGACTGTTGGTAATTTCCCCACCTGGCTCCCTGGTGAAGGATGGAGGTACAAGCACTCAGATGTGGCTGTGAGGAGATCTTCAGAGGCTCCTCCAGGTCTCCTGAGCACCCCTGCCTCGGGCACCCCGTCAGCCAGCCCGGGGTGCTGGAGCCTGCTCTGCCTCTTTAAGGAGATTTGCATAGCAGGGCCTAATTACAGTGGTTGATTCTGGTGTTTTCAGTGTTGTTCATATTCCATTAAAGGATAATGCTGCTTAATTTGCAGCAGAGGGTCTCGGTGAACAGCACACCCAATCACGAGGCACCCCTAATGACACTGCTTCCCTACTTCTGGTAACACATAATTAAAAAATCACTTCATTTCCAGTTGTGTGGTTCTCCCCTCTCCCCCCAATCTCCTAATTACTTTCTAAGCCATTTCATGATTATCTGTAAATATTTCAGCACTTAGATGTACTAATGAGTGCACGGAAGAGTTAATACCTTGAGTGGCAGCACTGCTTGCCTTTCCCTTTCTAGTGATGCATTGCAAGGGATCACTTTGCACCTTGCCTGTGTGAGGAGAGGGGCTTTTCTCGGGGTGGGATTGGCTTTGTGCTCTGCCTTTGGGCTTGTGAGCCTGGGCAGGGGAGGGGTAAAGTGCAAAAACCCCAATTTCCAGCTGCAGGAGGGGTTTTGCTGGGTGTGTACCTCGCTGTAAATTGTTTCACATGGTTTAAACGCCACTGCAAGGACTGTCCTGCTGTCTAAGCCGAGCTCTGCTCTGAAAAGCCACGGTACAAATGCTGCTTTTTCACTTCCCAGATCTGTTTCCTCTACTTGTCTGGTGCCTCGGGTATTGAAACTCACTCGGGATTTTCAGACTGAGTACTCAGAGCAGACAGAGTGATGGAGGAGTGAGCTGGAGCACGATTCCTTCCCTGCATGGGCTTGGGTGCTGTGTTCCTTGTATGGTCAATCAGGACCACCAGGAGCCTACTGATGGCCTCTGAAGGGATTATTTGGAATAACCAGGGAGAATTGTGTTATTAGGGGGTAATGAACTTCCAGGAATTAAAAAAAAAAAATCAAGCTTAGGCTGCACAACTCCTTGGGGTGAATCTGGGAGTGAGAGAAATCCAATCACTTGAGCACATTCAATGCCATGGTACTCAGGGAATGTGGGGCTGCTTCAAATCAAATCCAGGCAATTCTTATATTGCAGATAAGAGAGGAGGAGTTGAATGTGGTCCTAACCCAGCCTATTTGTGTTTCAGGTAACCCTGTCACAGTGGGAATGAGCATCCACATCTCCAGCATTGACCAGATCTCTGAAGTCAACATGGTAAGTTTGGAAAGAGAGAGAGAAAGAAAAAAAAGAAAAAAAGGAAAAAAAAAAAAAAAAAAAAAAAAAAAAACCCCCAAAACAAAAAAACCAACCAACCAAAAAACCCCCCCAAAACCAACCAAAAAAAAACCCAAAAAAAAACCCCACCACCTCCCTACAAAAAAAACCTCAAAAAACAAAAAAACTCAAAAAAACCCTGAAAAACCAAACCAAACAAACAAAAAACCCAAAAAAACCCACCAAGAAACAAAAAACCCCCCCACCTCATGATAAACTGTTGTTCCATTTTCTGGCTGAGATTTACTTCCAAGGCAATGGCTCCTTGGAGGCATCTGGATCTCTGCTGGCACCTCTGGAGCTTGTGGCATCTCACCCAGAGTAGATTCCCATCCCTTCTGTGCTGCTTGAACTGACACCTCCCCAAGTCAGAAAAGCTTATGCATTAAAAAAGTAGATGTGAATTGTGTTTTTTGGTTGATACGAAGGTGGCTTTATGGTCAGTCTGGCCCTGACAAGTTAAAATCAGTGAGTTTTCATCTGCTGGTGGTAATTCAACATTTCCTTGGAGATCTGTGCTGGAAAGAGAGGCATCTAATGGAAATCTGCTTTTGGGTGGCATTGATGGGCTGGAGCTTTTCATACCACTGGGAACAAAACAAAACAAATCTGCTCAGGTAGCAGTGGTTTGGGGTGAAATCTGTGAAATTCGTTGATTGTTTTGGTCATGGTTTAGGTTCACATCCAGGCCTGTCCCTCAGAAGCCCTGAGCACCCAGCAGAGGACACAGATTGTGCTGTAATTGCCTAAATTGCCTTTCTCCCTCCCTCTCTGGAGGCTTTTCCTCCAGACTCTTCTCCTTTCCCAGGGCTGGTGGGATCCTCCTGACAGCTCCTGTCCAGCTCCTGACCCCTGCAGGAGAATCCTGGGCCAGTTCAGAGCTCTTGCACTTCCAGTCAATTAAAATCTTGCCCTCCCACTGCTGCTGTCCCATTTCTGTGTCTCTGGCCTCTCCTGCCCAGTTTCAGCTCCCCACCAGCTCTGCTGCTCTGAGGAGAGCAGGTGACCCCACCTGACCACTCAGTTTTGTTTCCAAACTGCCTGGAAACCCTGGCTACACCTTGGAATGACCCAGGGGGCAGAGCCAGCCGTGAACCTTGATGCTCCTGTGTGAAAGTTTCTTGTTGCTGATGGAATCCCACCATCAGCTGAGCTCTCTGCATGACCTGTGACACCCCAGTGCAGTGACAGTGCCACTGGGCACTCTGTGTGGCCCTGGGTTTGGGTGCAGAGGCTGTGCTTGAGTTTAGGCTCAGCTTAGCAGGTCCTGAGTGCTTTATCTGGTTCCATCTCTCCTGCCTGTCAAGCTACAAATCAATTTTGAGTCATCTCTGTCCCAGGCTCAGCTTGGGCCTGGATGTTCTGGGCTGCTGGAGCAAATGTCACCCTCCTGCTAAAGCCACAATGGACAATTTGGGGTCTGGGCTTGTGGTTTAAGATCAAGACTGGCACAAACATTCCTGGAGGGGGTTGGTTCTCAGCTTGCCTGCAGGAGCTGCCCCTGTGAGCCTGGGCAGGTCTGTGCCCAGCACAGCAAGGACAGGGACCTGCTGGAGAGAGCCCAGAGGAGGCTCCAGGATGATCAGAAGGATGGAGCAGCTCTGCTGGGAGAGCTGGCATTGCTCAGCCTGGAAAAAAGCCAGTTTGAGGGTGGCCTTCCAGTACCTGAAGGGAGACCAGAAGAAAGGTGGAGAGAAACTTTTTATGGCAGCCTGGAGTGACAGGACAAGGGGGAATGGATTCAGACCGAGAGAGTAGGTTCAGATTGGATCTTAGGAAAAAATTCTTCCCTAGGAGGGTGGAGATGCCCTGGCACAGGGTGCTCAGATCAGCTGTGGCTGCCCCTGGATCCCTGGCAGTGTCCAAGGCCAGGCTGGATGGAGCTCTGAGCAGCCTGGGGCAGTGGAAGGTGTCCCTGCCATGGCAGGGGGTGGAACAAGACAATCTTTAAGGTCCTTTGCAATCCAAACCCTTCAGTGAAGGCAGCTGAGCCCTGCAGAGGCTGGAGCAGGAGGAATCTCGTGCTGGAGGGGTGTCCATGGGCTGAAGGGGCTGAGCAGGTGCTTTGTGGCCAGGCATGGAGCAGCCACGGGCCCAGCAGCCCTTCCCAGCCTTTGCCATGTGAATGTGGTGCTCTCCCCTCTCCAGCGAGCCCCTGCTCCCCTCTGGCACCCAGCTGGGGCACAAACAGCAGCAATAACCCCTCTGTGATGCACACATCTCCTGGCACAGGCCTTCAGCAGCATCCTGCTCTGGATCCTGCAGGGTTTGAGCAGCACAGGGATGGACACTGAGTGCTCTGATGGTGTGGTCAGCCTGGGCACCACTGTCCATGCCACACTCCTGTGGAGATGAAGGAATGTCACTTCTGGGCTTTTGATTCTCCCTCCTGGCTCTGTTTGACAAGAATAATCTCCTGCCCATCTTTCCTACATAGATTGGGGCAGGGGGAAAGGGTGTGGAAAGGTTTGGGGGTGGGAGATGAGGTGGCTGCAGGCGAGAATTTACTCAGGATCAAGATCCCTGAGCACCATGGTGAGGCAGCTTCAAAAAAAAAAAGGGGCTAAAAATCAGAATCATCTTAAAGAACAAACATGTAGGGAGCAGAAGAGTTCTCATGTGCTGTAAGTTTCCAGGCTGAAGGGATTTTCTGTGCATCATTCTTCTGTGTGACAGATGCCCCGGGGAAAGGGCTGTGTTTTACCCCTGCTCTGGACATGGATACTGGCAAGAAAAACAAGGCTCTTTTTTTGGTTTTTTTTGGCATCATGTGTGCGTGGGAAAGGAACTGTGCAATGAATAAATTAAAGGCACACAAGTGAAGCTGGGTTGTCATGGCGACCAAATAGCTTCTATTGTTCCACAAGGAGTGTTATTACTTACTGCCCCTCGTAGGATAATTAATTAATCCTCAGACATCGTTTTGGGAACAATGGTGCTGGGACTGGGCAGGCTGAGGAGAGCCCCCAGCTCTCCCAGACCTTTTCCTGGGACTCCTGGCGCCTGCTGGCTGCCTGGTGGTGGGGAACAAGTGCTCTCAGTGAAGTTGTTTTCCATGGGAGTCCAGCTGGTTGTGGTGCTGTGGAGCCATCCAGCTCCATCCACCAGCACTCCTTGCCCTCATTCCCATGGGAGCAGTGTTCCCAAAATGAAGATGTGGTGACATTGCTGTGCTGGAGGACACGGGGCTCTCCAAAAAGGCAGCACAGTGATGTCCCTATGCTGGATGTTCCCAGACACTCTGACACACAGAATGCTTTGCAGCTGCCTGTTGGTGCCATGTGTGTTCTGACACCCAAAGCTGATGCACCCTGAGAGCCATCCCCAGATCCTGTGCCATGCTGGGTGTCCATGGGTGTTGCACCTCTTTTGGGGGTGCAGCACTTGTTTTTTGGAGTTAGGAAAGGAGGAGGCAGACAGGTCTGAAGTCAGCATGCAAAAATTTCTTTATTTTAATTTTTTGACTTCATTTATATTCACTGTACAAAGGTGGCCAATTATTGGCCAAAGCAGAACATCCCATCACTTGGATTGGTGTTCATACCAATCACTCAAATATTTTATCAGAACTAAAGAATGTAAACATTTCTTATTTACATGAAGAAGCTTGGGAACTCAACTCAGAGTTCCAAAACATCAGATGGCTTTTGCTTTAATATCAAGAGCAAGTCTGAGACATGTAAAATCAGAGTCACACATGGGTACAGTTCTAAGCATCTCCCAGCCATGAGAGACCAAAACCGCAGCCCTTGCTTTAAAAAGTGTCCCCTCCTGGGTCATGGCAGCTGCTGCCTGTGTGTGGTCAGCCACATTTTGAAGCTCACCTTCTAGAGTGATGCTCTCTTGCTGTGTACCCCCCTCAGCCTGGCTAAGCAACGCTGAGCTGCAGCCTCTGCTCCTGCCAGTGATTAGAAGGATTATTTGCTGAGCCGAGATTGGTGACATCAATTGAAATGTCTGGGGAAGGATGCCAGGGGCCAGGCCAGACAGGTGCTGGGGAGGGCTCATTTGAGTGGCAGACCCTCTGGGAAGGGCTGATCCATGGACATGAAAGGCCTCGCTGGAGTCTTTTCATCTCCTGTGCAAATTTGCAAGTTGGGGGTTTAAAGGGCAGGCTGAGAGGAGGAATGTCTTCATGCTGCTGTTGGGCAGCTCAGGTGACACATGAAGGACAGGAGGAGGAGGATGGAATCCCCTGGATAACTCACCCAGCCTTTGAGGTGACCTGGGGCTGGGCTGCAGTGAGCAGGGTGATGCCTGGAATGGCTGCCTGGAACAGAGGCTAGGCAGAGTTAAAAAAATGAAGTGGGTGTTTATTAAAGGCCTTTAACAGGTACACCTTGGGCTGTCAAAAGCCTGGCAGAGGCTACACCCAAGGTGGATGATGGTCATGAGTTTTTTGGGCAGATTTAAGTTTGGTCTATTTGCACATCAGAGGTTAATTGTCCAATTACAGCTTCAGGTAATGAAGTCACATTCCCTCAGTTTGCTTCCCCCCAATTCACTTTTTTAATACTTTTTGGGCCCTGAGGCTGTGATGGTGTCCTTGGTTCTCAGGCCTGGCAGGATTGTTTGGTGTGACCACACTGAAGAGAGCTCACTGACACTGTGTGGAGTTCAGAGCTTTACACTAATGCAGCACAGGAGCTGAAAAACACAAAAGCTGAAAACTTAAGGCATCAAGGGAAGAACCTGCAGGTGTTTATAGGCTCTCATTGGTGTGCAGTGGCACTGGGGCAGTGACACATTCCGGTCTCTTGGTGTGGTACCAGGTTTCTGAGGAGCCCAGCAGCGTTTCTGAGCTGGGGAATGAAGAGCTCTGGCAGTGTGGAGCTCATCCCACGCTCATTTGGGTGAGCCTGTGGGTGTCTGTCCCTGTGCTTGTGCCCTGAATGCTGCCCAGTCACTCACCCTCAGGGTCTGGCTCAGCCAGCCTGCCCTGGTGGAGCAGCTCTGATGGTGTCCAGCACCAATGGCTTCAGAAAGAGCTGCAAGTCTTCCCCCAGTGCTGGATGTCCTTTCATCCTGTTCAGGGTGTGCTGTATATTCCTACATGGCAGGACTAGACAAGGACTAATCCTTCCAGCGTAGCCTTTTCCCTCTCCAGGCAACCTCTGGGGATGCATTTTTCTAGCACCAGACAGCTCAGACTCCCTTGAAGTATTAATGAACTATTTCAACAAGGAAAACTACCAGAAGTTTTATTTTTTTTATTTGAAATAAGAGGAAGTTACCCTTCATAAGGCTTCAATTTTCCTGCCCTATGATCTGTGCAGTCCTAAACCTGCTCCCTCCTGTGTCTGCACACCGTAGACAGCTCAGAGCATCCAGCCATTATAGTCATGATTTCTTTGTGGCTCCTATAATTTATTCATCCCAAGATGCTCTCCTACATCTGCAATAACATCATTTCGGTTTGTTATAGCACCAGCTTTAAAGTTTTATAAACCTGGTGACAAGTTGAAAAGTTACAAGAGGATTGTTGCAGAGGGCTAGGGTAGGAAACAAGGCTTCCAGATTAAAAACGTTTGCAGGAACAGGGGTGTGAAATCCCACAGGGATTTCCTGTGGGATTCCTTTTGCTGGGGGACAGCCTGCAGTGGGGAGGGGGTAGGGGTCAGGGCAAAGCTGACCTTGATGTTTTGCTGCAGAGAATCACGGATTGTGTTGGAAGGGATTTCAAGCTCATCTCATTCCAAGCCAGGACGCCTTCCACCACCCCAGGTTGTTCCAAGCCCCATCCAAGCTGGCCTTGGACACTTCCAGGGATCCAGGGGCAGGCACAGCTGCTCTGGGCACCCTCTTCCCAATGCCTGAGTGCTCCCCAGCCCTGTGGCCCCGTTTCCAGGCTGTGTCCTGTTGGAGTGGCTGCTCTGGAGCTGGCAGGCTGCTCTGGATCTCTCAGAGGTTACGGCAGGAAGCGTCGGGGTTGTTATTGCCCAACTTCTCGAAGCTTGCTTGAAAAACAAGCTGTCTGCTTTGGCAGATTTCCCTGTTCAAGAGAGATGTAAAGCCTGTCTCAAGGCAACCATGAGCTGCAAGGGTTTTCAATTAGCTTTTCACCCCAAAATGATGTGGACCAGGTTTTGTGTAAGAGTGTTCTTGACCAGCACAGTTCATCCTACATCCTCTTACACCATCATCAGTGGGGCATCACTCTTCTCACTACATCAAATTTGCCATCTTTTGGGCATGCTTGTGGTGGAATGTGTCCTGAGGCTTTGCAGTTCTGCTTTCACTGGGATATATTGTCCTGCAATGCTGGACAAACCCGAGTTTGCTGCAATGTGCCCTTGAAAAGGATTTTCCATTGGTGTAGATGTCTTGATCTTTAAAAAACAAGATTTTAAAGAAGAAACTTCTACTATTACGCTGTGCCTCTTAGTACCACCTACTCTCTTCAAATGTATCAATGTTTTCCTTAATTGAAAACGTTCTGTTTTATTGCTGTCTCTTTTCAATGGAGAAATGACAAACAGATCCTTCTCAGTTGCTGTGTCCTTGGGTATCCAAATGCTTTTAAAAAGCAAAGGTTAAAGCATTTAAATGCTGCAGTCAGAGTTTTCTGGAGTTGTGTGCTGTGAGACACAAGTGTGACATGACACTCCAGCGCTGCAAATGTTTCTCTGTAGCCTTGGGTATCCCCAGCCCTGTGACTCTGTGGTGTCTAAACTCTGTGTGTGTGTGTATACATTACAGCTCGGTATTCAAGGCTGCTGAATATTTAGGACTGCCAAAATACAGGAAAACGGGGAGGCAGCGTTGGTGCTGAGCTGCAGATGGTGCCCTGCCATGGAGCTGCAGGGGATGTGGTCCTGCTGGGCTGCTGGAGGCTCCTGGCATGGAAATGTTGTAGGTGCTCTGGGGCCTTGGTGATGGAGAAGCATTCAGGGGGGGTTCACGTTGGATATCAGGAAAAATTTCTTCACTGAATGAGTGGTTAAGAATTTGAAACAGGCTCCCCAGGGAGGTGGTAGAGTCACCATCCCTGGCAGTGCTCCAAAACTGAGCAGACCTGGCAGTTTGTGGCATGGTTGAGTGGCCATGGGGGTATTTGGTCAAAGATTGATGACCTTGAAAGTCTTTTCCAACCTTAGTGATTCTGTGAGTGTTGATCTGCTCGTGGTAAGGATGGCAGAGCTCTGACTTGGGCTGAGCTATCCCTACAGGCATGGACAATTTACGAGCCTTTTTTTATACAAAAGGGACTTCTGTGTGCTGAGATCTAAACCAGGGTACTNTTGGTCAAAGATTGATGACCTTGAAGGTCTTTTCCAACCTTAGTGATTCTGTGAGTCTTGATCTGCTCGTGGTAAGGATGGCAGAGCTCTGACTTGGGCTGAGCTATCCCTACAGGCATGGACAATTTACGAGCCTTTTTTTATACAAAAGGGACTTCTGTGTGCTGAGATCTAAACCAGGGTACTGGACACACAAAAGGTTTCCTCAGGGTTGGCAAGGACCTGTTCCTTCCTCTGCTGATGGTGCCTCAGCACAGCTGGGCTCACACAGCTCTTGTCCCTCCAGCTCCTGGGGTGTGGGGCTGCCCTGGATGGCTGAGAAATCAAACACTGCTGGTTCTGTACAGGTGGATCAGCAATTTCCTGAAGGGGAGATTTACCAGGGGAGGCAAAGGTCCATGTGCACGCTGCCATCAGTCCCACAGTCACCCTGGGGACCTGCTCACCCTGCTCCTCCAGCAGTGGGAGGTGGGAGACACACGGCCACTCGCTGGCTGAGGCAAAGCAAGAGCATATCGATGCTTCTTCCTGCTGCTGGAGGGGTGTTTGCAGGAATACAGGGTGGAGAGTAACCTCCAAACAGCTCTGGGCTTGGCAGCTTTGAGATGCTCTTGTTTGCATGCAGGAGGCACAACTGCCTGCTCTGAGGTTCCTCTGGAGAGAGGACAAGAGTAGAAAGCCACTGAGCTCCAGAAACACCTTTGCAAAGCTGATGTCAGGGACCCACCTCACGTGCCATCATTAGATTTGTGGTTAGGATTTTTTTTATCCTTGCAGCAGCGATATCCTGTCAGTGCTGAGGCTTAGGGTGACTTTCACCAGCACTGGCACTGCCTAAAAACGTCAAGGATCAGATGTGGAGAGCTGCTCACATCACACAATGCCTTTCTTTAACAGAATTCCCACTGCTGGTGCTGAAACATCCCCTGGACTGAGGCAGTGTGTGAGGACAAGGAGAGCATCTGGCCTCAGGGGTGCTCTGCAGGGTGGTGATGGGGGGATTGGGTGCTCAGGTTTGAGCAAGGAGTGTTCAATGCCCTGTCTGCCTGACAGATGGGGATGGTTCTTTCAAAGGGGTTGCATAAAACAGTCAAGGATGAAGTGAACTCGTGAAGGGGCCTGAAGTGCTCCCCATTCACTGCTTCTGAAATCAGTTGCAGAGATTGTCCCGGCTTAAAAGCTGGAAAATGGGTCAGTGTGACTCATATGTCAATATTTACTGCATTTATGGCAACTTGGAGAAGGGAACAATCTCGCCTGCCTTCCATAATAGTTCACAAGTTATCCCATGGCCATGACAAAACCCTCCCCGTGCCCTTGCTCCTGGTGCTGCTCCCACTGCAGTGCCAGCCCAGTAAATTCCCTACTACTCAGAGTCCAGTTGCTAAGTAACAAGCCAAAGATCACCGTGCAGCCTCTCCAAATGCCGTGGCCAGCTGGGAGCTGGATCTGCACAAAGCCCCAGGAATTCCTTTGGAGACAGAGGGCTCAGGGAGCAGCCTGGTGGAGCAGCAGAGCTGCCACCACAGCCTGAGGCTGTCCTGGTGTGGGGGGACAGCTCCATTGCTGCCCCAAAAAGGGCTCCCCTCTGCTTGTGCTGATGGGCTGTGGCTTTTTCAACATTAATGATGACCTCGAATGAATATTTTTGTATGGTTTGGCCCTAAGGAGGAGGTGAACTGTGAGAACCTTGCTGGAGCAAGCTCTCAGCTGAGGAAAACTGCTGGATAAAGGAATGATTCTCTCTCTTGGCTCCTGAAGCTTGCTATTCTACTCTGCTTGTTTCTGCCTGGGGATCTTCCAGCACTCACCTGATACCTCAATGGGAGATTTGCAGAATGCTCTTCATCTGTATGATGAGAAATTCCGGGTTATGGGAAAGCTGTGGGGTGAGCTGGCCAACCCCCAGCCCAGACCTTGGGGTTTGCAGCATGAACAAAACATTCTTGTCAGCAGTGATCCCCCGGTGTGGCCCTTTCCACGGTGCTGCTCTCCCTGAGGAGCAGCTCTGCCTCTCCTCCAGCACCAGTTCCAGCCTGGGGAGGGCTGAGCCAGCCCTGCCCTCTGCCCAGACCCAGAGTTCCCATGTTTGGCTCAGCAGGCAGCTCCCCAAAGCGGGGCCATTCGGGTGCACTCCCAGCAAAGGCCAAGTTCACCGTGCTGCCGGGAGGTGACTGCACCCCACGCCACCAGAGCAGCCGTGCTGGGGAGGAGGAGAGGCTGTGGCTGGATGGTTTTGCAGCGTGCTTTCAGCTGAGCAGGGCTGTGCATTGCAGTGCTCCATCTGTTCCTCTGTCAGCCGAGTTATCTTTAGCTCTGAACATGTCAGTGTTGCATGGTGCTGGTATGAACTGCTTCAGCTTGCACCCCACAGCCTTCCTGTAGTAGTTAGGATTCCTGCTGCAGAAACCTGCCTGGGATGATTTCCACACCCCCTCCCCGCCCCACCCTTCCTTAAATTTTTATTCATGTTTTTTACATGGGCAAAACTCCCCCAGCCTATATATTTTTTTATTTTATATATATACATGTATTAAAAAGCTGGCTCTGCTTGAGAGCAATGTTCCAGAGTGCCACCTGTTTCAATAGCAATGTTGCAGCAGTGGAGAGGATTACTGCAGAATGCTAAAGTAGCTCTCCCCCCATAGTGAAAGCTTCATCAGATTTGATTGAAAACCAAATTAGACCTTGAGACTCTGACCTTCTGACATGCTGTCATATATACATTTAGAGCACCCAGCAACAGAGAATGTATTTGTGCAAGAGTGCCAGTGCCTCAATATAGAACCTACATCCAAATACAAGTGCTTGCGTGTCGTGCTGCTATTTGAATATGTAAATAAATGGGGCTATAAATAGCTCTATATGTTATGTACATGTTGAGTGAAGGTGGCAGATCCGACAGCTGAATGGCTCTGCTCTTCCTGAATGCTGGGAGAGGCTCCCTGCACGCTCCCCACATCTCTCATGTTTGCTCCTACCCCTCTCAGCCTCTCTGCTATCACATTTTTCAGGCCTCTGGAGAAGATCGTGTGTGGGGACAGGAGCTGTTAATATTCTGAGTCTGTGCTGAGTTGCTAGGCTACAGAGAAAAAGGAACATTCAAGGAAAAGGGATGGTAGAAGGAAGAGGGTCTGCTGAGCTGTTTGGAGATCCAGAGAGATCCTCTAGTCGGGCAAAGGGATCATTTTGGGGAAGGACAGCATGTCTGTGGGATGAGCTGTGGGTAGTCCCTGCTGCCCTGGCACAAACAGAATCTCAGGCCAGCCCCACTTGGAAAAAAATGGCAGAGGAGGGAGTAAAAGGCAGGATCCACTGTCCCCTCTCTTGTCTCTGCTGCCAGGTGTGCACAGCTGCTCTCCTGCTGCCTGTCCAGGCTGTGCTGGGTCACCAGGCTGAGTGTGCCATCTCATCCATCCCTGCCTGCCTTTTCCAGGCTGTGCTCAGCTCCCACCTGAGGCTCTGGTGGGGAGGGAAGCAAACCCAAACCATGCTCACTGCTCACAGGTTGGATCTCATCCCCTTTTCCCTCTGCAGCACCCTGCTACCCCAGTGCCTCCTGGATCTCCAGTGGGAAGGCAGCTGTGCCTTCTGTGTCCCTGAACACCTCCTTTGATGCTTTCCTAGGTCACTGATGCACAAAGCATTGGCCCTTTTACCCATCAAGAGTTTGTAGCCAGGATTGCAGGGGACCTGAGGTTTTACAATACAGAAGCTCCTGTCTGAGCCTTGTTATCCCAAATCCCAGCTGTTTGCCCCAAAAAGGAGTGTCAGGTATTTAGCTGTCCCAGCTGTGAGCCATCAGACCTTTCAGGTTCTGTGTGTTCCACTCTTCTGGAGGGATGGGCTTGCCCTACGCTTCTCTCTGTATCAGATCCCTCAGAAAAAAAAAAATAAAAATTAAACAGTGCTTTTGGGTATTTTTATTATCTGGATACTTTATTTACTGAGCTCACATGGGCTCCCTGCCAGCTCTGCAAATAGAGCTCCTTGGCTCCAGGACTGTTGGTCCTGGTGCTGCAGCGAGCACTCAGCGTGGACAGGGACTGCAGCTTGTTCTCCCCATCCAGTTGGCTGGGAAGTCAAAGTCTGCTCTGCTTGTGGACCTCCTCAGCCTGCTGAAACCTCTTTTTAAATTTTTTTTTCTTTTTTTTTTTATCCTCCGTGCATCCTGTAATAAGCTTGACTTGTTCAGCAGAATCAGGAGTGTTTGGTACAGCTGCAGTGTGAATGCTGCTGGCAGTGTTGCCAGCACCCACCCGTCAGGTCTGTGATCCTGCAGTCAGGATTGGCACGGGTGGAGTGGGAGAGGGCCAGCGTGGGCCTCGTGGTGGGCACTGCTGGGCTCAGCTGGGCTGGTTCCCTTGGCTTCAGCCTGGAATAACCACAGGCAAACTAACCCATGGATGGAGGAGGAGGAGGTTTCCACCATCCATCCACCAGCATTGCTACTCCCAGCAACCCTGACAGCAGAAATTCTTTCCTAGAGCAGATCCATTGACACCCCTGCCCTTTGCTGCTGTCCCAGCGTGACTGGGCACTGCTCTGCCCACACCAGAGCTGCTAAAGCTGGCTGCTGGCCCTTTTCTCTAACACCATCCCTCCCCTGAGCTCCTCACCTGAGGGGGCACAGACAGAGCTGTGCACAATATCCAGGTGCAGAAAGTCACCCCAGATACAGAACCAGGTCTCTGGGTGCAGGAGTCTCAGGTGAAATGGTTTGCATCCAGTTTGCTTGCTCCTGTTGAAAAGCAGACTTTGCTTTTCCAACCCCAGGTCTGCCATCCTCTGAGCTGAGACCGTGCCTGACATAACTGAAGCCCCCCCGCCAGAAATGTCCTCTACTTCATCCTTCCTCCGTGATCAGACTTTGCATTGCACAGGAAACAAACACCACTCTGAGTTTCTGGTCCAGCCAATCTGTGCCAGCTCAGCTGAGGTGATGGTTTCACCCAGGAGGTGCTAGTTGTCCTAAATGATTTAAAGGATTTGTTTGCCTCTGGCTAACTCCTGGGAAATGACATCTTTCTGGCAATTCTCAGAACCTGAGACAGGAAACCTTCCTTCCCTAAATTAAAACAATTTCTTCAAAGCCCTGTGTGCCTTGATGTTGTTGCAGAGTCTCATGGTTTCAATGCTCAGAGCTGGATACACAGCATTTTATTTTGCCATGTACAGTAATAATATTGCTTTATTTATAACAAGAATTCCTACCTCTGCAGCCCCAAACTGCACTGGAGGTCTTGACAGCATGGGGAATTACAAGCTCTGTCTAATTTTTTTCCTCAGGGAGGAAAAAATCATTTCAGTGTTTACACATTTAGCGCTTGCCCAGAGATGTGGGGGAAAGGTTTGGGAAGCATCACTCATCTTCCAGCATCAACTTTCCCTTGACATAATCCAGTTTTTTCTTCCTCCATCCTTCTGAGAGCTTTAGAAACTGATATCTTCACTAGTCACTGCTCCAACGTCTCACTCAGATCTAATTTACTCTAATAGGCTGCTTGTTGCATGTTTAATTAAATACCAAGTAATTATTAAAAGCATTTTTGAGCTTTCATGGCTGTATATTAGATATGCCCATATGTGTGTACAGGAGGACACTGGCAGCACAGGAAGGAGAGGAAAAGGGAGCTGAGAGAGGGGAGGAGAGAGGTGGAATTCAGGCAGCAGCACTGTGGAAGGCAGTGGGGTAGAGGGCTGGATTAATGTAGCTTCTATTCCAGGGGAAGGTGAAGACAGCCTTGGAAAGCACCAGGGTTTTCTGTGGTGGGTCAGCATAATCTGTTTTAAACCACCAAGCATTTCACAACAAGACCAAAAATCATCTGGTGATAAAAGCAAGTTCTTGGATTTGCTTTTCCCTTTCAATGCCTGGTCACAATTCTTCTCTGGGACTCCACAGAAATAAGGAATTAATGCTTGTGTGTCCCACACTGTGGGCACGAGTGGGCTTATGCATTCCTGGGTGAGGTTAAAAGAGTTTACAAATGGGCTAAGTTCAGATTTAGCCTTAAGTAAATATGGTAAGGGAGAGAAGGGACTTGGAGCAGCCATTTGGAGATATCTGATGCTCTGACAAAACATAAATGTGAGTTCCCTATCAATTCCCAGCCCATCTATGGTTAGATTGTGTAACAGCATCCCTTTCTGCCCCCAAAATGGTCAAATTCAGGCAGTGCCTTTCCCAAACTTTATGTATGGCCTTGGTCTCTGCCCTGGGGTGGGTGTCTGGCCAAAATGTGCCCTTCTGTGCTGGTTTGCCATGGCAAGCTACAGGAAACAGAAATGTGCCCCTGTTAAGTGGCCACTCTCTGGAAAAGGCAATTTCTCAGGTGGTGATGGGGTTTGAGAGCAATCACAGAATTTCTAGGTTGGAAGAGACCTCCAAGATCATCAAGTCCAACCCAGCCCCAACAGCTCAACTAAACCATGGCACCAGTGCCACATCCAGGCTTTGTTTAAACACACCCAGGGATGGTGACTTCACCACCTCCCCAGGCAGAACATTCCAGTGCTTCATCACTCTCCCTGTGAAAAGCTTTTTCCTGATATCCAACCTGCATTTCCTTTGGTGCAGCTTGAGACTGTGTCCTCTGGTTCTGTCAGTGCTGCCTGGAGAAAGAGACCAACCCCACCTGAGCACAGGCACCTTTCAGAACGCTGTAGAGAGCTGGTGGTGCAGAAACAGGACAATTGGGGGCAGAAAGGGCTCTGGGTTTGGCCTGGCTGCTGGCACCTGTGGGACAGAGGGAGGAGAGCAGCCCAGCAGGGATGGTGTGCACCAGCTCCCAGATTTCATGGCTCGGGTGTACAAAAAACAGGGCCTGGCATTGTTTTCAAAGCCTCACCTGAGGAAGATGTGCTGCAGGTGGTGATGTTGGGATTGCTGCCTGTAGCTCTGAGCAAGGCTGCTGTTTTGCCTGTGCTCACAGAGCAGGGGATGCTCGTCCCTGTGCCCCCCAGTTCTGGCTCTTCCCTCTTGGTCTCTGCCTCCAGCAGGAGTGGGGCAGCTCAGCAGGTGACACGTGGTGCTCAGGCAGGGCACTGAGCTCCAGGCTCAGCACTCTGCAGGCCTGGTCACAGCAGATCCCTTTGAACCAGGACCCAGCCCTGTCCTTTAGCTGGCACCTGCAGGACCAGCACCATTCCAGGTGCTGCAGGGCCAGGGCCAGGCAGGAGAGAAATAGGGCAACAAAGCCACACTTTCCCTGCCCGCCCTGAGCTGTTGAGGATATTGCAGACACCTGCCCCAGTTTCTGGTCATGCATTCAGCAATTAAACACATGCAAATTACTACAAAAGTAGATCAGATTAGTGAGGGGAACAGATCCATGCAAAGTACTTCTCAGGTCTTGAAGGAAATGAGTTCAAGAGCACACAGACCTGCAGCACAGAAGGGCATTTGGTATATCCTAGAAGCCAACCCTTCCTTGCACTGCTGGAAGAGTGCTCTTCCTGATTCCCAAGTCGGTGCTGACATCTGGCTATTCAAAAAGAAGGAAGGTGGAAAAAGATTGTGTCTTTCCTGCCTGCTAGGCTGAAGTGTAGGGAGAAGGGCACCATCCGAAATATTTGTCACTTTATGTATAACAGCAGTCGTGCAGACCTTCAGACTTGTAAGCTGGGCACTGGCACTTGCACCAAAACAGAAATTAAAAGCAGCATTTTGGCAGGATGCTCTCCCCACGAAAAGTACAGTAAGTACAAAAGCTGCTGCCTCCTGCCTCGAGCAAAGGTGAGAGTCTGAACGGACCCTGTGCTCCCTCAGGGCTGGAAAGGCTGGCAGGTGTTTACTTGTGGCAGGTTAACTGCTGCACCTTGAGGGCTGGGATGGATTTATCTGTTTGGAGATGGACAATCCTCTCTTTGATGAGCTGGATGAGGAAGGGCTGTGGCCATTGTGCTCAGTCCTTCCTGTATATTCCTGTATATTCCTGTATATTCCTGTATATTCCTGTATATTCCTGTACATTTTACATTTTACAACGGAATTTTACGTTTCCGTTCCAATTCCTTGCAGCTGACTGCAGGCAGATCCTGTCTTCTCCCCTTCAAAACAATTCCTCTTATTTCTCCTGTCTCCTCCTTCAAATGGAACAGACTTGAGGATGATTTTGTCCTTTAATTTCTTTCCCAAGAATGACGGGAACGGGAGCTGGTGTTTAATCATCAAAGAAGTTGAAGCCAGCAAACTGTTCATTAGTCTCTGGCAGTGGCAGCTTGGTTTTTACTAAGTCAGATGTTCCATTTTTCTCCCTCTTTCTGGAGCATCTTGGCTTTCCTAATGTTCTTTTGTGATCTTGGACAAGGAGACCATATGTCATTTGCTTATAGAGGGAAGGACTTTTATTTGGTTGCTTCTCCAAAAAGGAGCTTCTTTATCAAAGTCAGGCTGCAAAAGAGTCAAGTGGTACAGCCAGAGCTAGAGGTGAGTTGCAAAACCTCCTTTATTCCTCATGCCCACAGTCCTCAGCAGCAGAAGAGCAGTGCCCTGCAGAAAAGTTATTGTTCCCAGTACTTTACAAGTGCTTGGTGAAGCAGCCTCCAGTAGCAGCCTGGAACAGTCACCTTCCCTTTCAAAGCCCCACTGAAAGGTATCCAACTCATTTGTCATCCACAAAAAAATGGGCCAGGCACAGGCAATATCTGTGTTGCCAGAATTGCTGTGCTCTGAGCAAATATTTGACCTCTCCACGCACATTATTCTTTCAATTCCTGCTCCTGGTGCCGGAGTCTGGTGGAGCCCCTAATGAGCCTGCACACTTCAGCCCCTGCACTAGTTCAGTGCTGAGGGGTCTCTGGGTCACAGCACAAAGGAGAATGATCTGACCCAGCCTGCCCATGATGTATGTCTCTCAGGAGCTGTGCTGGGGGTTTGGGGAGCAGCTGCCTGGGAGTTCTGTTCAAATATGGAAGCAGTTGGAAGATGGAGCCCTGCAGCAGCAGGCTCAGCATCCTTGAGCTATTCTTTCCTGTGAGCTCCTTTCTGTAACGACTCGAATTTATTTCCCATATTAATGCTTAGACCTTCCGAAATACTCCTATGCTCCTGACTTCATGCTTTTGTAACATCTAATTGCACAGGCTCTGTGGAAAGTTATTTCCATTACCTTGCCTTCAGTCTATTCTTGTGCAACAACCCATTGCTGAACGTCAGACTCTGCCAGAGCTCTGCTCTGTGCTTAACCCCTGCAACTGTTCTCCCTGCCTTGCTGCCTCCTGCCTCTATCAGAGCCTCTCAACTGCTTTGGAGAGTGTTTGTGTTATTTGAGCTCTGATGAGTAACCCTGAAGTGTCTAAAAGGAGGTGGGGTGCTATGAGCCTGGGAGCGCAGGGCTGTGGTTGTTTACTGGCTTAATACAAGCGCTACAGGGAGTGGGAAAAGAGAAACCCTGATTTGTACCTGTTTAAAGTGATGTGCATGTAGGGAGGAGCTCAGTGTGGAACTCATGGGCACAAGACTGCAGGCGCCAAAGGTTGAATATTGTGAGAAATGAGATAAGCTCTGATAAGAGCACCTTCAATTAAGAAGGTACCAGCTCTGGCTGAGGAGATCCTTAAGCCCAAATAGCTGCAGAATTAAGTATCACAACAAAGACCTTTTTAAACTTATATTCCCCCCTGTCATTCTCTTTCCTGTTACTGAAGACAGGCTATGACTGTGTAAAGGCTTTTGGTCTGACACAGTACACCTGTGCCTCCAAAACCAGCACAGACACTTCTGTAAGGACTGCACTTGGGTACAGGGTATGTTTGTGTCCTTCATACTGACACAGGGCTGCAGGAAAAGAGGGGCTCCTTGGTTTTGTATCCCTCCCCTCAGTGCAGTGACAGAAATGGACACGATGCCCTGTGGTGCCTTACCTGCTCCTGTGTACCCCTTGCTGTCCTGTGATCCACACACAAGGAAGGTCAGGTTTCCAGAATGAGCTGGAAGCTCCCTGAAGCTCTGTGTCCCTTGGTGGCCTGGGCACATCCCTGCACACTGTGGCTGGCCCACAACCAGCTTTTCTGTGTCCTCACTGAGTTCTGGTGGGTTCAGATATTATCTGCTACCCCCAAGCTTCAGCTTCCTCCAGTCTGTCAGTGCCTCAGCAGCTCCCAGCCCGTGCTCCCCACGGCAGGACTGGTCCTCTCCTGTGCCAAGGACTCACAATTCCTCTCACTGCCTTGGTCCCCCCAAACTCTGCCTTCCTCTGCACAGGTGTGTTTGCTCCTGTGCTCAGATCTGGAATCTTTACTGGGACACTTCTCCCAGAGGCAGCTTTGGTGTCGTGTGGCAGTGGGTTCATTTCTGCTCCCGGGCTGCACAGAGCCAGCACCAGCAGAGAGGGATCCAGGGCCAGCCCAGGTTTGCTTCCCAAAGAGCATTTCACTCCCAAAAGGGGTTCTGTGAGCTGGAGGAGGAGCAGCAGCTTATAGGATAGATGTTAATAAAGGTCTTTGGAAAATGATCCAGCGGAAATTCGTTCTTGAATTCATACCTATAGTGCCAGCTTATTTCCCTTCTTGCTGTGACTCAGCTGCTGTTCCCTCAGACTTCTGTGCCCTGTCCTCTGGGAGTCTGGGGAATCCCTGTGCATGCTTGGCTGAGTTTGTTGCCTCTGGGGTTCTGCAGGAATTACCTTCCTCCATTCATGCCCCTGCCGTGTCAACATCCCAGCCTCTCACTGTGTACACCAGCTTTGGTTTTGGGGTCCCAGTGAGCTTCAGGAAAAGCTGTCATTATCAGTATTGTCTCACTGGAGATGGATTTTAGCATTCCTGTCCTCAGCAGCTGGTAGGACACCCCATCATTCCAACACCTGGGGCCCCCCAGGTGATCTCCTCTTCCTCTTGCAGTGTTTTTTGTGTCCCTCTGGGTGAGCTCTGTCACAGGGCAGTGAGTGCTCACTGCACCATCAGCATCTACCAGCTCTCACCTCTGCCTTGTGTGCCTCACGGAGCAGGAAGGAGGAGAGAGAAGGAAAACCTTTGGGAAGGCTTTGGAAAACTTGGGATCTGGGGTGTCAGGGGGGCTGGGGCTGGCAGGAGCTGCCCAGCAGAGCTCACTGAGCCTGGGATCCCTCGGGCACAGCCAGGATCAGCAGCTCCCCAGCCTCCCAGCAGGCTCAGGTGCCATCCCAGCTCCGGGAGGGGCCAGGGGGGAGCTGTGGTGCCCGGAGCCATCCCACATCCAGCTGGCATGGGAGGGCACCTCAGGGATGCTGCTGCAGGGAGTTAAAGGGCTGGGAGCTGCTGGGTACCAGACTTTGGGGACAAACCGAGGGGTCTGGTCACTGCTGGGCTGGCAGAGGTGGAGGAGAGGTTTGTTTGAAAACACACAAGCCCTTTTAGCACAGAGGCACGTGCCTTTTTAGGTCAGTGAGCCTCAGCAGGGCTGAAACAGGCTCCCCCTGGCCAGAGGTGTTGATTGTGGCATTTCAGCCTCCCACAGTGGGGTGCTGGGCAGGGCAGGGGCTGGTTGAGCTGGGGTAGCAAAGCCCAGCTGGACAGCGTTTGCAGGTATTTTTTGGGATGGAAAAAGGGAGAACGAGGCGAGGCAATTTCAGGTCATATCCACCCTTCAAAACCCCTTTTGCCTTGTCCCAGCCTTTGGGGGTTTTTAAAATGAATTCCAGGTTCATGCTGAACACTTTCCAAAGTGCAGTGCTACCTGCAGGGAGTTTCTGGTGAGGAGTGGCATCTCCCCTCTTCCAGCCTCGTCTCTCCTGCACCAGCAGGCACCAGATGGAGCAGGAGGTTGCACAGGGTGGCCTGGCACACGTGTGCCCCTTCCAGCGTGGGTCCTGCCTTCTATCCCAGTGCAGATTAACTTGGCAGGGCCAGCTGGGAGTTCCCCACAAAGCTCTCCCATCCTCGCTCCAGCTGTGATGGCCATGGCCAGACTCTGGCCCTGCCTGGGCTTTTTATGCTCCTCCACAAAGACACAGTGGGATCCATCATTTGGAAGCATTTTTGCAGCTGCTGGAGCTGCACTGGTGCAGGGTGGAAGGGGTTTGGTTGTCACTTTAGAGGCAAGTGGAAAATCAGATTTCCTTGCACCTCTTGTTTGCTCCTCCAGCAGCATCAGTGAAGAAGTCTGCTTAGGGGGTGTGTGCAGAGGGAAAACCCCTCACTTACCCCCTGCACAGGCAGCAGGGACATCCAGCTGTGCTGTCCCACCAAAGTGTCTCAGTGGGGAGGAGGAGGGAAGAGCTGGAGGGGTGTGTGGGCTCCAGGTGTGTTTGAATGCAAAGTTCTTCCCTGAACCCGGTGAATTGGCCAACTTGCTGCCAGCTGGTGATCCTGGGAAAGCCCAGCTTGTGTCATATCTGTGGCATCAGCAGCCTTGTGAGTGTCACGGATTAGTGGGAGGTTTGGGAAAGCCTCGCATTAGCCCAGTGACAGATAAAACCCCACAACAAAGGCGTCGTCATCCAAGGCTTGGAAGAGAATCGGGCTCATTACTCCTGATTCCTGAACCTGTGACCTCCTGCATGCCTTGGCTCCATCTGGCCATTCTGCTGCTGCAGAGCAGTGTCAGCCCTGGCCATTACTGAAGGAAGGCTGTGATTAGATCTCAGCAGCTCTGGAGCCCGGCCAGGGGGTGAGGTTGGGGTGGCACATGGGGACTCCATAACTGCCTGCCCAGAAATGGGGGATGGAGGGCAAGGCAAGCTCACTGCTTCCTCTCCTGCATTCTGCCCCTCTCCCTGGCTGTCAGTGTTGCCTCCAGCCCCCAGCCTGCCCTCTCCCTCTTCCCCACAGCTTGGTTCTGTGCCCATCCCATGCCCAGTGGCACTCGTCCTTCCAGGGAGGGCTGACCACAGCGGGGTGGGCACCTGCCCAGCTCTTCCTTCTGCCCAGAAATCCTGCCTGCTGCTCAACAGTGTGATGAGAGCAGCAGAACAAGAAGTGGAGCACAGGAATCAGCAGAGAGAGAGAGAGAGGCTGAGGGAAACCTGAGGCACTGCATGAGCCGTGATTATCGAGTGCTCACCTCCACAAAGCTGCCCAGAGAAATCTGTCGTGCCAAGAAACGCAGGAAGGTTGGAGAGCAGAGCTCAGCCTTGGGCTGGGCTGGCTGTTCTTCCCCAGGAAGGTCTTTGAACCTGAAGAACATCATCCAGCTGATGGCTGGGGTGTAGGCTTTTCTTTCTGAGTTTGTTCCCATCAGTGCTGGGGTTGCAGAGGATGTGTTTAGAGGGTGCATTTTTCACTCTGTGAGCAGCTTGGCCTTTTTGTCCTCTGGGGATCAGTGCCCCCTCCTGCCTGCTGCTGCTGAAGGCTGGCAGGAGGCTGCAGTGACAGCAGGGTGGCCTGGTTAGGGGTGAGGTGTTGCAGGGCTCTGTGGAGGATTAGGGAAATGCAGGTCACGAAGGAGCCTGCCAAGATGTGCGAGTGCAGCTCTCAAAGGGGGAATGGAAAGGATGCTCTGGAGCCAAGTGTCCCACAGGCAGGGGATGAGGCTGTTACCAACAGGGGTAACAGGAATTTGGGTGCTCTGCTCCTCTGTGCCCTCACTGCAGTGCAGCCCCATCACCCTGGGAGGGATTCTGGGGACAGCACCTTCCTTTGTGGGGTCCTGACCAAAATGAGAATATTTGTGCCTCAGAGAGATGCCTCCTTCTGAGGCAGGAGTTTACAGGCCTTCAAAAAGCAGAGCAAAACAGCTCCTTGGCCAGAAAGCTGTCACTGTGTCTTTGTTCTTCTCAAGACAGCACAGGGAGTGACAGATACAGCTCTGGATCTGGTGTACACTGCAGATTTACTCCGTGACCTTTCGGATGCGCGTGTGGGTCTGGATTTCTGAATCATAGTTAGATACCCAAAAGCTGGCATTATCCGTGATGTGGGGTTATTGGAGCTTGCTTTCAGAGGTGTTAATCAAACCTGGCTTTGAATGAAGTCTGTGGGAGAAGACAGGCAGGCAGATGCCTCAGTGCTCAGCCCAGATGTTGGTGCGTGAGTGAGCTCATCTCTCACAGAGCTGGGATTTGCAGGGCAGAAAGGCTCATCCTGCAAATTCCTGTGGTCCAGAGGATTCCTGTGGCACTGTAGGGACTGCTTGGGAAGAGACAATGTGTTTGTGATCCCACCTGCTCTAAATCACTCACAAAAATGCTTTTTATTTAAGGACTTGGGGGAAAATCTCTGACTTCTGTAAGGTCACTGTCAATAGGACTTGTGCCCACTTCCTAATCAACACCCTGTTATTTTAATGCTGCCTGGTTTACCCCAAAAATCTTGTCTTGCCTATTTAAGACCTGTTGTGAGAACATTTCCCGAGAATGTTTCCTGAGAGCGTTTCCTGTTGTTGGTGTGTACAACCTTCCTACACTGCTTGTTTACCTGAGAAGAAGAAACTGTTCTATGGTGTGGCACCACACTGTGCCTCTAAACAGGCTGATCCCAGGCCTCTGGATGTGCCCAGCAATGGGTTTGGTTTCTGCAGAGCCACAGCCACCAAACAGCTCATGCTTCCTTCTAGATAATTCCTGTGTTAGCAACAGTTTTAAGTGCCAGCTTTTCTCTGTTGGGCAGGAGGGGAGCAGGAGATGTGTATGGCGTTGTGCTAGCTGGGGAAGAAGGAAGAAGAAGGTGAAGAAGGAGGACTTAGACAACACCCAAAATCCTCCGTCTTGACTCACACACATTACTATACACTAAAATCTTAAATCTAAGTTTTTCACCCTGTGAGTTCACACACTTCTATTCAAACCACACACCCACAACCCCAGTGCTGTCACTCAATCTCGGGAGCCTGTTCCACATCCTCAGGTCAAATGCAGTGCTTGCCTGAGGGTCAGTGCCTTTTAGCACAGAAAGCCTGAAATTTTCAGCCTCCAGGGTTCCAACAGTTTGGGAATCACAGAATGATTTAGGCTGGAAAAGACCTCTAAGATTGAGTTCCAGCTGTGACTGACCCCTGCTTTGTCAGCCAGACCATGGCACTGAGTTTCATGTCCGGTTGTTCCTTGGGATGGGGACTCCACCACCTCCCTGGGCACTCCATTCTGATATTTAACAACCCTTCCCATGAAGAAATTCCTCCTGATGTCCGAATTTACGGGGAATTTTTCAGGGAACTGCCCCTTTACCGGTGGCTCATGCTCCACTGAGGACAGATTTCCTCCCCATATGTCCCTTCCTGAGAGCCACCATGAACTCCCAGCTCAGCTCCTATAACGAGGGAAATGCTGAGAGCTTGTCATGGCTGGCCTGGCTTGACCTTGAAACCTTGGCCTCGAGGTGAGGCTCTCCCTGTGCCCTTTGGAACAGCCTCAGCTTCTGCTGAAAACAAAATTGCCTTTTATCAACGGCGTGGACATGAGTGGATGGCATTTATGTGACCTTTGTGTGAGGGAAGTGGGAGAACAACCCTGAAAATCTTTGCTGGTTTAGCCACTGTTGGTTGACACCTTTTGGTGCTCCCATAGCCTGAATTTCTGCTGGTGGTGCAGACAAGCTCTCAGCAGGCTGGGACAGCAGCAGTGGGATGTAGTTTTGCTTGATTGGAGTCACATTAATGGCGTTTTGTCCCCTGTAAAACTCGGATTTGCTCGTATTTTCACAGAACAAATCACAGCACGCACCCCTCAAAAAAAAAAAAAAAAAAAAAACCAAAAAAAAAACCCCACAAAAAAACCACAAAAAACCAACCAAAAAAAAAAAACCAAACAAAAAGAAGTGTTGGAGGTGCAGACCCAAACACTTGGGTGCCAAGGAATTCAGAGAGGTGCTGGCAGTGGCAGGGGTGAAGGGATGGAGCTGCAGTGGCCCCAGGCTGACATGTGCCCGTTTCTCCCCAGGATTACACCATCACCATGTACTTCCAGCAGAGCTGGCGGGACAAACGCCTGGCCTACAACGACCTTCCCCTCAACCTGACCCTGGACAACAGGGTGGCTGACCAGCTGTGGCTGCCTGACACCTACTTCCTGAACGACAAGAAGTCCTTCCTGCACGGGGTGACGGTGAAGAACCGCATGATCCGCCTCCATCCCGACGGGACCGTCCTGTACGGCCTGAGGTGGGTCTAAAACCTCCATTAAACTCCTCTCATCTCCAAAGGTATTCTGGTGAGGCAAGCACTCAAAAAATGCTCGAGTGCTGCACGGATTTGTGCCTCTGTGCTTTCTCCAAGCTGGAAATGGCGGTGTCTTTCAGGCCTCCAACATTTCCTGTGCTGCTATAGATGGATGGTGGAGAGGGGAATAGTCTGCTCTGGGCGTTTCAGGTCGCTGTCGTTCATGTTGCATAACCCTTCCATTTGAAACACTCACTTTCAGTTGCTTATCATTTTCTGCGAGTTTGGGCTATGGAGATGAGGTTTTGTTAGTGTGTTATCCAAGGTTAAAGTTCAGTAGCCTTTTAGTCAAACCACTTCGGTCACTTTCTTTTTGCGTTCAAGATAGGTTTGTCCGTGGTTTAAAAAAAAATCTCTGTTTAGTAGAACAATTCTGAAGACTTAGGCATGAAAATTGATATCTGGCGGGAGAATGGTCCTCAGTGAGGACACTTTTTGTGGTGTCTGGAACAAATTGACAAAGGCAAGTCCGAGGCCTTTGAAATTGCTGTGCTTGTGTGAAGTGGAGGGAGAAAAGGTTGGTCTTACTCTGTTATCTGGGTATGTGAAGGGCCCAGGGTAGGTAATAAAGTGAAGAGGCAGAGAGCTAAAAGTCAAATTTGCAGCTGCAGGATGCTGTAGATGAAATCCAGGAAACTGTATTTGTTTACCTTATTCCTAGTATTTTTGTTTGGGTTGGTTTATTTTTTTGGTTGTTTGTTGTTGTTTGGTTTGTTTGGTGAGGGTTTTTTATCTTTGTTGTGGGTTTTTTTTTTCCTTTTCGATAACCAAAATTCACAGTTGGCTCTTTTGACCTGCCTCCACAAATATTTGTGATAGCATCTCTGGGTTTATGTCCCAGTGCAGCAAAGGGAGAGAAAGGACCTTTCTCCTTCAGAGAGGGAAAATGTCCCTCCCCTTCCCATTTACAGCATCAGCTCTTGTGCTGTGTTCTGTGGCAAAGGGTGATTTGTAGGATTATTTGACACCTCTCTGAGTGGCAGGGCTGCTTTGGGGTGGGGAGGGCTGGGTGTTGGCATGGCAAAGCAGGAGGCTGCCCAGAACATCATCCTGCCAAAGGTGGTTGTGCCCTGTGCTCTGAGAAGCCAAAGGAGCAGCAGCCACTGCTGGTGCTGTGGGACAGCCTGGGGTCCCTGGGGTCATGTCTGTGCTGTTCTTTCCTTTCAGTTAATGAATGCCTTCTGCTGCAGGCCCAGAGACCACAAAAGGTGCAACAAACCCTGTTGCTGTTGTGCCCCTCCCTTCCCAGGACAGGAACATCCATCTCCCTCCCTCAGCCAGTGATGTTGTTTGGCTGAAACCATCAGAGAGCCCCGAGCTGCCTTCACTGACCCACCAGAAAAACTGCAGCAGTGCCACAGCTGACTCCCCCAGCTTTTCTCATTGTGTTAAAAGAGGAGTGAAGGCCGGGCAAGAAGATGGTTTAATTTGGGGGGCAGGTAGGAGTATAAATTCAGGAAGGAGGGGGGGCAAAGAGTGCTGCAGAGCTCAGGCTGCTCTTTGCTGCTGCTCAGCCCACCTGAGCACAGAGCTGCCTCCCCCAGGCTGGTGGGCAATCTCTGCACACACCTGCACAGCACAGGGACGAGCACTGGTGTATTTTTATCAGCTGCCATTTCATCAGCTCGAAGAAGGAGCAGTGTGAACTCAGCAGCACTGGTGACAGGCAGTGCAGGGTTTGCACTCGAGCTGGCTGGGGCTGGGACACTGTGTCAGCTCCTCGTGCACTGTCCCTTCCCAGCTCCCTGGAATGACCTGTGCAAACGGGAGACAGAAGAGGAAAATTGCAGCCAGGCCAAATGAAAGAAAATGACAGCTGTTTGCCCACTATTTCCAGGGCCTCAGTAAGAGCTGCCTGTGCTGGTTTAACTTTTGGCTGGTTTTCCTGGAAGCTGCTCCCTTGCCCCTGGAGACAATGGCAATTGCAAGAGTGAAGCTCTGAGCAAAGGCAGCTCCAGCTCCCCAGCTGTACCTCGGGTCAGGCTGCCTTGCTGAAAGCACTGGGGGTACCAGCCAGGTGCCCTGAATGCTTGAAGTCCCTCTAGCTTTGCTCACAGTGGTAGAAAAAGGATTTCTTTAGGGCAGCATTCTATACTGACCCCTGGACCTGCGATTTTGCTGAAAACAGGAGTAGCAGATCCAGTTTTTTCCAGGTGTTATTCACAGATAACTGTGATCCTACTCAAAAATACCCAGCAGGTGTAAGCAAGCAAGAAAATAGTCCCTGAATACTCACCTGTGCTCCCCTCCTGTCTGTAAAGGTGCAGGAGGGGAAGGGCAGGCTCACCCTGTGTTCTGAAGCCTGTCCTTGTCTTGCATTTTCTGCAGGACTTTCTGAGATGGAGCTGCCCTGGTGGCAGAGGGCCAAAGGAGGCAATACCTCTTTCCTTTCCTTAGCTTGCCTGTTTTGCCCCCAGCCAGATCCCACATCCCTGCTCCTCTCCCTCCACCTTCTCCCCAGTCGCTTCCCCCTCCCCTGGGCTGATCCTGTAGCAAAGTGACTCAATCATTGCTATTTGTGGCACAACAGTCTTTTTTTTTTTTTTTAATTCCAGCAGGCTCTGATGTCAGAGAGCAGGGAAGGATGACATCCTGGCAGGCCTCTGCCTCCAACAAATGTTCCAGGGACCAGCAGGACCAGGCTCAATCCCTGGACCAAACCCCAGGGTCCAAGTTAAGGCACACCCAAGTCATGAGTAGATTATGACTTCAGTGAGGACAAGAGCGGGCTCCAGATAACTTGTTTGCACGAGCAGATGAAGCCCTGTAATCTGCTGTGAAAGCTGGGTGTCAGAAAAGCATATTCTTCCTGTTTTGGGGTGGAATTAGCAAATTAATGGTTGAAGGGAGAGCAGCACAGCTCCGTCTCAGGGAAGCATTCCATACAAAAGCTCACTCCAAAATGAATTCCCACCGGGCTCGGATTAAAAGCTGGTTGCCAGGTCTCCAACAAAAGGGATGAATAAACAGCAGCAGCGATGCTGGGATGCAGGAATGGTGTTTTCTACCCCCTTCCCCAACCAGTTACCAGCTGGCACAAATCCCAGAAGGGCAAACAGAGCCCAGAGCCAGCCCAGAGGGCACTGCCAGCTCTGCAAGCACCCAGGGGGATGGCAGGACACAGGAGGTGTCACCCGGCCCCTGAACACCTTCCTGCAATGACAGCGAGGCACAGGAGGGAAACAGGAGAGTGCTGGAATGATGTGGAAATTCTGCCACAGAAAGGGAGGCTTGAAGGTGCTGCCCACAAAGAGAAAGCTGCTGGGTGGTGGAGAGAGGTGGATAAAACATTGAGGAAAAGCTGGGTGGCACTGGCTGAATTTAATGTTTTCCCACCTAATGGCGCTTTTTTTTTTTTTTTTTTGGTCAGAAATTGCATCGGTTCCATCAAATTTTAAACTAAAGATTAGGCAGAACGTTCTTCATTTAAGAAAAAAGCCATGTCAGAGAATGTTGATGTTTCACTGAGGTCAATATTTCCCTCACTCTTTCAAGCCGCTTTACAACCACTATTGATGTTTGAGTAACAGAATTACCAAGGCTTTCTCTGGACCTGCAGACGCTGGAGCCCTGCCCCAATATTCAATAAGCTTTACATTATCACACATTCAAGCCACACATCGCTGTGGGATTTTTTATTTCCTTCCCCAGACCGTGCAGCATCCATTTGGTAGTGAAACAAGTCGACACTTGTCGAGTGCTGATGTCACCAGCATCTCTCGCTCTCTGTTTTCAGAGACCTAAAAATAGCAACAACTGTAACAATGCTGAAATTCTCGTGCGGTAATTGGGGAATCGCATTTGAAACCGGCTTTAAAACACCCTTCAGGGAAATCTTGGAGCCGTTTGGCTTCATTCTAATCAGAGGCAGGAACTGGATTTGGGGTGAAAACAGGTGATTTGGGGAGGCCAGGCTGCATCCCTGCGCTCCTGGGGAATTTGGGGTGTCGGGAAGCAGGCAGGGAGCAAAACTGGAAAAGCGAGGAGGGAATTTGGTGGTGGAGGATCAATCCTGTGCGGAGGGAAGGAGGGATCTCCTCCTGGTGAGCTGGGGGTGGGGGTGGGGAGCTGTGTGGGNGTGTATCCGCTTTGGCAGCACTGTGTTTCTGCTCTCCGTGGTGATTTCTCACCACAGCTGCTCCTGGGGGACACCAGCCCTCATTGGGGACCCCCCTGGGGACCAGACCTTGCTGCTGGGCTAGGCAGATGCCAGAGCATCCCTCCTGGCTCTCTCTGCAGCAGCACAGGAGATGTCCAACATCCCACCTGGTGGCCCATCCAGCCCTGGGGACACAGTCAGAGCCTCCCAGAGCCTGTCCTACCTGCTCCCCACAGCTGGGGCTCCTCCTGGGGGCTTCAACATAGCCCCCCTCCCCACCCTGCCCCTTGAGCAGGATCTGGCCCTGGCAGTGTTGCACTCCCCAGCTCCCAGCCTGGCGTTTTTCAGCTCTCCAGACAATAAAAAGGTTTCTTCTGCTCCTGTCTCACTTGGAGCTGCTGTCTGCAGCCATGTCCTTGTTTTCTCCATGGGTGTTCGTTGATTTTCTGCAGAGGATCTGGCCTGATGGGTTAAGACAGGAGTTTTTAACACTGAGGAGTTTTTTTCTGTGCTGAGACCACTGAGCAATTTTCTTCTCCCATCTCACAGGCCAGCAGGGAAGAAATCCACTATTTTTGCTTCCCTTTCCCTCCCTGAGAGAGGTTTCTCTGGAAATGTGAGAGATGATTCAGGCTCTACCCTGTCTCTGGGGGCTCTGCCTGCTCCTCTGCAGGTTAAGCAAAGGCAACAAAAAATCTCCCCTGTGGCAGCTGGGGTGCAAAATGTTGGACTCATATCCATCCATCCACCCCCTTGGAGCTGGCCCTGAAGCCTTGTCCTGCTCCCACCCCCGGGGCTGCCTTGGGCCAGCTCCTGAGCACAAGGATGTGGAGGTTGGAGAAGAGATCATTAGGTGGGTGAGAGGAAATCAGGGTTTAATTTAGAGCTCAGGTCCCCAGCTGAGGTTAAGGGTAGAGCATCTCCTGCATTTTTTGTCTCTTAGGGTTGGGATGATGAATTTAACAGGAAACACTTGAGGAAAGTTTAGTAATATGAAATTCCTCAATAATCTTGGAAGCTGTGGAAGAAATTTGGGCTTACTAAAACAGGACAAAGCAGCAAAGCCAGAGCTGCTCTTCCATCCTTCACGATGCAAGAACAAAGGCAAGGCTGGAATTGCTGCCTGTGATGCATCTCCTATGAGTCTGATCTGTTCATTAGCAGAAACAGAGGTCAGGGAGCCTCCACTGTCTCCTGAGAGAGCTGGTGTGCCCTGAACCCCTGGCAGCACCTCTTTGTCTTCCTGCATCTCCTGTCCCAGCCACCACTCCTGAGCCCGTCCCTGGGCTTTGCCTGTTCTTTGCCACCTCCCATGGGTTTGTTGTGCTGTTTTATTAATGCAACTCGTGCCAGCCTGATGCTCTCGAAGGGAGATTCCTCTGTTAAGTGCAGGTCACTGATATCTGAAATGACTGTAAGAAAAGAACATTTCTAAAGGTGTTCCCCTCTCTCTTGTCCCCCAGTTCAGCTGGCAGCTGGCCAAATACAGGGTGCATTTGGGATGGGATAAAGGGGCAGAAAAACAAAACCTTGCAGTTCAAGGCAGCTCAGCTTTGCACTCTCCCAGGGTGGAGAAATGGTTGGTTGGGTGATATCTTGAGCACCAGTTTAGAAAATCTTCCTTTTGCTCTCCCATCTGAGTGCAGTGCACACTGTGATTTATCAAAGGATGCCTATGCAAGCACAGATGCTTTTGGAAGCAGAGTGACCTTAGCAGGATTGTGCCAAGGCTTGTGGAGTCAGTTTTAGGCAAACAGACACAAGGGGAAAATATTCCATATCTTTGCCTTGCTCTTGCTTCAATCATGACCTCCAGGAGTTTGCAAAGATCAGGCTGTGTTAAAAGAATGGCAAAATTCACCACGGGTTTGTAAATCCCTCCGGGCCCTTGGAAGTTTGTGCTTACTGCCAGGCAGAAGGTGACATTTGCCAGCATGTTTTTATGACTGACTTTGAGAACCTACAGAATAAGAACTCGGGTTTGGTTTTATTCCCATGTTTAGCAAAACAGTAATTTCGCCTCTCTTTTCCACTCTTAGTCACCAGAATTCCCGTAGGAGTCTCACTTGCCCCATGGGGAGAGCCTGAATAAGTCCTGCAGAACCTGAGCTTCCATCCCTTCTCCTTGTTGCTGCAAACTGCTGGGAGCTTTGGGAGTCTGCATCCCAAGGGGACAGGAGCACCTCCAGCTTCTCAGGAGATCTGGAATCCTGAAAGTTGCAGCCAGCAGCTTAAATGTTTGTCTTTGGCAGTGAGAGTGTTTGTGTTGTTCCCTGCATCAGGGCACTTCATCCCTAACTGGGAGATTGGGCGAGGTGCTTGCTGGCTGTGTCTCCCCTGGAATAAGGAAGGCAGTGGTGGGGGGGATCTGTGCTGTTCCCCTCCTGTTCTCAGCCATACTGGCTTTTAGTCAGTGTCCTTTCCAAGCCAAAGGTGTTGGGGAATATTCCTGGGTGCTGAACATCAGTTCAGTGTTTGCTGGCTTTGCTCTGTGTCCATAAACGCCCCTGGGGCATTCCCACCAGGCTTTCTGCATGCAGCCAGACCCTTTTCTGTGGGGTAGAAATTGAAGTGTAGACCAAGGCTGTTCCATGCCACTTTCCTCACAAACTGATGCCAGGCATTTTTAATTTGCTGGGATAGACACAGCCATGATGCAGTTTATTTTGTGAGGATGAGCTTTAAGGGGAAAGCCCCCCACTCACTTCAGGAATGCCTCAAAGGGTCTTCTCCTCTCTCCCACTCAATCCTCCTTGGAAAGCCTGGATTTGCTCCTTTTGCAATCAGGCCACATTTTGGGGAGGTAATCTTTTACTCCTCACACTTGTGGCTGCTGGGCTCGGTTCTCCCAGCAGGCTGGAGATGATGCAGAGGATGGATGGTGGCTGAAGGCTTTCAGAGCCTGCAGCACAGGGAGATGTGGCTGGGAACCTGCATGGACAGCTCCCCTGAAGGTGACCAGCACCAGGGTGAGGAGGAGGTGGAAAGGAGACCCTGGAGCCCAGCAGGGTTTAATGGCAGCTCGGAGCTCTGTGCTGCTCTGTGCCCTTACATAATCATTCTAAATAAGACAGAAGAAGCCATTAATAAGTAAACAGTGATGAGGAGGATCAGAGGGGGAATGAAATGGCTGGTGGTGTTCGTGTCAGAGAACTGAAATATTTGTGGAGGGCTGATGGTTGGCAGCAACCTGAGCATTCCCTTTTGAGCTGCAGCTGTGGTGGGGCCGTGCTCTGCTGCTGCTGGGCTCGGTGCAGAGCAGCAGTCGAGCTTGCACCACCCTCCTCATGCCAACATCTGCTTTGGCCATGCAGCTTCAAGAGGGCAGAGCTTTCCTCACTGTAGCAATTAGACACCTCAAGCCAGCCTTGTGTGACTTAGAGCTCCATGGATGTTTTTCTAGAGGTGATCTCTACCTCTCCTGGGGGTGAGGGCACTCTCCAGAGTGAGGTATCCATGTTGCTTTGGCTTCTGCTTGATCCACTCGATGCTGGCAGAGAAGGGGATTTCCATCAGCCTGCCCCAGCTGCTCAACATCTCATCCACGTCCCTTTTTTTCCTTTTCTTTTATTTTTTGTGAGATGCACAGTGCCTTCCCCTCAACAGTGTCCCCCCAGATGAACCGTGTTTGCCTGCCAGCTGTGCACTGGAGTAGCAGGGCAGCGAGGCCTTGATGCCACATCTGCCTGCAGACCTCAGGAGAAACAATTAGAACCAAGGGCATGAATGTCTGGGTATTTTTGTGGGGAAGGAGCTGTAGAGGGGCTGTGGGGTGGGCAGGGCAGCTGGAGGGTGCAGGTGGTGGTGGCCAGGCTCGGTGTGGAAGGCGCTGGACGCTCCATTGAGCACACGGCGCGGGAGAGCCGCTCCCCTCCGCGGGCAGTGTCTCTGTGAATCGCCGTCAGAGCAGATGAGATTTCACACCACACAAATTTCTGAATTTAAAAAGGGGAGGGAGGTGGGTAGAGGAGCGGGAGAGGAGGAGGGAGAGGGAGGGAGAAGCTGCGGGCTGGCCGGGCGCCAGCGCCTCATGCTAACGCCACGGGGAAGGTGGCATCCTTCCCTGGCGTTCCCTCTGCTCCCCGAGCTCCCTGCTCCCTTTCACTGTGTGCCTGCCTCTTCTGGAGGCACCGTGCTCTGTCTGGAGCTGTTTACAGCACCGTGGTTTGTTCCCTGTCTCCTCATCTCCCTGCTCGCTCAGTGAGTGCCGGCTCCTCCTCTGCTTTCCCTCTTTTAACCTCTCCTGCTCCTCCGGCTCTTCCTCTCCAGGCTGCTTTACCCCGTGCACCCCCTGATCATCCTCCTCTCTTCCCTCTTGGTCTGTCCTGTACTCTCTGCTCTCCTTTCTGTCATCTCCACTCCTGCCCTCCCTATTTGTGCTCATCTCCCCTCATTTTTCCGCCTCTTGCTCCCCTTCCACGTGGATTTTCTCTTAACCCTGTTGAAACAGGAGCTCCTGAGTGTCAATCCCCCATCCTGTCCTCCCCAGGCAGCCTCCCACGTGCCAGGCAAACCCATCTCTTCACACAGCAGCTCAGAGTGTATCAAGGCAGTACATTTATACCCATGAAAGAATGAGGCAAAGGTTGGTGCTGTGGCCCTCTGGACCAGAGGCAGCACGTGCTGTGACCCCAAAAGGTCACTGGGGTGACTGGGTTTTGCTCATGCTCCACTCTGACTGCAAGGGGTGCAAGAAGCCTCTCAGCCCTCCCTGAGTCCCACCTGCTCCTGGTACACAGCCACCAAAGGAGCTGGAGAAAGCTCTCCTTGGCCCCTCTAGGAGAAGGTGAATGTTGAGTCTTCCGGCAGGGTCTATCAAAGGGCAGCTGGTGTCCAGGATCCTTCATAAGATCTGAAATCTAGAGGATTAAACACCTCCATCCTTTCTGGGATATGTCCTGGGTTGGTTTGTCAGGGTTTAGGAAGCCCAGAGGCAGGACCTGACCTGGACCTGGTGCCCCAGACCAGCTGCCTCTTGATCAAAAACCACACCAGACCCTCACATCTGGATGTTCCTGCAGTGCTGATATCCCTGGACTGGCCAGGCACTGCAGGGGAAACACCCTGGATGGGCAGGTGGCTACAGCCTGGCACAGCTGTGGATGGCTGAGCCACCTCTGCTCAAAAACCACACCAAAACCTGACATGGTTCCAGTTTTACCTGCCCAAGCAGCTTCATATGGGCAAAGCACCTGGAGTTTGGGATCTGCAGCTAACTGGGGTATCTCTGCAGGATGCTGAGCCACACAGTGTGGATATACCTGCCCTTTAATTGGAAAGAAAGAAATGATCTGGCTTTTTGAGGACAAATGTCCTCTTAATCTTGTTTTTCTCCTTTCTGTCCTACCTGTGCCTTCCTTTTGAATCAACAGGGCTAAATTCTGCCCCCATGTAAATCTCTGCTGATACAAATTGGTGTGATCTTGCAAAAATCATCGGAGTGGCTGTGGATTTATGCCAGCTGCCAGCGTGAGCAGGCTTTGGTGCATGGAGGGTGGCAGCCATATCTCACTGTGTCACGCTCTGCATTTCCACCCAGCACTGCAGGTGATAACAAATCCTGGCGAGAGGGTCCCTCTGCGAGCAGAGCAGGCAGGATCCTGGCTGTCCTTCCTGCAGCCAACCCACCCACCCAGCCAGGCTGCGATTTTGGGACAGACACCCTGCAAAGATTTTTAACCAGAAGGGGCTGCACAAACGGGGTGGGAAATTTTCATTTAAGACAATTTTTTTTTTTTTTTTATTTTTTTTTTTTTTTTTTTTTTTTTGCATCTCACACCTCGGTGGGGAGCAGGGAAGTGCGTTTGTGGCCGCGGTTTCCCAGGGGTGCGGTGCAATCCGGGCAGGGGATGCTGTGTGCGGCACAGGGCGGTGATGACTCAGCCCCGAGCACCGCTCCTTGGGCCCTGGGCTCCACCACACCTCCCACCTTGGGCTTCCCTGCCAAGGTCACAGCTCCCCTTCCCCAGCACCGCCGTGCCCAGTTACCCCAGTGCAGCAGGATTAGGGTGGGACAGGCGTCGTGTTTCCCCTCCTAGAGCCGCCAAGCTGGGAGGCTGGTGGTAATTTTTTTTTAAGTGATTCCCGTGCTGTTGTCCTTCTCCCCTCAGAGCTTTCTCCTCCACCCCAAATACATTACAGATAAAAGGGTTAAGAGCTCGCCTGGGCCCCCTGCTCGGAGAGAGGGCAGTTGCAGTGTTGTATCTAGACCCAGTGAGGATATATATAAATTCCCTTCGTCTCTTCGGATCTATTTATAGCACGGCAGGCAGTGGCAAAGGCTCTCCTCAAGGCTTCATCTCCTACAAACAGACTTCACAGACAGCAGAGAAGATAAATTTAGCACACGAGATTTCTTAAAGAGCCAGCAGCTCTGCGGGGCTGCCAGCCTGCCCTGCCACAGCCCCTGCCCCGATGCCCCCACTGGGGCACCCCTCTTCCACCTTCTATCCTCCCACCTTCTTCCCCCCTCCTCCCCATTTCCAATTTTATGTCCAGCTGCACCCACATTCCCCCCCTTTCTGGTCTCTTTTTCTACCATTGATGTTTTTCTCTTTTTCTCTTTTTTTTTTTTTTTTTCCCCTTCTCTTTCACTGGTTCGCCATCTCATCCTCCCTGCTTTCTTGTTTTTCTTTTTCCCCCCCCCTCTCTTTTCTCTCTCCCAGGCCACAGGGCTCAGAAGATAAAGCTTTCTAGTTAACAGTTCACTGGTTATGCCTACATAGTAAAAAAATGTGTAGCTTGATTAATGCCTTCCAGATGGTTAATTGAAAAAAAACATGGGGAGAACGCAGCAATCTCTCCCCCCTCTCCAGCACTCTGCACACATCCATGGCACGGCAAGAAGACTGCATTAAAGGGTGAGGGGAGCAATAGATTTGAGAAACGGGCAGCCTGTTAACTGCAGGGAGTTAACTCTCCCTGCCTCTCATGCCCTCATCTATCCCACCCCAAAATCCCCCTGTCCCAGAGATGTACAATGTTCCTTCCTGTGCAACGTGTGACACACACGGACCCTCCTGGCATCCTCAGCTGAACCTCAGCACGGGCATTGCACTCAGCATCCCCAAAGCAGCGTCCACCCTCACCCTCTGCCCGTGTTTATGATTTTGGGGGTGCACACACAGCCCCTCACGCATCCCCCGTGTGTCTTTGATGCCCACGCAATCCTTTGTGCACGGGTGCCTCCCTTAGCGGGGCAGGAGGGCTCCGGGATTTTGGGGTTTGGCAGTGCCACAGTGGGTAAGAGGGAGGGGCACGGGGATGGGGGGCTGTAATTACAGAGTTTGGGGCAATTCGTGAAGGAAGGGGGGTGACAATGTGGTCAGCAGCAGGTCAGTGCTGGCTGGTGGAGTCAATCCATCCTCAGCCTCACCGACACGTGTCTGCTGCCTCCCTGCTCCACGCTGGCAGCCTCTCCTCTTCCCCCCCAATGCCGAGCTGTGCCTCCTCCCGGCTTCTTTGTCTCTCTCCAGGGAGAGGCAGAGCAGGAACAGATCCCTCCCCACCCCACAGAGATGCTGACGTGAGTCACGGAGGGTTTGTGCCGTGCCATTGGGGGTGAGCCGCATCAGCCCCCCGCCCTGCACACCTCCCACCCCGGATCTCCCTGGTTTCCAGGGAAACAGCGGCCCCAAATGCTGCCTGACTTTCACTTCTGCCTTTCATTTCTCCTCTTTTTTTTTTTT
>VWYP01011779.1:52194-63199 GCA_013400435.1 Pycnonotus jocosus
GAAAACAAAAAGCAAACAAAACTAATTTTTTTTTTTTTTAAATTTTTTTTTCCTCTCTCTCTCTTCTCCCTTTCAGGATCACCACCACGGCCGCCTGCATGATGGACCTGCGGAGGTACCCGCTGGACCAGCAGAACTGCACGCTGGAGATCGAGAGCTGTGCGTATGCCTCGGGCACATCCCCTGTCACCCGGTGCCACCTGATGCCACCCGATGCCACCCGCCCCGGCCACAGCTCCTGGGGATGCCTCCCAGGGGTGCTACAGCACCATGGGGGTGGAAATTCCCAGGAAAATCGAGCTCTAGCAGCAGGCTGGGCATTAAAATCAATCCCAGGAGGGTGGTGGAAGCCTGGGGAGCTGTCCTTGCTCATGGCTGGCTCCGCTCCGGGTGGGAGGTGGCACCAAGCCCTCATCCCCGCCTGGATGTCCCCTGGATCCTCATGGAAATCCTCTTCCAGCTGTGCTGGCACAGCAGCTCCGGCTCTCCCCGCTAAAGATGCACTGCAGGGTCCCTCCAGGGCTGGCCCAGGGCAGCACAGCTCCCGGCAATTTTTTGGGAATTGCTCCTTCCAGCAGGGATCTCCTAGAGCACCCATGGGTGTCCCCATCCCTCCTGTCCCTGGTTCCTGTCCTGTGCAGGCACGAGTGCCACAATGTCATTTCTGCTGCTCCTCAGCACTCTGGGAACAGTTTACAGTAAGAACCAAGAAAACAGAAGGCAGGGAATTACCCACAGTTCCCCGTGTTGCGATTTTGTTCTTAATGGGTCATGTCAAGCCAATTTGTTCATCAAAGCTGCATTTCCTGACAATATTCCTGAGACCCAAGCCGAGAGCCAATTGTTTCCTTCCTCAGAGCTTTTGTCTCTTACACACTTGCACATTGCCAACCTGCAGGGCTCCATTTTCTTTGCTTCCACACGACTCTGGAGCATCAGTCCTTTTAGGGCTGGGTTATAAAACCAAGGTATTTTTTTAAAAAAAAACGACCCACACCTCAGAGAGAAAGCTCTTTTCTGCTGCAGGGTGCTTCTGATGCCCTTTTCTGTGCTGCATTTGGGATCAGCAGAAGGCAGATGGGCTCCCTTGCCCCACGGCAGCTCAGGGCTCTTACCTGTAGGAGATCAGCACTGCCTGTTGATCCCATCCCTCCCAAAAATAACCCTCACCACGTAAACCCCTGCCTGTCTGTGTGCCAGGATCCAACAAAAAACCCTGATGAGGCAGGCTGCAAACAGGCTGCTAATCTGACATTTTAAGACGTCACGTCAATACTTTTTCGATATTTCAGATGGAAACGACTTGTCTTTGTGAAAGTTCGTTTACTTTTTGGAAGTAAAATGGAAATTTGGTTTTCTCTTTAAAGCTAGAAATCAAAGCGAAGCATTTATTTTTAGACCAAGCAACCTTTCCCTTTAGAAACACTTTTAAAAAATGGCTTCACGAAAAACACGCTCGATTTCATATTGCATAATGCCATAATAAGAAAAAAAGAAAAATACAGAAAATTGGTACCCAACAGCAGCAGGTCACAGAACAAATGGAACAGAGCTAGTTAACTGTGAGATCTCCTAAAATTAGTTACTGTAATTTGACATTTTCATTGCTGATCAGGAAGTAAATTTGAAGCCAGTGCTGTTAAATCTGTGGATGATGAAGACAGCAGCGCGTGGGGCTCTGCTGGCTGCGCCTTTGAATCCTTCCCGATCGGAATCCATCCGGAAGGGCTCTGAGCACAGCCTGGTGTGCAGGGCTGCAGGGCCATCCCCAGGGGCCTGGAGCAACAAGGGGAGCTGAGGAAGGGCTGGCAGCCCCTGGCACCACGGCTGGAGGCTCTGTGGCTCTGGCAGAAGGGGCTGGAGGGAGCCCTGTTATATAAACCAGGGGAGCCGTGAGTCAGAGCTCAGAACTGATTGGCCTCTGAACGTGTCACTGAGATGGGGAAACAGGCTCTTGTCTAGGTCTGGGTTCCAAAATTTAGGGGGGAAGTTGAGAAATTGGAAGAGGTTGAGGGAAGGTGCTTAAAAAGTGGTTCAAGGGCTGGAGCAGATGTTGTGCAGTGAGAAACCCCAATAGCTCTGTCTGGTTTGTTTACTGCAAAGGAGGTGGAGAGGTGAATGGTTCACAGGCTGGGTTCACCTCTGCAGAGGGGAAATGCTGGGGGGAAGGGGCTCGGGAACCTCCTGGAGAAATTGGGAACAACCAGGGGAGCCTGAGAGTCTGAGGCAGATGAATTCAGATGTGAAATGGTGCACGATGTTTCTGAGCTGGGAGGGTGCTGGAACTGCTGGAATCAATCACCAGGAAGAGTGGGGGGGTCTTGGATGTTCCCTGCTGGTTCCAGCCCTGGGGCTGAGTGATGGAAACACCCAGAGCTGTGTGAGGAGGGTAACCCAAGGGTCCTGAAACCCTGTGGGCTCGGAGGTGTGAGGGTTTACCACGCTGGGAGCAGCCAGCTGGGGAGGGAGCTGGAGCCCTGGCTTAGCTGATTTCCATCAGAAGCAGATGTGGCATGGCCTTTGGAAGACTGGGTTTGTGTTTTAGCACCCATGAATAGGCACAGCAATGACTGAGAGTGCAGGATGTGGGCTGGGAGACTGCACAGTCATCAAATAATTCCCTTTGGGAAGGCACCTCGGGGTGTCTCCAGCCCAGCCTGCAGCTCAAAGCAGGGTCAGCTGTGAGATCAGACCAGACTGCTGAGCCCTTTGTCCACTCAGCAGCTTCAGGATGACACTGTCCTCAAAGGTTCAGCTCTGATCTGGGGTAACCCTCAGCCCTCAGAGAAGAGTTCCTCCTCAGTGGCACATCCAGCACCTCCTCCTGATCCCAGTGATGCCCTGGTGCTGGCTGTGGTGGCATCTCCTGCATGGCTCTGAGCCTGGCACTGCTGCCTGTGCTGCTGTGCTGCTGTGCTGCAGTGCAGGTGCTGCACACGAGCTCTCTGTGGGCACAGGTGAGGCTCACACCCCCAGGGCAGCCTTGTCCTGAGCTGTACCAAAGCCTGGACAGATCCCACTGCTCCCATGAAGCTTCACTTGGAATCTGAGGCCACCCTTGTGCAGCAACAGCCTTGAATGAACAAGCTCCAAAACACACAAGCACTGTTGATTTTCAAGTTGTGATGAATCCTTGCCACAAGGACAGGGCAGGGCTGTGAACATTGCTCTGGTGGGTGAGGGGTTTCATGGTTTCATCCCTTGAAACCATGAAAATTGATGATTGATTATGATATTTTCATCAAAATCCCCATTCCCCACGTGTCCAGAGCATTTGGGGGCCACATTTCCAGCCCATGCAGCTGTGTCTGGCACATATAGTTTGGGGTTAAAATAAGAAGACACACCCTTGGCTGAGTGAACAAACCCACAATCCTGAAATGTAAAGGATGAATATTTGAGTCTGATTCCTTTTCCTCTCCTCTCTCATTTCTGCTCTTCTCAGCCAGCACTTGGTAAAAGCAGCCCCCAGCCTCAGAGACTCTGTTCACTCCTTGGATCTGAATTTTGACTGAGAGTACTTGGAAAAGGGAGGTGCTCTGATCTTCAAACTTCTTTTCAACTGCTGCTGTAGATCTTCTTCTCTCTGGGAATTTTTAATCCTGAGCTGCCCTGTTTACCCAGTCCCACCCGTCTGCACTGTGTGGTCTCCCCCTCCTGGTAAAAGGAGGCAGTTTTTAAAAAGCAAAATGCTGTGTTTGGTGCATTTGACAGAGGCTTCTGGTGCACAAGCCCCTGTCATGTCAGCCATGGAGATTATGCAGTGCAAGCCAAGGCTGGATGGGCCACGCCTCACCTTTTCCTCCTGAATTCCAGCCAGAAATGGGAGTTCTGGCCAATTTTTCCTCTCCTCCTGAGGATTGTATTGCCAAGCTCAGCTGAAGAAGGGAAGTCCATCAGCAGGGAGAGGCTAGGCTTGGTGTGGGCTCCCTTTTAGATCCTTTTCCAGACCACCTTAGTGCAGAGGGAGGTGTCCTCTGGTGCAGCCTGTGAGCTGAGCTCTCCCTGTGTGCTCCTTCCCCCCGCAGATGGTTACACGGTGGATGACATTGTCTTCTTCTGGCAAGGGAATGACTCTGCAGTCACAGGGATGGAGGTGCTGGAGCTGCCCCAGTTCACCATCATCGAGCAGAGGCTGGTCAGCAGGGAAGTTGTCTTCACCACTGGTGAGTCTCTGGTGGAGGGGTGCATGGAATGGGCAAACCTGCTGCTGATCACTTGGTTTGAATCCTTCTCATTCAGATGTTGGACACTAATTTAGGATCTAGGCTTCAACTTGGGGTTCCTTTATTTAAAAAAGGTGTTTTCTGCACCCACCAACTTTCCTTTTTTCTTTTTTTTCCTGCTTCTCTTCAAAGACTTTCAGGATCATTTTCCTTGCTGCAATTGTTCCCATTTCTTAGTCAAAATAATGACTGAACTCAGAACCCCTTGAGAAGGTTCTCAGCCTTCATCTGATTTTTATGTGGTTTACATCTGGGTCTCAGAGCTAATACAGGTGCAATAGTAAGGAGAAATTATATCCATTGAGAAGCGAGTGGGCTATGAAATGATGCAAACCCATCTGTACACGGCAATAAAAAGGTTTGCAGAGAATACCTGGGACCATTCAGGTGCTGCCAGCTGAAAAGTTGGAGGGGGTTGGATTTTGGTTGCTGGTCTGAGGTGGAGTTCACTGCCAAAAAAACCCCCCAAAAAACCCAACCAAACAACAAAAAAACCTGGTGAAATATTGTGTTCAAGCCATACAGGTGGCACATAATGGAGAGAGAACAACACCTCCTTTTTCCCAGACTACATCCTTGGTGGTTTAAAAATGCTGTTTTCTCATTTCTTTAGCTGCTAACCAGGGTTACACCCATGTTTCAGGCTCCTGTATTGCCTGAGGGACAAAGGTGGGGAGGAGGAATGACTTGGAGTTTGTCTCACAGCAATGAAGGAGGCACTGCTTTGTCCCTGTCAAAATTAGCCTGCTCCAGTGGAAGGACTGTAAAAAGTACTTATTGTCCTCACTATCCTCATTAGGTTTGCTAAAAGATTGGGAGGAAGTTGCAACAACTTGAAAATAATAAAAGAGAGACCTTCAGATTAACTAACAGTACTCTATTTGCATATGAATTTGCCCAGTCTGACCATAACCTGTTTTTAGAACAGCATGGGAAAAATATGATTCAGATCTTCATTGCTGTTTGGAGGCAGAGCTGGCACATGAAACATTGGAAAATCATCTTGTGGCACCCAAATATAGGGTTAAACTCTCCTGTGTAAGCCTCCATCATATTGGCTGGCACCATAACAGCAATTCCAGCACTGAACAGCCATTCCCCTGTGATGGCTGATATAATAATGTGACTTATGCAGAATTTCCTTTCTTCTTAATACTCTGGGACTACTGAGCAGGTTCTGAAGAGGCTCCTTGCAAAAACTGACCAGTCTGCAAAACCAGCTGCAGAAAACAGGAGATTTCTCATTATCCCTGCCTCTTGAGAACTTTCTCCAAGTCAAATTTCAATTCCTAACCTCACCTCTTAGCACAGATACAGCCTTGCCCTCCTCTCAAATCACTTGAATGTCTCCTTGGCAGGTTCATATCTGCGCCTGTCGCTGAGTTTCCGGATTAAGAGGAACATTGGTTACTTCATCCTGCAGACCTACATGCCATCCATCCTCATCACCATCCTGTCCTGGGTCTCCTTCTGGATCAATTACGACGCTTCTGCTGCACGAGTGGCACTGGGTATGGACTTTTCATTGCATTTGGGAGGTGTTTTCTTGAGGGAGATCAGCCGTGACAAAGAAAATCCATTCACTTTATGAGGTAGCAATTAAGTCTGTCAAAGCTGTCATCCCAGATGGACATAATTTTTTTTTTTTCTGTGAAAAACTTTAAATTTTCAATCAGAGGAGTTACATTTTTTGGGGGGGTTTATTGTTTGTTTGTTTGTTTGTTTGGGGTTTTTAGTTTTATTTTGGGGGTTTTTTTGGAGTTTTTTGGTTGGGTTTTTTAGGTTTGTTTGTTTGTGGTTTTTTGCTTTGTTTTGTTTTTTTTAAAAAAAAATAAATATGGGAGGGTGGTGGGTTGTTTATTAGTACTTCCCAAAATGAAGTCTGTTTCACTTGAAGCAGTAAAAGTCCTACCAAAAATATTCTGGGTGTGAGTTTAAACTCTCTAAGCAAAAATGTAGATGGTCACTGATCTCAGGTGTGTGGGACCCTGACACGTCATGAGTTCCTTCACTCTGGTTTGCACTGGTTTTCTTAAGAACAGAAATCTGGGCACCTCTTTGTCAACAGGTGTGCCAGGCTGGGTGATTATTGCTGAGGCTGGACGGCCAAAAAGTTGCATGGGAATGGTTAAAAGATGAAAGAAATAAAGGGAGGAGCATTACACATTTTTCTGACAGCTCAGGTCCCATACAGACACTCCCTGCAGATGGAGACCTTCATGGCCAAGGCAAATGTGGGACAGCAGTGAAAGTCCAAGTCCTTCTTTGGCACATGCTCCCCTAAATAGGAATGTTTTCCTCTAAGAGAGGAAAAAAAAAAAATGAGGTCTTTTAAGCAACAGAAGGGAAGTGGGGGTGGATGGCAGATGAAGGATTTGAAGGAGGAACAGGAGAAAGGGGGGATGGCTGGCAGATGAGAATGGATACGAGGGAAAGTTCAGAGGCAACAGGAGAGGTAAGGAGGGAGCAGGGTTGGATCTGTGAGTGGGACAAGGCTCAGAGAGGCAGTGCAGCTCAGGTAGAGGCTGGGTCTCACAGCAAAGCTTGAGGGCTCCAAGCAGCTCTAGGAGAAAGAGTCTGAGAGGACTCCGAGGAGGGGTGGGTCATACAAAGGCATAAAAGGAGTGATTTGGCTTTGCCTGGTTCCAGAGGCTGGAGCGGGGAGACAGGGAGGGAAGAAGAAGAACTTGGTAAATTAAAAGAGTAAGCTGCATTGACAGGAGTGTAATCAGAGAGAGAGGAAAAAAAAGACCATGGCAGACATTGTGAAAGCACAAGCAGAAGGGTGGAGGTGAGATGAACAGCTGCTGAATTTCTGCTGACATCTGGACTCAAAGGAGAAGACAGAAGAAAAACATTGTGGATCAGAACTCCAACTGCTCTCCCTAAACTATTCCTGACAGTTCTCGACCTAACTAATACATAAAAAGCTCAAAAAAAAGAAACTCCACAGCCTCTTCTGGTCACTTTATCTCCAGATTTACCTGCTTGCACAGTCAAAGAGCTCCCCTCTGCCTCTGCCCTGAGTGTCCATTGCAATTTGTCCACTTCTTAATGGAGACATGCAGAACATTCTATTCTCCTTTTCTTTGCCTCAGATTTCTGTATATTTAGGCTACTGCCTAAATATAGCCCATATTGTGTGTATATAAATATATCTCCCTTCTGTTTACCCAACTGAAGGCTAATAGTTCTTTCAGTCTTTTATCAGGAATGGCACCAAAGACAGCAGGGGTGAAGGGGAAACAGGAAAAGCAGAGGTGCAGGGTACACAGAGAGCCACCACTGTAGAGGTGGGGCTGAAACCACAGGAGCAAATTCAGGTCATGGAGATTATTAGAGCTGCCAACAGAGAGAGGAGGAGGAGGAAAAAACAGAGAAAAGAAGATCAGCAAGGTAGTGAGAACAGCTAGAGAGGCAGAGGAAGACTGGGTTGGAGAGGAAGAGTTACCACCCCCAAAAGAAGTATGAAGGCTCGTTGCCATCTTTTTGGAGCTGGCAGAAGACTGTCAAAGAGGCAGGTCTGAGGCCACTCTGACACTCCAGAGAAAGAAAGATTCTGAGAAGAAGGTGAAGAAAAGGACTGAAGCTGTAAGAGTAATCATAGTGAATCAGGCTTTTGGAACTGAGTAGATGGGGACGAAAGTGTTCACAAAATGCTTATTTGAGATGCAAAAAATGTGAGGAGGCCTAAAAAGGAGAGTGTGAGAACCATGGGAGGAATGTGTACAAGTGATAATTGATGTAATGAATGGTAAAGCTGGTGAGAGGAAGGTGGGAACTGATGGGGTCAAGGACAGAAGCCTACGAGGCAGGCAAAAAAAAGACAGTGCCATGAAGAGGAAATCTCTTCACTCTTTCTCCAATTCATGGCATTGGAAAGACACAGCAGCTTATAAACTCATGCCAAGGATGCTGAGGCATTCAGCAGCACACAGTGAAGCCTGATGAGTTCATGAAGGGGAAAAAAGGGAGGAGAAGAGGGTAAAAAAAGAGCAAAACTGAATGTTTCCTACCACACTGAGAGAAAGAGTGAAGATAAGGGGAACTTAAAGAAGGTCCAGAGGATGCTGATGAGACTCAGCTTTGACACTTCCTCCAACTGTTTGCTGCTGGTTCATTTTCAGCAGCAATTTGCAGTGGGCAATGTGGGCTTAGAATGATGACAGCTTCCTTCCCAGCTGCACTGCTCCCGTCCCTCCTGAGGCTGTCCAGCTGGAAGGAGGCATGTGGGAGATGAAAATGGGAGCTGAGAACACATCCCATGGCAGTAACAGAGCACCTGCCCTCTCCCCACAGGGGTCACCACGGTGCTGACCATGACAACCATCAACACCCACCTGCGGGAGACCCTCCCCAAGATCCCCTACGTCAAGGCTATCGATGTTTATCTCATGGGCTGCTTTGTCTTCGTGTTCCTGGCACTGCTGGAGTACGCTTTTGTCAACTACATCTTCTTTGGGCGGGGACCCCGGCAGCAGAAGAAGCAGAGCGAGCGCATCAGCAAGGCCAACAACGAGCGCCACCGCTACGAGGAGAAGAGGGTGAGAGAGCAGGTTTGTCCTCTCCTTTCATTGTGGCAGGAGAATTCGGGCTCTCTGCTGGGTGAGCTGGGAGCAGCCTTTGTGCCCATCGTGAGAGGTGAACCCCAGTTTCCCTTGTCTGGTGATTACTGGGAATTTTTCCTCCTTGATCGTCCTCATCCAGTCTCATCAGAACCCTCCTTTTGCATGGGGCATGTGTAGCCAAAAGTCCCACTGTGGATTTTGGTCCTCCTGTGTTGGCAGAATCACACTTCCCCCTCTAAAAAATTTGCTGCAAGCACAGGTGGCTGCTCCTTCCACCCCAAAAACCCTCAAATGCAGCACGTTCAGAGCTCACAAATTACCCCATCAGGGCATTGTCACCAAACTCTGGGGAAGAAAGGAAATTCTCCAATGCCATCTTTTAAGTATTAATGCATTAAGGCATTATTTATTCTGGCATACAGTGGAAATCATGCCAACCACATGATTCTTTACCAGAGTTTTCACATATTTATATATTTTAAAAAAACCAAAAAAAACCAAAAAACAAAAAAAATTCTTGGGTTTGGGTTTTGCATTACACAATTCTTGGTATTTGATCTTCTGTTCATTATCGATCCCTTCATCCTCAATACTATTTTTGGTCCTTGTTTTTTGATTCTCTTATCAATTTTTTCCTAGACTGGGAACCTGCCTGGGGTTCAATATCTGTTAATGTCTCTCTATCTCCTCTGTGTCTTCTGGCTGCTCCAAACCTGTAGATGTTAAGCTCTCAGAATCTAAGAATCTTGTTTTTGTTGATGGAGGCTTCACCCAGTGAGACTCAAACCCTCAGTGAACAGAGTCTTTCAAAGAGAAACCTCAATTTCCCTTCCCTTTGGCAAAGGTGAACCAAAAAGTTGTTGCCTTGGGAAGGCTGACCTGGAACAGAGACTGGACAGAGCTGGAGAATAAAGCAGATATTTATTAAAAGACCTTTAGGGTACGCCTTGGGCAGGACAGAGCCTGGCCAGGGCTATACCCAAGGTGGACTTAAAATGGTCACAAAATGGACAAACAGTCACGAGGTTTTGCACTTTTATCAGTTTTGGTTCATTTGCATATTGGGGTTTAATTGTCCAATTCCAGCTTCTGGTTGTGAGGTCTCATCCTTCTTGTTCCTCCCTTCAGCCACCCTTGGTTGTGCTTTGGGGCTGAAAGTTGTCCTTGGTGTGCAGCAGGAAAAGGATTTGTTTTGTGTCCGTGCTGTGTACAGAGCTGAGTGAGCCTGACTGTGAGCTCAGAGCTGCACCCCTGGGCAGCGCAGAACGTGAAATACAGGAAAGCTGAAACTTAAGGCATCAAAGTTACTTTAAAAATGTATAAGTTACATAATTTCCAACAGTATCATTACCCAGAAACACATTCAGAGTGGCGCCCAGGACACCCCAGTACCTCTGTGTCTGTGTTCCCCCTCCCAGGTCGACCCTTACGGCAACATCCTCCTCAGCACGCTGGAGATGAACAACGAGCTGCTGGCCACGGACATGATGAGCAGCGTGGGCGACTCCCGAAACTCTGTCATGTCCTTCGAAGGCTCGGCCATCCAGTTCCGCAAGCCGCTGGCCTCTCGGGATGGCTTTGGCCACCACCCCACCCTGGACCGCCACGTCCCGCTGAGCCACCACGCCGCCGCCGCCCGCAACCGCGCCAACTGCCGCCTGCGCCGGCGGTCGTCCAAGCTGAAGCTCAAAATCCCAGACCTGACGGACGTCAGCACCATTGACAAGTGGTCACGGATCATTTTTCCGATCACTTTTGGATTCTTCAACCTTGTTTACTGGTTGTACTATGTGAATTGATGCCTGCGGCTCCCTCCGAGAGAGATGATAGGGACAGACGCTCAGACAATGGCAGCACAGGAGTGTTGCGGTCTTTTTGGGTTTGGGTTTTACTCTTTACTATCATTGTCATTTATTCCTATGGTTCATTAGATTTATTCTGAGCTTACTCTTCTCTTTTCAGCACATGTAGAACCACGGAGTGTGGGGTGGGGTAAAGGGAGAGAAAGGCACGGGAGGGGGTTTGGTTTCAGGGAGGGATGTGTTTGTCTTGATTTTGGTTTCCTGCTGGAGGACTTAAAACCATTGTAAAAAAAAAAAAAATCGACAAAACCAACAAAAACCAAAAAAAAGAAAGAAAAAAAAAGAAAAAAAAGATAGAAAAAAAGAGAAAAAAAAAACACACCAAAAAAACCCCAAAACCAAGAAAAGT
>VWYP01011780.1:0-78612 GCA_013400435.1 Pycnonotus jocosus
TAGGAAGCATCATTAAATAACCCTATACTTCTATGAGGAGTTTTCATGTAACTTACCAGGAGGAAAAGCCCAAGTACTGTGAAAGATAAGTCCAAAGGCAGTAAAATGCCATGTAACTCACAGGATTGACTGTAAAAGCAAGACTAGCACCATAGAATTTATTTTAATAATACATAAGTAGTAAAATATTACATAACTAATAATACATAATTATTATTATTAATAAGAGAAAATTATTATTATTAATAATAGAAAATAATACATAACTAATAAAAAAGGAACCCCAATAAATTGAGCCATTCATAATAAATAAAACAGCTTAGACCTATCAATCCTCACCTTAGAAACACTGATTAATTTTTCCTTGTCATGGAAATGATGGAACTGTGGATCTGGCAGAAGTGTGGTTCCATCTGGGAGCAGCAGCATGTCTTTAAAGAGTGAGTTGTTTGGTACAAGGGCTCTTGAGCAGGGCCATCTGTGCACATCTGCAGAGCAGAACCCGTCTGGGCTGGAGCCTGAGGTCACATTCCCTCCTGGATGACAGGAGTGCTAAACCACTGAAATTCTCAGCCAAGGGACCCAGGGCAACATCCCACATGTGGCAATTTAATTTAGGATCAATTAGAAAATTAAATCCTAGGAAATTTATAAATTTATAAACCCCAGTTTGTGTGTGTCCTTGTTTTTCCCCTATTTTTATTTATTCAGACTGAGAACTGTGCATGCTTAAATACAGCACCTACATTTTACTAGTATCTGCAATGGTTTTTGAAAAGAAAAAAGCTTAAAGTAGAAAGCAGACATTTTATTACTCTGCCAAAGTCAGCTCAGTTCTCAATGTTTTCTTCCCTTGAGGCTCAGCTTAATTTTGTATATTTGCTAAAGACCTCCATGTATATAATAATGTGACAAAGGTCAGAAGGCCTCCACTTTCTGTATGCACACACTTTATGTATGCACACATGTATAATTTAAAAGGTATTTCATGGCATGTGCCAATTCTTCTTGAGTTTTTTATATGTAGGCTAATAAATTCAATACCTGTGTACCTCTAAAATTTGACATCCCCAAAGTTCTCCCAGTGATATTTTACTCTCTTCTAAATGAGGGCCTCATGAAAATGCTTTAAAGCTCTGTCTTGATTTTATGATGATTAGTCTATTCCCTGATCATCTGTTTTATGCCCAGAAATGGTTTCTGTAATTTTAAGATGGGGAGGAGTGAGAGGGGAGCCCTGGGGCTCTGCTTTCTCTACATCCCTATTTTACTCCTCAAATACTAGGAAATAAGAATTCATGCATATTTCTAAAATCTTTTGGTCTGGATTGCTTGTTTTATATTACATTAATTGAGTGCACTTCTATCAATTTAGGAATAGCAAAGGTTCATAAATGAATCAATTCAGAGGGAAGTTTTGAAATCTATAGCAAGCTATGCTACACAGTGTCAAAACCCAACCATCCTTGTGTCAGTCCCACTTCTTCTGATTCTTGTCATACATTTAAATACTTCAATCTTCCCCATTTTGTAGAGGGAGAATTTCCTTTCTGTTCTCAGCAAAAATCCAGGTTTTCATTAATATATGACTTTGGGGTTTTAAATTAGTACTAGTTAGGAAAAGTATTCTCAAAACCTGAAAGATAATATTGTTGTTGCATTGTCATACCAGCATAAACATTATAAACAATAGTTTAAGCCTTTAGGAATAATTAATAATTTAAATGTATAATAAATTATATATAGTATAATATATATTAATATGTTATGCATTATAGTATAGTATTTAAATATATTATCACACATTTAGCAACATATTTATGAAACCTTTAAAATGTAGACTTTTAAAAATGCTTCAAAAATTATAAACCAATAAACCACAGTTGTGAAAATACCTTGAAAAGTAACTGTATTTTGAACTTAATACAAAAACTAGGATTTGTTTCTCAGTTGAAATACATTTCTAAGGTAGCTCATTCTGCTGAGTTGAATTCTATTTGCACTATTAAATGATGTTTTCTTTATTTTTTTTTGTATGTCAGCCATGCTTTAGAATGTGTGAAAAATCATCATCCTTTATACCTAGCACCCAGAGGTTAACCACTTTGAGCATTTTGTCTTTTTTTTTTTAATGTGAAAAGAAAGGGGAAGTCACCTTTAATGCTAACAAGGTCATTTTCTCATTAAAATAATTAATCCATACTGAATTCTAACAGAAGAATTCATCATGAGAAAGTGTCTGCTCCTGGTGAGCATTTATAAATTGTGCTATTAAGATGACTAGTACTTATTCAAATTACTCTTAAATATTTAAAATATTGTGTCATTAAATTCTTGTCTAAGTTTCTCCGGCTTGTTTTTGTTCAGGGCTCAGTTCTGGTGTTGTGGCAGGCAAGTTGAGAATTTGGGAGTTAAAAGTCCAGCAAAATGATGGAAAGTCATGTTCTGAGTGAGTCCAAACTTCACCAAGTCCTTACAGTTGTGTACAATGTCAGATTAAGAGATAATTTGGTTTGTTTTTCATAATCTAAATAATAATTGATGGAGCTCACCACATAGGAGTGTATTAAAAATGCATTGTGAGTGGCAGAAATAATTATAGGCTCATTTTCTTGTCGTTATTGTGGCAGATTTATTAGCATTTTAATTTTTGTTCCTTCTGTTGTTTTGTGTTGTTTGCAACTCGGGTGTGAAGTGTTACTTGATGGTAACTTTTGCAGCACAGCTCAAAAGTAACTTTTTCTCACAGCTGTGCTTGTGTTGTCTCTCTGTAGAGAGTTGTGTATCAGCTACACAGTGATTCACTCAGTTGATCTGGAAATTTGGGTTAGATTACAATATTTGTATTGTCCTTTCAGGAAAAAAATACTGAATGGAGGAGGAGAAGGCATAAAAGATAATTTTCTTATTTTCAAAGCTTAAGTTTTGTTTTTGTGCTATACTTTGCTAAGTAGCAATAAACAGCAATGCATTTCAGGACTCTTGGGGTCTTATTTAGGATGGCCTCTCTAAGGATATTTTTATCTTTCTTGTCTAATAAAGGATCTGCATAATAGAAGTAAAATAATTCTGATAGTGTTAACAGGACTTTGGAGAAGTAAAAGCCGATAAAAAGTATGGATTGAGTGAACAAAAGCTCTCCCAAGTGCAGGAGAGTTGTCTCTGTAAGAGCTGAAATCTGGACCACAGTAAATTGTTGAAATTCTTTTGGACTTCAGAGTCCAGGATCTCACCCCAAGGCTTCAGCAGGAGAACCAGCTGTGTTATAGCAATGGAGATGACTGGGAAAAAAAGACTTTGTAGGGATTTGCATGGAAAAAAACGACTGTAGACAAGCAGCTCCTGGAGGGGAACTGGAGAAAAGTGACAACCTAAAAATTAGCAAAATATTTCTTCCTTCCTTGTAGTCTATATTTCCTATTATTGTAGTTGTTATTTAAATATGCTTTACTCATGTCTTCATGACACAGTAGCTCTAATGGGGTTTTTGGATCAATGTGCATTTTTCTTTGTCTCACTTACTAGAGAGACACTTTGGGTGAGCTATTTACCCACCAAAAAGTTCCATACAGATCTAACTGAACAGAAATATCTTAGAAAAACTTCAGAATCTTTATTTGAGCGGCCTCAGTTGTCCCAAAGATTTGTGGCTCTTCAGTTTATTCCAAGGTTTATGTATTATTATCAAGATAATAATTAAATATGAATCAAATAATTAATCATTTATTGATTGTTTGAGTTTTATTAATAAATATTAATTACCTGATTAATTAAATTATAAAATATTATTGTAAATTAATTTAAGGTGGGTTTATGATGGACATGTGCCAGATGGCAGATGTTACATCACTTGTGGTTGTTCTATGATGTTTGTAGGTCCACAGATATAGTTTTCTATTAAAATACAATGCAAATCAGTTTGGGTTTTTTTTCATTTGAACATGCATGAGTAGTTGACAGGAACAAGCCAAGTATCAAGATAATTTCAAACTCATTTTTTATAGGAACATAAGCTGTATCTTGCAGCAGACTCTTGTCTTATAGACCCTTACAATTTGTCCAGTGCCAGACAACTCAGAGAGAAAGGTCTGTAAAACTGTGCAATGGATTGAATCCAGTTACTGCCTCCTGGGTCTGCTTTCTTCCTAATCACAGCAATTAGTATAAGTCTTATGCTCATGGAGCATGAAAATTCCAATTCCTTATATTTCATATTTAACCTAGAGTTCCTTTGGATATTTCAAGCATGCAATGCTGTATGTATGTGTAAATGTAGGGTAATTTTCAAAGCTGTTGTATGCTTGGCCTTCTCACTGTCTGTTAAACCCCAGGGATTGTATAGCATACTTAGAATTGGAAATTATTTTTTGTTTATATTTGCATTTTTACTTTTTTTTGTACTTTTGTAAGAAAAGGTAAAGAACAGGAAGGTGATCTCTGGCTACAGTGTAATCATTTGGTTTACTGTAAAGATCTACCCATCAGAACAGATAAACCTTTTCCTTTTTCATGTCCCTTTTCTAAGTATTTTTCCCTTTCAATCCCTGTTTCCATTCTGAGTTGGAGAGACAAAAACAAGGAGTCACATGCTTACGTTTCCAGCTCTCTTTACCTACATAAATCTCTGGGTTTTATTGTAAATCCAATCTTTTTCTCTGTAAAGTGTATTGTAATTGCTATTATGATGCTAATAGTGAGGACATTGTTTTCTAAATGTTTATTTAATTGAAGATATCCAAGGATCTGAATCAATTGTGTATCTAAAGGATAGTGCCACATTTACCAACAGTGTGTTTTGTTTCATATTGCCTGCTAACACAGATTTCTGTTGGACCTCCCAGTTGTACAGACTTCTTAGACTTTCTTTTATGTTTCTATTGGGGAAAAAAAAAAGTGAGACAGTACCATTTTTTTTTTTTTTCCTTTGGTACAGAATATGTAAATATTTTGTACTGCCCATTCTTCTCAAAAGAGTTGCTACATTGAGAGCTTTACATTCAGTTTGTGGTCTGAAATTTGACAGCAGGTTGAAAGAAGGGGAATATTGAGGCTCAAATGCACGGTGCTTATTTCTGAGACAGCCAAGTCTCTTTTCTGCCTGCCTGGGAATGTGGAGGCTCACAGCAAATGGAGAGGAAGGAATTCCACTGATTCCAATTGGCTGATTGTGTAGAAGACGTTACTGTGCTTCAAATTAGATTTTTTTAGAATGAGGGTTTTGTTTGTGTTTCTGATTTGGATTCAATATGGAAGAGTGTTTTCCTAATTAATCTCTAGATACCTGACTGTTAAAGAATTCCAGACTAGCTAGATCCTGGAGGAGTAAAATGAAGAGTGAAAAGTTCATTTTCTTGCCAGACATTAAATATGAAACTGAATGGGAGCAAAAAAAATAATTTTGAAAATGCACATGCAGACAGAATTGTATGTATGGTCATGACTTGAGATGTGGAAATGTTTTCTATATCTCAGCTGGGAGCTGACTAAGCTGTGTCTTTCATGTATTCACATGAAGCCTACAAAATTTTCAGGTTTCAAAATCAGGCTGAAGTCTGTGTTTTGACCATGTGTTTTTATTTCAAACTGGTCTCGAGGATTAAGAAGCTCAACATTTCCACTAGAAGTGTCTTTGGGTAGTCTTCACCTCTCCTGAAAATTGATCTTGATTTTTGAAGTAATTTTTAGTTGGGAAAGTTGGATTTTTTTTAGTTTTGCCATAAAATAATATGTAAGATATGGAAGAATTATGGACTGATGAGAAAGTGCACACATTAAATGTGTTTCCTTCCTCTCAAACACTTGTGGGAGACAAGAAATCCCCTCACTCCAGCTCACCAGAAGGCACTCTGGGGAAGATTTGCAGCCCACTCCTCCTGGGATCACACACTGCACAAAGACAAAGGAATGTGACATTTTTTCATTGCCTGTTCCCAGTGATAAACAGTGAAAAGTGGGGACAGAAGGCATAGGCAGGGTGGAATATTTACTTTGCCAGGCACAGACAGAACTCCCAAGTGAAACACACAGTGCCCTAAAATTATTTTAGAAAGCTCTCTTGTTGTATTTAGGAAGTTCTCTTGTCAGCTTTAATAATTTTGGGCAAACCTTATCTGGTACCTTATCTTAAACGTGGCTGACAGCCAATGGGGGCTTCTTTGGGTTAAGTGTAGAACATAAAAGGGTTTGGTTTGTTACAATTAACCACCAGCAACCAAAGATGTCCGTGTGTCCCCATTGCTATGAATTTTGTTCTTGCACAGAAACCTGTGCTTCCCTAGAGGGAGGCTCTTCACAGAAATGTGTGAGTTTTACAGTGGGCACTTCTACCATGTAGGACTGAGGTCTGGCATGGGATTTCTGGAGAGGAGAAGTCAAACAGCGTGGTCAGCCTCAATAATCAAGGCAGGCTAAATGGCCTCTTCCCAATAATTCACCCCAGAACCCCACTCCTTGCAGCACTGCCAGACCTCTCTAAAAGCTAAGATTGTGTTAAACTGCTGGGTACTGAGCCAGCCTCAGGCAGAGTCCTCCAGCCTGAGCATCTGCTCAGACACTCTGCACAGCCCCAGCTGCTTGGTGAAGTGGTCATCACAAACACTTGCATGATTTAATGAAGTTTTAATAATAAAAGTTCCCCAGAACTTGTCCGTCCTCTCTTCACAGAGCACATGGGGAAAGGAGTGTGTAGGGAAAGATAAGGTTTGCACAAAATTATTTAAGCTGCCAGTGCTTTCAGTACAATGACAGAGGACAAGAGATAAGAGAGCTTTCTAAAATAATTTTAGGGCACTGTGTGTTTCACTTGGGAGTTCTGTCTGTGCCTGGCAAAGTAAATATTCCACCCTGCCTATGCCTTCTGTCCCCACTTTTCACTGTTTATCACTGGGAACAGGCAATGAAAAAATGTCACATTCCTTTGTCTTTGTGCAGTGTGTGATCCCAGGAGGAGTGGACTGCAAATCTCTCCCAGATCATTTGGGCAGTGTTAGTTAATATTTTCCTGCAAAAAAAAGAAAGCAGCAGAATATTCCCTTAACCCTTCTCAACCCTCACTGTGTCCTAGCAGCATACTGATCTAGGTACTCTAATATTCTGTAGGATCAGTTCTGCCCTTTCTGCAAAACTGAGTTTTTGTCTTCTTCAAAGAATGGACAACATGCAAACAAAAAACAAACAAACAAACAAATCAAATTTTGCTGATGTTGCTGAGAAACCCTGAGCTTAAGTCTACAAAGATCCTCCTTCTCAGACATGAGGAGCAGAAAAACAGGCTTTTACTAGATCAGCCATGGCCCTTTCTGTGTTTCCCTCTTTCTGGTTTTAATGGGAAACAGGATCCTCCCTAAAAGCTCACTGAAGGTTTGTGTGGTTACTCCATCAGTGCAAGCTGAAAGGAGGGATATCTGTTTTCCTCCTGATGCATGGGGATCTCTTTCTGAGGTTAAGAAATACACTTGCTGAAGCTTTTACATGTTTTCTTTCTAACCATCATTAAAGCACTTTACTCATTCTGCTAAATCCCATCTGAACTTCTGCTGACTGGACTTTTCACATGGGGACAAATCAAACTGTGCTTGACATAAAATTTATCTGGATGAAGTGTTTTAAATTATGTCAGTGAGTCTAATGAACAAAATTTAATGGTTCACTTGAGGCTCTGTTGAGTACATCCAAAGAAATTTGCTTTTCAGGGTTCAGATGCCCTATATAAAACTGTTGACTTAAATTCACTAGAAAGTTTGGTAAATCCCTTAAAAGAGAGCTCAGCTTTTCAACTGGAGAATAAAACCTTGGCAAGTCTGTTCAAAACCAAGTGAGTTTTCAGCAGAATAACATTAACTTGCAAGACTTAAAATTCACACAAAGGGCATAGTGGTATCTCTACTTTTTGGACAGACCCTGTCTCCTTGTTACATCATCTTGCAGATGAGAAGCCTGAAAAAATTACGGAAATTTAATGCTTAATAATTTGCATAGGTCCTAAAAATTCAGGAAGCAGGTTGCTAAGTCTTTATGTCACCAACTTTTTGTTTTGGTTTTAGTGACAACAGGTGGTGGGTGACCTGTCCATCTTGGGCTGAGTTTTTGTGCTCGTGCTGCCCACTGTGTTGTCATGGTGTATTTCAAGACTCATAAGCTCTTTTTACTTCTTCTCTAGGTTATGGAAACAGATCTTTGTTTCCATCAAAAACAGTAAAGAGCTGTGGGCCAGCTCTAATGTAACAAATACTTATTGCACATCCTAGTTTCTTGTCATCATTTTGTTGTGGCAGCGTGACATCTGCCATAGTGTGAGGAGTGAGAAGATTTTTTTTTTTGTTCATAATAATAATAATATGAAAAAGTTGAATTCCATGGCAATATATTGCTGATTTTTGCAAAATACTGAGTGACTGCCATATAAAGCCATAGAGATGGGGTTACTGCAGCTTCTGTCCCTGCCTGACCAGCACAGCAGTGTCACAGCCAGGCTCTGGTGAGGTTTGCACACAGCAACTCAGTCAGGCTAATAATGCTCCCCTTCAGCCTGAGATGTGCCTGCACACTGAACCTTTGACAGAGAGCAGCTCACCTGGCTCCAAGGACAGACAAAAATCAAACCACAGCCAAATCCAACAGCCCAGCACAGGACATGGCACCACTCAGCCCAGGGCTTGTGCTTTCTCCAGTCTGACCTGCCCCAAACTGTGGCTCTGGCTGACTTCCAAGTAGGTTTTCCTCCAAGTACCAAGTAAAATGGTTTATATAGGTATCATATAGCTATGTATGTTATACTGAATAATAATACTTAAGAAACAAAACAAAAAAACCCCAACAAATACTCCAGTGAAGCAGTCTCAGCAGTCTCTCTACTATGGCTCAGCTTTCAGCCAGGGCCTGGCAGCCAGTAACCACTCCACAGAAAAGAAAAGGGCATGACTGGTTCCTACAGTCTTACTACAAGGAAAAGCTTGCAGTGCTTAACTTACAACATCAAGTATGCAGCACTTTCCAGTGTGTAACAGGCTGTTGTGAAGCAGCAAGTTGCAATGTCTCTCTTGTGGCTGTGGAGTAAAGAAAGGGTTATTGAGAATTAGGAAAAATGTTTTAATGGCACACCTCCCAGACAAACTGATCAGAGAGGGGTGAAGTCTTTCTCATGAGAGGCCACTGAGCAGTGTCTGGACTGACTAGAATATCTGCCAGGAAAGGCAGAAGCAGACAAGAATTTCCCCTGGGGCAGGGAGACACAACTTCTTCCTTTCTATTCCTATGATCCACATTATTCTCTAATTATTAATAATCAGCATTTATAAAGTGTATAAATGAATGCCAGAAACTCTCAGAAACTCAAATTACTAACAAATAGCAGGCAATGAAAGCAAGAATCAATGTTTTATTCTTGAGGTGCAGTGTCATTAGGCATAATTGCTAATTAATTTATGACAGGAACAATTACCCAGTGCAAAAGTGGTGAAAAGGTTGGATGCATGAGGTTGCTTGGAGGTATCACAAAGTGGTTCATTTCCAAGAGCTACTGTCAGTGCTGTGATTAAAACAAACCATTTCAGAAGATGTCTTCTCTGAGCTGGGATATTGGGAATTTGTTCTGATGTACAACCTGTTGTGAAAATATCTATGTAGAGATGCTCTTAGTTAATGTTGGACAATTCCTACACACTTCTGAAGTTCTTGAGAGTTATCAGCAATAACACAGATGTGCTGTGAAATGCACCAAATTGTACCCAAAGCACTGATGGTGAGGGAGGGGGATGCCAGCTGTTCAAAAAAGCAGTGTATTTTCATGTCACATGTAAGATGGCACTCTTTTCAAAACTCAGATATGAATCCACTTTGAGATGAGTAAAAAAACCTGGGAACTATTACAGAGGCAGAAGGTTAAGGGACACAAAAGTAATCTGCAAAGTGCCTGTGACTCTTTTTTCCCTTACACCAGGTTGTGAGAAAATGCTTACAGAGGACAGCAAAGCAGACTTTCTTCTGGTCTTCATCAGACACAACCTATGTGTAGAAAAGTTTTACTTCTATGCAATGAGTAATGGGATATTTCATCATTTTATTGTTTCCTATGTTTTGCTTGCATACAGTTTTACACTGCTCTGCAAAATGTAGTACTTGTGTTGTACTCTGTGCAACATACAGAACATAATTTTGTCATTAAATGGTGATTACATAATATCACAGTCTTAATACTGAGTATTTGCAATCTGAGAGTGTTGTTCTATTTAATTTTTAAATATATCTGAATGCAAGTTCATTTTTCAAATATATATTTTGTGACAGTGGGTTTTATGAAGACTTAAAAAGATTAGTGGGACAGAGTGTAGACTGATCCAGAGTAATGGATGAGAAAATGCTCTCAGGAAGGAATTGTATCAAGAAACTGTATAATTACAAATTCTCTTGTTTCCTTTTGGTTTTAAAGAGGGACAGTTTTTAAGGTTTTCCTTCTGTAGCATGTAAAAGATGAAGACTATACAAAAAAATTATTCTTCCTTGTAACAGATATATTAAGAGCAAAAGTTGATGGAGTGCATTGAGCTGGATATTTTACTCTCTCTAAATGCCTGGTGTTTGGTAAATGGGCACGGCCTCTGAAGGCAACCCATCACACAAGGAGGTCAGCTCCAATTCACTGTGATGCTGGTGACCAGTGACAGCAACAGAGGGAACAGCTGGAGCTGTGCCAGGGGAGGTTTAGGTTGGATGTTAGGAGAAGATTCTTCCCCCAGAAGGTGATCAGGCACTGGGCAGGCTCCCCAGGGAATGGTCACAGCCCCAAGGCTGCCAGAGCTCCAGGAGTGTTTGGACACTGCTCTGAGTCACAGGGTGGGATTGTTGGGCTGTCCTGTGCAGGGCCAGGAGCTGGACTCAATGATCTTTGTTGGCCTCTTCCAGCTCAGGAGATGCTTTGGTTTCTGTTTATGCCTTTGCCCAGTATGTTCTGTCTTGGGAATAGAAAGAGAATTATGAATCAGGCACCTTGAAGCCTATCATTACTTGCAGCTCTCCACCAAAAGGCTGCTGTCTGTTCATTGCCATTTGCCCAAGAAGCAGAGGAGCTTGGGCAGTTTGAAATTTGCTCCATCTTGATTCATATTTTCAGGCTTTGTCCAGTAAACAAACCCCATTGAAGACGCAGCCTTTTCACAAGTTAGCAATTTCAGACAAGCACTTTGATGAGGCTGTTGTGCTCTGCTCCCACCCAACACCCCCTGCCCAGCTTGCTGTCAGAGCACAGAGCTGCAGAGCCATTTATCTGGGTCCTGATGGTCTCACCTCTCTGTGTGTTCTGCTCTGTCCTACGAATCTCCGTGATCTTTGTGAGTTTGACCCTGCTGGGCTCCTACAAAATGAGGTTCCTGTCTCCTGTGGTGCATTAAAGCTGAGGTCTGCCTTTCATGTGGTAGTGAGAAGCTGCTTACAGAGGACAGCAAAGAAGGCTTTCTTCTGGTCCTTGTCAGACACAATCTATGTCTAGAAAACTCTTACTTCTATGCAGTGAGCAAAGGAATATTTCATCTTTTATTGTTTCCTGCGTTTTGCTTGCATACAGTTTGAACATTGCATGAAATAAGTGAGTTTGGATAAACAACCTCTAAGCATCTGTCTCTTGGCAGCATCAAGCTCTTAGAAATACAGAATTACTGTAAATCACTGACTTTTTTTTGAAAAGAGAGTGAACAAAGACCATCTCCCATAAAACTGTACATGCTGAACTCCTTAACTCTTTAACTCTTTAACTCATCTTTAACTCTTTTTTATTTTTTTCTTTTTTCTTTTTTTTTAACTTGGGCGAATAACAAAGTCCTTTCTATCAGCCAAGTCCTTCTCTCTCTCTGCCTCTCTGAAAATTATTCTCTGGAGGAAAATCTCATTTTCCATTTGAACGTATACTTAAAATAAGTTAAAAAAATAAATCAGTATTTTTTGCTAAGAGATGTCATTACCACTCCACAAAGGTACTAGTTATAGTAATTTTTAAAAAGTTATTCTGAAATCAAGGAGAAATAAAACCATGTCTGGTCTGGTATCAAAACTGTGACCTGGTTTCATTTAACCCTGTACAATTCTAGAATATTATTCTGGTATATTGTTGATACTTTGATCAGCAGTACAGCTGATCCAATAGTTACAGCTAATTATAAAGATAAAAATAGACTACTTTGAAAAAGAGGTGTTAAACAGAAAAAGTCGTTTTCACAGGTACTGTCATTTTTTTCAGTATTTTTTAATTTAGTAGGTATGGATTAAAATTATTTTTACTGTGTAATAATACTGCTTTCTAGAGTCATTAGAGTGTATGCTGAGTTCACTATAGGCTAGTCATGGATAAATAGGATTTTAGGTGATAATACTACTGAGGAAAGGAATGATCATTTTCTGAAGCCATTGCTTTCTGTAGTAATTATAACTTAGGTTTTGATTACTTGTGTATCTTTTTGAACCACAGTTAAGTTTTACTGGCAAACTGTGTGGAACATAACTTCTTCAGACACCAAATTGTTCATGCAACATATGCACCAAGTGTGCTTTTCCAACCAGATTTTTTGGATGGTACTTGTACAGTTTGTGAGGAATTTTATTTTCTGTTTTATTTTGATCGGAGTAGAATGGAAAGCTCACCCATTAAGTGATGCAGTGCCAGATGGTGAGGCACTAGAAGTGAGCCTAATGTGCTGTCTCTAAAGGTGAGTGCTAACAGGTCTGGAAGGCTGGAAGCTCATGCAATTGGACACGGGCTTGAAGCGTTTTCTTTTTCGGTCACTGACTCCCAGCTGATGCAGCTGAGCAGGATCTGAAGGGTATCAGGGTGTTGTGGAAGGTTTCCCTCTGAATCTAACCCTGTGCCAGTGCTGCTCCAGACAGCATCATAAGCAGATCACAATTTAGACTCCAGGTATCAGCACCCCCTGTGCACGGCTTGGGTCAGAGGCACACGCGGTGACCTTTGCTTCCCAAAGGTTCTCCCAGCAGGAATGGTGAAATGCCAGGAGCAAAGCAGCTGCAGGCAAAAGTTTGTCAAAGGAAAGTAAATTGATTCATCTCTAGGCTCAACTCAAAAATCAAGAGTTTTTTTCTTCTCCTGAGAACATTTATTTTCCCATGAGGTCTGAATAGTTTCCATTTACCTTGAACCACAGTTAAGCAGCTTCACTTTCAAGGAGTTGCCAAGAAAAAAGACAAGTTAAGATGAAGTTAAGTAAAACTGGAGAAGTTAAGTAAAAATCATGTGTTCCCAGTCTCAGCCTGGCTCTTCTGAGGGCATTACAAATATTTCATGTGGGTTTAGTGTTTGGTGTATGCTCAGTATATGTGCATTTTGCCTGATCTGTTCTTTAATCATCAGGGTGCTGAGACTTTAGATGATGCTTCAAAAAATATCTTCCTGTGGCAGGGAGAGAAGCTGATGTGAACTGAAGTGCAACTCCACATTTGTTTGATGCAGCAGTAAAAAATATGATAGCAATCGTAGCAACAATGATGGGAAAGGCAGAGTGAAAAATTACATGAACTGTTTTATTACTCTGGGGAGTAATTAAGTGTTCTGTCCCACTTCCTGCCCCCCAGGCCATCATGAATTCTGTGGTAATTTGTGAGATTTTTATTGTCTGGTAGCGTGGAGCAGCAACCAAGGCATGGTCTGTGCAGGTGTTGAGACATCCTGCCCCCCTGCAACAAAGTTCTCCTCTTTCTTTTCTCTGCTGCTGGGTGAAGCAGAGGAACTTAAACTTGGCTCCTCCTATCCTAAAAACCTGAAACCAGCTGAGCTTTGAAGGTTTCAGAATTTCCCAGTGCTTTGTAAATGTTCTTAGATAGATGTCTTAAACAAAACTATTAGGATATTCAAGTCAAGGGTGTGACAGGAAATTATTTTCTCTGTATATTGTAAGTATTTTAATATTTCCTCGTATCTTAAGATACCTTCTTCTGTTCAGAGTTACCTGAATAAGATGTTGATAAATGAGGAGTTGGTCATATCTAATGATGGTGCTATTATCTGCCTAGAAAATACAATCAGTTTAAAATGATGGTATAATTCACCAGTGAACTACTGCAATTCAGTGAAATAAATCCAATGACTCTTGCTGTCAGAAAATTGGAATGAAGGCAGATTAACGTTGCACCGAGGCTGAAGGTTTTTTCAGGGGAAAAAACCCTGTTTTCTGCTCCAATTAAATAGGCTTGTCTCAGTAATGTTTCAATGAGGAGAGACAGAACAGAATGCTTTCTGTGCTATTATGAGCTTTAGGTGAAGAAGAGACTCAATTTGGCCTTACATTTTCTGCTCATTTTATGGAGCTCTGTATTTGCCAATGAATTGCCTTTCCACAGGAAAGATAATACTGCATTCATTTTCTCTTCAACCCTCAAATGCTTAAAAAGGCATCTCCATTAAAACAAATTTATTTGAATGTATCTAACAGCATTCATCCAGAAGAAAACAAAGCCAAATGTCACATATATTTTATGTAGCGATGTTTTGGAGTTTTGGTGGTTTGAGGACAGTAAGCTGGCCAGAGTAGTTTGAAAAGTTATGGCTTTCAAAATATATAGACTGGCAGCAACGAGTAAATTCTGGGATACTTCTCTTCCCAGTCAGTTTTTCTTAAATTCCTATATTGTGTTATAAGGAGAAGAGTTTTGTTAGTCCTGCAAGACACTGTCCAAAAAGATGCAGGAAAACAATTTTTTAAATATCACAATTCCTGTTTTCTTGTCTGTTGAAACAGAACTTCCTCTGCAATGGCTCTGTCAGAATAAGGACTTGCTGGAAGCAGACAAAAAAGATAGGCATGAATTGAATTTTATGGTGAATAAATGATCCCTTTCTCTTCTCTAGGTGCAGCAAAATTTTGTTGCATTATGCTAGCATGTTAAAGATTTAGAAATTATAATAATGTAGATGGTACAGGAATGTCAATGGAAAAAGCAATGGTACTGTGTGAATAAGCTCTATAAATACTGTTTTATGAGAAAGTCAGAGGACATAAAATGTTTCTATTACAACTAGAATTCTCACTGAATGTAATGATGAAAGGTAATAGTTCTGCTTTCACCTAATGTTTTTGCAAGAATTTGGAGGGGAGAAATGTTTTAAATTAAACACTTCTTTCAAAAATAATAATAAAAAAAAGGAGTTTTAAGAATAGTTTCTGAGAGGTAGGTGCAAAACAAGGGTTTTGAAAAGTTAACTGCCTACTCAGATCTTGGCCTTATGTGCTGCTGTTCTAAATAGAATAATCAGTCAAGGAAGGTTTGGAAACCAGCATGTTGAATGGGTGTCAAAAGAGTAGGGTGATGTCAAGGACCTGGAAAATACAAATGGAGTCTGAAGCTTTCAAAGGCCTTCTTCTTAACAATGCCTTTTCTTTCTTTGTAATTATATTTGTACTGGGTTTTTGGCTGCTTTCTTTCTTGTGGAGAAGTGGCCAAATTCATCCTTTTTGTTGCTTCTTATGGTGGTTCTGGTGGAATCTCCAATTAATAGTCAAGGCCACCTCTGACAACAAAGCCCAAGAGTCCCAAGAAAAAAAAAATGCTGCATGTTAAATAAAATGTGGAAAATAGCACTCAAAAAGAAGTATGCAGACTACATTTTTTCAAAGAGTATTAGAGAAGCTGAGATCTTGGGGGAAAAAAGGTGACTTTTTGTGTGACATTGGAGCTGCTGGCTGCATGGAAAATATGGAAAATATATGGAAAATATATGGAAAATAGAATCTCTTTGGTGCACCTGAGTAACTGCAGGCAAAGCCTGGTGTACTTTAAATCTGCAAGGATTAACAAATAATTTGTCTTAATTTCTGCTTGGACCAATTTAGGGTACTTACTACTTATAACAAAAAAAAATTCCAATGACCAAATGTATTTACTGAATAGTTACACTATGAAGACATTGTGCATAAATTAATTTGTAGTAAAAACCACGTTTTGGTTATGTCCCTTAATGTGTGATAACCCTGGGGTTTTACTGCCACAGTGGGTCATGTTTCCAGCAGCAAATGCATCAAAGGCTTGCAAGATGGGGTCTAAACAGGGATGAATTCTTAAAAACATTTGGAAGGAGGTTTTTGAGGTCTCACACACCCCGAGCTGCTGGCGTATCCAACAGCTTGGGGAGAGCAGTGGTGTAATCAGCTCTGTCTCTTACCCTGCTTTCTCTGATCCCATCTCACTGGAGCGAGTGGCTGCTTGCCATTTTCACAGCCAAGGCTGGCATTTGAGCTCGGTGTGAATCGGGGCTGAGGGAGGTGTGGGGAATGGAATGTTGTCCTTTTGGGATTTGCCAGGAAAACTTGGCAGCCTGTCCTGCTTTTGATCACCTTAAAGCCTCCTTTTAAGGAGGGGTTGGTACCTGATTGCTCCTCAATGCTGTGTCAGTCAAAAACCCTCTCTGGGACCCTGAGAGGATCACAGGGGCTTTTCATGAAAGACAGAAATGATAAAAATATAAAAAGCTATTTTCTTCAATTACAGTGTTTGGCTTGGTATAATGCTTCACCAAAGTGATGTTGAGCTGAAGTATGAAGAATGAAATTGCTAACTTGTTGAGAATTGATTCTAGTTTTGTTTCTGACCTTGACCATGTTTGATATACATCTGCTTCTTGCTAAGAGATGCTAGGTTAAAACAGAACAATAAATTTTTTAAGCATCTAAGTACATAATACTTTTATGAATGTTTTATATGGAGTTTTATTTTCATAAATGTAACATTTTGAAAGTCCCAAGAGAAGAAAATTTAAAAGCCTAAAAGTGAATTCCAGCACCTTTTTCAGGTGTTGTCAAGTTCTCTATGTTCCCAAGCAAAGGCATTTTAAATTAATTAATTGTTTATTTATGGCATATCTGTCAGTGATACAAGATGGAATCCTTTCTCCTGACTCAGCAGCTTTAGGTTTTCTTGAATTTCTTGAATTCCTTTTTTTTTTTTTTTTTTCCATTTTGGAAGAGAGCAACAAACGCTCACCTACTGTGAAAGGAAAATGTAAAATTTATCTCTGGTTTGCTGATTTTACAAAGTGGGCACTGTTTGCTGTTGCATCAAGCATGTTACAATGGCTTCTGGGGGCCCCTACGTTAACACAGGTGTTGGAGAAAAATATGAATGAAAGGTTTAGAGAGGACTGTTCAATTTATGGCTTGACCATAAGCTTTAAAAGTGCCTTTCTGCATGACAGAGCATAAACTGGTCACCAGTACAAATTGCATTAATATTGAGCATATAAAGTGCTGTATTTGGAATTATCATTTAAAATGCATTTGGATGCTGTGAAGCACTAAAGCAGTGCATTTGGAATTCCTGGCTGGCTTCTTGCTCTTTTTCTCCCTGAAAATCACTAATTGTTGAAGATAAGCGCTCTACAAATATTATCAAAATAAAGTGGCACTTTCAAGAGGTCAGCAAATAGTTTCAGTCAGTTGGAACTGAAAAAATCAGTCAGTTTTACAGACTGGAATGCAGTAGAAAAATTTACTGAACAGACTGGTAATGTATTTATTATGCTTACTGTACTGTGTGCTGAACTCTACAGTAGGATGAAAAGTTTGCTGTCCATCATTGTCTTACACAGTTTCCAAATAGGAATTTTTTTTACAATTGCATAATGGGAAAAAATGCTTTATTTTTTTTTCCTTTTTTCTCTGTTTCTGGCTTTTTTTTTTTTTCTGTGTTATCTAATCCCTAGAAAAGTGGGTTGTTGATCTGTTTTAATACCTCTGACTTTGGTGGGATACAGTGAATGCATAAAGGCTTTGGTTTGGTATGGGGTTTTTTTTGCATGACAATACATCTGTCTCCCATTTATTAGGGACAAAAACAATTGAAAGTTCTGTTCAGGCAACAGAATAGATTCAAAACAAGGCACTCATAATATATTCGTGCCAAAGACATAATGGCAAATTTTGTGAAGGTTTCTTAGCAAAGGAAGTGTTTGGGGGGAAAAAAAATATCTTAAGCCTGCTTTTAATTTTTTTTTTCAAGGGAGACAATAGATTAGAATCACATTCCCTTCACTTCTAGTTTACTAATTTTTTCATTAGTTTTATTGGTTTGATTAGTGAGTGTCCTGAGACTTTTAAAATTTTTTTCCTATGTCTTCTTATATTTTACTACTGTAGATGAGATTTAAAAAATCATGATAATAATATGCTTCTACATATTTATTAATTTTAGTATGGGTTGTGTCATTCTGCTTATCCAGGGCAGAAATACCAGTGAACAATCACACTGGACCTTTTGTCTCTGAAATTCAATGTATGCAGTGTCCTTGGCTGCCATTGAAATTGCTATCTTGAACATTCAGAAAACGGCAGAATGGAGAGAATAACAGAGTGGTTTCATGTCTGATAAAAGAGATGCCACGTTTGGGATGTCCAGTGGTGCAGGAAACAAGGGCATTTCATTTCAGTTCACCTTAATAATCCCTCTCAGCTGTCAATAGGTATCCAGTTCTCCTTGTAAGGCTCTCTGTGAGCTGCTGGGGTACAAAGGGATCGGAGTCAATGAGGAGGGAGAGGTTTGAAAGCTCCTTTCATCTGGCTCATCACCTGGACACTGAGCTGTGTGAGCTAATTACTTTGCTTTTCCATCACCTCCAAACCTGGACACCCCTCACTAATGCAGAGTCATGACTGGGACTCCTGGCCTTCCTTAATTCTTCACAAACTCCAAAATGATTTTTGGCTCAAAACTTGGAGCATCATGTATGTAGCAGGGGACCTCAAAAGGGTGACTTGAGCATTTGTTCCCCAAAACCAAAATCTTATATCTTCTTGGTATATCTGAAATTTAGACCTCAGTTCTATGTTGTTCCTCTGTTTAATTGGAAAAAGGTGAAATAACTCCTCTAGTTCAAGGACTGTTTGATGGTGCAGCTTTCAAGAAGTGCTTGCATGTTCATTTTTTCTTCCATACAGCTCAGGTCACTTAATTTATATCTCTTATTGGGCCATGTCCCTTTTGGAACAAGAGCAATGGCCTGACCCTGGCAGGCTGAGCTACAAAAACCTTAAATATTTCTATGTAGCTGTGAACAGAACTTGATTATTGTTTGGACTGAAGGGTGCTGGCTTCAGTACTGTGAGCTGAAAACAGTCAAATGCCTGGTTGATTTTCCAAATTAAGTTCTAATATATATTAAAAGTATATATTAGTATACTCTGATATTATTACTGATATTATGCAGTGGAGAGGACACAGTTTTACCTCCCCAAAACCAAACAGCACCACAAGGACCTATGAGGCTGTGATTGATCCCAGACTTGAGAATGGCAGAAAAAACCAAAATACAGTTCTTCAAGCTCTCCTTTCATAGTCCCATTCCCCTATCTTGAATGTCTGTCTAGTTCTTCTCAGATTTCCTATAAACCGTGATCAGATTTGTAGTTAGAAGATTTTATGGCACTAAAAATGTCAATAAAGCTTTGCACATCTTTGAGCAGTGTATCCATGAGCTGACAGTGAGTATTACATTGCAAAGTGGGTGGACAAAAAAGCAAAATATTTCTGGCAGAAAGGCAGAAAAAGAGGAACTTTTTTTTTTTTCATTTTTCTTTTGATAAAACGAACAGTTAAAATAATTTTTAAAAATCCAACAACTGTAAATGGCTAAACAATGTATTGATTTAATGCAGCTGCAGAGATCATATTAATTTCTCTCTAAGACAGCTTTTGAAAATAGGAGCCTATTGCTGCCTTTTGTCTTTTCTTTGAGAGTGGGAAGGGTTAGAAGGAGAGAGGATAACAGTGCTGTAAAAAGAAATGTTCCTCCACACTTGAAATCAATAACTTCCTGTATTTGTCTGGATTCTGAGTGCTAACTAAAACCTATACAGAAAAGGTCATCAATGAAGTCTTGCCATCTGACAAATTTCCTGCCAATTCCTGAACTGATAATTAATGCCATTATTTGAAATTTTTTTTTGAGAAAATAGTTGCTTAAAGATATAATTTCCAGTGTCCTATCCTGATCAGGACAGCTTTCTGAATCAATTAATCTTAAATAAATGAGCAGCATGCTTTCATTGCAATCAAGTCCCATACCCTTTTTCTCTTTCCCCCTTTTTTGACTTTGCCTTCCCCTCAAATGGATCCTGATTTTGATGTGACTTGACTGATGATAACGAGCCAATGTTAGGATCAATACCAGCAAAAACCCTTTCCTTAGTGTTAGACAAAATAGTTCTCTGTGGTGAGGTGTTATTAATGGCCTGGTATGATGCACTGTGCTCCTTCTGGCCTTTAAACCTTTATCCACTTGGGACTGTTGATATCCAGGTTTCACAGAAGAGCAATTTTTCTTTGGAAAATTGAATCGCTATCTCAGGGTAGGACTACACCAAACTTTTCCACTGCTCATTCCATTTCCAAGACTGAGGGCTGAGGGTTGTGTACTGAAACCAGAATGCAGTTCTCCTTTGCAACTCAGTCTTGTCTGTAAAAGGAAGAACACAATTAAACCATCATTATAATTTAGATAATCATCAGATTTGAAAACTGTGCTTAAAACTCACTGTTCCCAATGTTCTTCCCTTATAGTTTTGATTTTAAAAATTACATTCTAATTTGCAGTGGGTTTATATAACAGTAAACTTTATGTACTACTAACAGGATTATTAATAAAATAAATAGGTTAAAAAAGTTTTGGGGGAGGGAGAGAGGGAAGGAGGGAAAGAACAAGTGATTAAGCACATTTTTAGCAGATTTTTTTTGAAACTACACATAAGTTATATCATAGAAGACATTATAGAGATTTAAATCTGAGCAGCATTGGAGAAAAAAGAAATTTGCAAAGAAATTTGGATATTTAAGATGTATTTATAAATTGCTCTCGTCAAAGCATGCTGTATTGTCACTAAGTTTTACGTTTCATAGCAACAAATTCAGGTACAGCGTGTAAAGAAAAATTCGTTCATATTGGTTCAGCTGGTAACATTGACATACAGCCCCTCTTCATTTAAATAATCTGCATGAAAAATTAATCTCTAACTTGAAGTACTGGATGATTTTTACACTTAAAAGTACACCTGAGAGATAGTTTTAATCAAAGTCTTTCTGTCACGAAGTGGAAATATTACAGACATTTTCCTTTTGCTGCTTTTGTGTTGGAGAGGAAGAAGCTCTCTCCTTTAGCTCCCAGCTCCTGTTTTTAGCCAATTAATATGAGCAACAGGAAAATGAAGGTACTGAAGAAGGTGAGACAATCCTAAATTACACCTTCTTTGACACTAGACCATAGCTGGTACCTGGGGAAGGAAAACAGTGTTGGAGCAAAGATGGGAGTGATATTTTACCTGGTTGTGTGTGGTCTCATCTGGGGTTCCTTGTACCACTTTGTCTATATGAACAGCCTAGCCCCTGAGAAATTTTCTTTCATTTACCCCCCTGGTATATTCAAAGCAACTTGGGGCAATGAATTCCACAAAGTAATAAACAAAATAGAGAAAACATAATAATAATAATAATAATAATAATTGCAATGTAACTACTCGGTTGTTTATATAACGAGAGGACTTTGTGTTTCAGAAACAAAGCTTGTACTTTCATACCTCATATATTTTGATATACATTTCATATTCAGATATATTCATCATAAAAAATGAAGCTGTAATTTCAAGAAATGGAGTTTTCGAGTAATAAAATGCATTATTTGTTGTTTTTACAGCCGTACAACAAATTACAAAATGAGTTCTCCCCAGAGACTGAAATCTGATTCCAAAGCTGCCTCACCTGAAATTCCACTTCATTTGTCAGAGACAATATTGTGAAGTCTGTGTAAATAGTCTCTCTAGGATTTTTAGTTTATTTTATGACAGTTACTATATTTGCAGTCGGTGTTATAGCCCTGAAAAATACCATATGGCAAAAATGCCCATATTTAATTTAAGGTGATCAGGTTCTATTTGTTCAATCTATTAGAGTAGCTGCCACATCAGCTAATCTGACAGCTGCATTACTCAACATCATTGCAGGCAATGACATATGGTGAAGCAGAAGAACAAACATGCAAATATTCATTTCATCAGGACCAGGGCATTGTCTAAGCTTGGAAAAACCCCCTTTGTTAGCAAAGCTGTACTTAGGAGCAGAACATTAACCTCTGTATTTATCTGCCAGGGTTTGTTCTTAAGTGAACAAATAGAAGTTCCCATCTTGAAGTGAGTTAAAATGGTTGACAAATTGTGAAATATGACTGCTAAGAAGGAACAAAGGCTCCAGTGACCTCAGTAGAAATGGTGGTAGCTCAAAAATATATTGAACTGTTGCCCATGAGCAAGTTTTGAGGGGAGGGAAGGAGGGAAAGAGCAGGAGGTTAAGCACTTTGCATTTGTACAGTCTCTGAGTGCAGCTTCCTTTTTGTAAACAAGACACAGCAGTGGTGTTGCACCCTAGAGGAAAGATCAGCCCTCAGCTCTGAGGGAGCATCAGGTATTGGTCATGTAATACTCATGGGAAGACAGAGAGGGGGAAAATATCACAGTGTTCCAGAATCCGGTTGGTAATCTCTTTTCAAAGGGGTGGGGGGAAGTTTTCAAAGTTGCTTCCATTTTCTCTTTGGAAAATAATAGGAATCAAATGTGGGATTTGAGACTTATTTACCAAAGCAGTATAGTCATAGACATTTAAGTAACAACTGTAGGAAGAGAGATTAATACATTTCTGAAATGTCATTTGAGAAAAGACAACATTTTAATTCAAACAGATTTGATGTTTGAAGTATCTTGGCAAACACTTTTAGCTGTTAAAGGAATGTACAATAAAGTATATTCTCTTTGACAGAATATAGTTTATGTCTTCAATATGTCTGAGAGTATTTGTTCTCTTTTACTGAGAATGAGAGAAGAGATTTTTTGGCTCACAGTTTATAGTCTTGCCAGTGTTTCTTCTCTAGACCCACCAGCAATAACCCATCTTGATGTCCTGCCTCAGCATCCCCAGCAAACCCTGTGCTGGGTCAGGGCTGCCCAGGCAGGACAAGCCCTTGGTGTTTGGCACCTGGAGGGTGCAGGATCAACTCCTCCTCATTCAGATGCCTCTCCTTGCTTTTCTGCTTCTCTTCCCTTCCCAAATGAGGAAGCCCTCAGGTGCAAGATGCAAGTGCAAAATGTTTCCTTTGAGACACCAGTGGTATGTGTAACTCTGTATTTAATGGGTGGAGTGAATTGGGAGAAATTACAAAAGGGCAGCAACATTCTCACTGTGATCTTTGCTCCAGGTGTCTTTTCTAAAGGAGAATAAAAGACCCACTCTGATGTTGTTCTGAGTGTTTCTGTAGCCCTCAAAAATGGCTTTTTGTCTGCTTTATGCCATCAGAGCAGTGCCAATCAGCTGAACAGGGGCTGCAGCCTGGTCCTGAAACTCCATCAAACTCACACTCTGTGCTAGTTCATACAACACAAGAACCTTCCTAAATATATCAGGAAAACATTAGTGCTATGTAGTTTCTTAACCAACTAAAAAAGATGACTTGAGCTGCTGCTGCATTCTTTTTCTTCTTCCTTTATCGAATAAAGATCTCATGGTTTGAAAAATGGGGATTGCCTTCAGAGGGTTCCAGACCAATAAGGGAATAATTCAGTATTAGTACCCAAATCCCTGTGGAAGCACAAGTCAAGCTGAAGTAGCATGCATGAGTTGGTAGATCTTCCATATGTTGTTTGTACTCACTCCCTGAGGCTTTGTTCCATAAATAACAGAAGCTGGAATGCAAAGTAGCACTCATCAGGGATAATAAAAGTAATAATTTGGAGATTCATTCATAAGTACAACTGGAGGAGACCCGTCATGATTGCAGAGTTTGGTCTTCTGCAAGAGACAAACTTTCCTTGTGCTAATGCCTGCCGAGAATAGGTGCAAGCTTTTTATTTATTCAGACAGTATAAATTTGGAGGCTTATTTAAAGGAGCTCAAATCCCCACCCTGTGTTTGAAAATCCTTTGTGCACACATTTGAACCCTTCCAGGAATGGTGATTCTACAACTTCCCTGGGCAACTTGGACAGCTTACCTTATGACTAAGTGGGATCTTCCTTTCATTTGATGGTCTCTTGGCTCTGTATGATCACACAGAAATTAGTGAAAAATTATTTGTCTTTATAATTCATACTAATTTATATATGCTTCTGGGGCTTAAAAGGCTGATAAATAGCCAATATTTATATGAGTATGTTAGAAGGTTTTAAAAAACTGTATATATACACACATCAAAGTTGAATACAATTATATGATAATTATTGGCTAATTTTATAATAATTGAATATCTAATTATTGAAAATGTCACTAATGGTTCCAAATCTTCAGGAATAGTTCTTACTGCTAGGAAAGATCCTATTTATAATCCACATATCAGCATCCTTGATATGAGACTGGTTTTGTGTTGTTTCCAAGGTTTTAGATGTCTGCAAGGCACTTTAGAACATCCCCAGCATGATGGTGCAGGTTTTGGAAGGATTTTATGGGGCTTTTGTTGACCATGTAAAGAAAATGTAATGTGAATTTCAGTTATCCTGGGAAAAGCTGCTAAGTGAATAGGGCCACAGAACATGGCTGCATTCAGACACTAATGTTCTTTATAGATTCTCCTGTCATCATCTTTTGTGCACCAAGAAAATAAACTGCTGTACTCTTGAAGCTTTCCAAGTGGAGATGAAAACAAATTCCGTAACAGACTGTCAGTTATTTGCAAAATTTTAATCCGCTACATCCTTATTCTGTGTTTAATACTTGAGGAAAAGAATAGCATGCAAATGGAGGCACTAATAATAGCTGATTAAAATGCATTAATTTTACATCACCAAATAATCATCATTAATTTAATTCCAGTACATCATAAAATGTCTAATTCCTCTGCAGCCAGTCCCCATTTACACTGATAAAAGAGACGAGCGTAGTTTAGAAAGTCTCATTAAGTGCTCAAAGATATAGCTTATTTTTTGTGTGTGAAGTTTATTTCTTTAATCAATTAAAATGCAATAAACACTATGGTAAGAGTGCTGAAATTACACAGGCAGGCACAGATAATAAAATGCCACGTGAAGCATTTTCAGTGCTCTTCCCAGTTTGGATGCACCAGTTTTATTCCCAAGGGGCTACACTTTAATCTGCTGTGCCTAAGCCCAGCCACTAAATCCTCAGCACAACTAGAGATATACCTGTAGCTTTAATTTACAGCTGCTCCATTTTATGGCCTGTACAAATTAGATAGCATTCTTTATTAGCTCCATTGTCACAAATGCTTTTTATGTAATCAGATTATCTTTTATTTTCTTTTTTTTTTTTTGGTAATAGTTCATGCTAATTTTCTGTCACATCAATTTTTTGAAAGTTCTCCCTGAGACTTCCAAGTAACACTTTCTCCCTAGCTTGGCAATTTTGCCAAAAAAAAAAAAAAAAAAACCTCTGCTCTTCTAATAATGGTTATTTATCTACCAGTTCCTACCTTCCATCCTGTTAGAACACCCAGTGTTTGCTCATGAAATAGGGAGTTAATCGGCTTAATGAGACATTCTAAATGCTTTCCATAGATCTCATTTATTAATAATTCAGAGGATGCTCAAGTGGCTGCCATTAGTTTGCCATCTCATCCTGCTCTCCGTGCTGTACACCCCAGCTGCTGGGCAGTGAAAATATCACTTGAGGGCATGGATAGAACTCCACAATTGGTGTTAAAAATACTCTTTTTGAAAATATTTCACCGCTGGCATTTCAAGAGAGGAGCACAATAGGTAGCTTGCTTCAGCTAGAAATGTAGAGATTCAAAGAGAGTGGAGTGAATGCAGTGTTCAAAAGGAACATGAGGATCTTTAGGGTTGCTAACTTCTCATTCCTGTGTATCAGCACTCCCACTTCTATTTTTGAGTGCAATTCGGTGCATTTAAGGGCTGACATCTGTGCCCCTGAGGTGACTCAGATGCCCCTCCTTGGCAAGCAAGAGTTAGAAGTGGGCAATGTTCTGAAGACATAGCACAGTTTGGGTTGGATGTGGCTAATTAAATTATGTAGAAATCTAATAATATATTGTAATTAAAACCTACATGGAACCCTCAGCATTTGCTTTACAAATTTGTGAATGCTTTTGGGAGCGTTCAGACATGCTGCCTATTTAAGTAACTTCCAAAATCTATTACATGAACAGAGTTTCTGAAGCTCCTTATAGGTCAGAGTATTTTAATTCTACTAAAAAAGATGGAAATGGGCAAGGAGGGGCAAAAGGTAAGGAATAGTTTTTAAAATAATTCAACTATTAAAAAATAAATAGCCTTGGTACCCATATCTCCACTGTTATATTTCTAAATATAATCAGAATCCAAAATTACTTGGTGATTTATTTGATTATTTTATTCAGCATTTTGTTCAGTATTCTTCTTTTTGGAACTTTGTAAACTCTCTTCCTACACCATGTAGGTGTTGCACTTTTTCAAAAAAGGAAATTGCACTTTCTAGTTAAAAAAAAAAGAGATGTTTTTGTCCATCATTGTATCAAAATAGAATGCTTTGTCATTTTATTCTACTGCATTTCTATAGCCACACATAAAATAGCAACAGAGAGAGAACAAATTGTACCTAGCCAGGGATTTGTATAAATTCTCTTCTTTTGATCTTATAATCATCTGCTTCTCCAAGTATCAGGATTATATCTTACCATAAGAAGCTGAAGATTTTTTTGCAATGCTTCAGCTAAAAGACACTGAATTGGAGCAACTTATAGACAGAATCTGATGCCATACAGAAAATTTACTTATATAATAAGAAAAGCTGTATCTAATGTTGCAGGAAACAGTTTTATTGCTAACAAATTTCAAAATAAGTACATGAAATTGGGATATGGCATCCAAAATCTCATTAAACATTCCTATTTTGTCTTTGTAACTTCTGTCATTATCAAAACCAAATTCAACAGTCATTATTGTAGTCACTGTTCCTAGGGGGAAAAAACATCCCCTGTACATTTTAGCGTGGTGGTTAAAAATCCCTGTAGGGAATTTGATTTGGAGCCTAATAATATAGCAGCATAGACTAATATATTCCAAGAAAGCTAGATTGTCTGTGGCTGCTCCAAAATTATGTGAGATAAATCCCAAAATTCACCTCTGAGAAGAGTCAAAGGCCCTGGATTGCAAAGCTGGAGTGGGAACTGTGTCTGGATTGGTCTGTAACACCCAAAGCCATGTTGGGCTCTTTGTGTGTGCCCAGGGATTACTGTGCACAAGGCATCCACATGGATGCTGGCACTGCACAGAGACAGGAGCCTGGCATCTTCAAGGGATTTAGAGGTGTTTCAAGTGTTTGTATTGGCTGCAGGTGTTGTTTGCAGATCCAGAGCTCTGGGATCTCCTGGATCTGCTCAGCCATCAGAGCTCTCTGGGGCTGTCATTCCCATTCCAGGCTCCACAACGAGAGCCAGTGGATGTGCAGCTAACTGTGTGTGAGCCCACCACAGGGCATGGGGAATATCTGACCTCTTCCTGTCAGAAATCCCTACTCAGCAGCCTGTAGGATTATTTTCTGGAGGCAATTCTCTCTTGTCAGCTTCCCCAGAGCCTTTTGCTCTTCCTCACGTTGGTACCATAGGATGCCACTGATGGTGGCTGTGGTTCAAGTGCCACTGGCAGAGGTACAAATGTTTCGTCCAAATCAAAAGTTCAGGTTTGGCAGATCTCTGTGTGTCTGTTGGAGATGGAAAGACAGTCAAAAGCCATTGTGCTTGACAGAAAGCAGGAAAATAATAATAATAAAAAAATGAATAGTTTTATGTCTTTAAAGGGGAAGTGAAGTGTAGATAGGCACCAGTAATTGTTCCATATGTGCACTTTGCTGCTGAATTATTTTCTAATATTTAGTGTTCATGAGTGTTTTGGTGAAAGGAAAACATAGGTTTGAAGGGTCTAAACCATTTTTCTCTTTTATTATTTAAATGCCAAGAAGGCAGAGAATCAGTTTTAACTGGAAACTTTAGGAAAGCGACCATCAGAACTCCTGAATAACAAAGTAGAATTCAGGGAAAGACAGTTTATCCTCAGGTCTTCCCAATATAAGGTTTCCACATTGTACCAATTTATTCACATTTATTGCCAAGTGAGATGTGTCACGATGAATTTTTCAATATTCTTTACTGGCATGGCAAAATCAGATGTTGAAGCATGGATGTCCAAAGGTGGAAATGAGAAATGGCCACTAAGATCAGAGGCCACTCTGGAAACACATCTAAAGCTGTGGTTTTATTGATACTGCTGAGAAAATGTATCTACTGGACACATTGCTAGGCCATATAAATCCTATTTTACAGGAACAGGGAGCACAGCAGGAAACTCTGATTTGGCTGCTAAAACTATCAGTGTGCTCCCTGGTGCTTATGTGTGGGGAAACCAGGTGGCCTGTACTATCTACTAGGTGTTGAATGTATTTATAGCATTTCTCCCAACATATCAGAAGGTATTATGTAGTCAATTAAAATAGAGGCTTTATTTCATCCTCTCCTTCTCCTGTCCTGTCCTTGAAAAAATATCTGTGGGGTTGGTTGTTTTTTTGGTTGTTTTTTTTTGTTTGTTTTTGTTTGTTTGCTTGTTGGTTGGTTGGGGTTTTTTTGGTAGTACGATATTTGTTCTGGTGAACATTGATTTAGTTTGTCTGGGAAAAAAAAACAAAAAAAAACCCTGAAAGCATCAGTTTTGCTGCATCATCTTCAAAACGGCATTGGTTTAGAAATGCATTGTTTTAGAAACACCCAAGGGGGAAAAATATCTTATGAGCAGAGAGCATGAGTGAGCTTCACTTGCTGACTGCAGATCCTACAGGGATGGTGCCTTGCCAGTGAGAACTTCCCTGCAGATGTTGATAGGTTATGGCACATCAGTTGCTGAAGCACATTTTAGCAAACAAATCAAAGATCAGCACACAGACACCCAAATGATCTGAGAATTGTCTCCCTGTGTTTGACATGATGGGTTCTGAGCCTCACTGTCTGCTGCAACCCAGAGCTGGCCGTGGCTCTGCCTACTGGTAGCCCTTCTGAAATTTGAAAATTCCCTTCCCTGTGAGCTAAATAAATACATACATGGGGTGGAAAAGCAAGAGGCAATTCATAACAAAATGGCCTCTTCCATTATTAACTGGCAAAACTCCCAAAGGCATTAAAATAAATGAACCATGGCATGAATCAAAAAGGCAAAAATGATAACTTGGGACTTATACTTTATAAGTTTAATTAAATAGGAATGGATTGCTGAAACAGCATATGACTTCCTATACTATTACTGCTAGAAATAATTTTAGTGATTTAAAGATAGAAATTGAATGAGAGGTTTGACTGTATCTCATCTAATTCCATTATCCATGGCTACTTTCCTGTTTCCCCTGAACTGCATCAGTTGTCACTTTAAAATTTCGGTCTCTGCAGAGTGCCTATGCAATTCTCCATTGAGCTCATTTTCCAGCTGTTTATACATAAAACCCTGGGAGTGTTTCAGGAGCATTTTAATACTGTTGCTTTGCAGAGCCTTTCATCACCATGGAATGAATAGGGAAATAAATTTTGAAACAATTGGAAGGAAAGAAAAAAACATCTTCAAAACGAGCACAGAGCAGCTTGGAGAGTTGGTCTGTGGTAAGTGATGGCACCGTGCTCACCAAACCACAAACTTCTAAGTCAAACTAAGAAGTTGAGTCTTTTCTCATCTGAACTTTACACTCCCTTAATTCCCTGAGTAAATTACTCCAGCTAGCACAATGGATGAAATAAAGGAGAGGAATGTAATAGGCTTTACTGTTTTGCATTTTTTAACATAAAAAAATACCACTCTGTTTTGAAATGGGTTTTTAGGAATAATTCTTAAGGATTTATGATTAAATCTCTGTGTTTCTGAGGCTTTTGCTGATATATTACAAAGTGTTTTCTGTGGAATTGTGTAGGAAAATAGAAAATAGAATTAAATTCTTCATAGAAAAATAAAACAAAAGAAGAAAACAGATAAGTTGCATAAATATTTGTGGAATTTCTACCTCAAAGCTGAATTCTGCTCATCAAAATGATGGTGTTCGTAGCCAACTGAATTTTTAAATCTTTCTTAGTATAAGGAATGGAGATAAACTGCTGGTGTCTCTTTGGATAAAGTGCTTCCAGTAGGCACAAAAGTGCTTTTTGGTATGCAGAAAATCCAGAAAACACACGACTTTCAACAGTAGTACTTTATTTGTATTTGGTAGTTAATATTTTAACTATCAATTTTAATGTATTAATTATTTTCATGCCAGTTTTTATTTATTCTTGACTTTAATTCTCTTACTGATTATTGGCTGAGTGACTGTGTGGTATCTGTCTTCAAGGAAAACTAAGCTCCATCAAATTTGAGGCTAAGTGATGAAGGCCAAAGGTTCTCCAGGAATGTACATATAAACCAAATTCAACATATCCAAAATCAAAAGTACAGAAGTGAAGAAACATTTCTCAAAAGAACACAGAGAGAACCAAGAGATGACATTGAATTGAAAAGTCAGATGAAATACATCATAATTCTAAACAGTTGTGCAAAACAGGAAAGATCTTCCCAAGATTAGACTTCCCAAGAAACAAATATATTTGTAAGATATTTCTCAAAGTAGTTAATGAAACTCTTCAAATATGCAAGATTGCACTTAATGGAATTTAGGTGAAATGGTAAAAACTAATAATTTCCATCAATTTATTCTATTGGAATGGGATGAAAATCAGGGAAGTGCCCAGTAGAGGAGCTGTGATTTTTTTGTTTATTCTGGCTATGAACGTGGTGTACTTTTGCATTCCTTGCACATGCAAATTCCTACCAAAGCCAAGAGAATTTCTAGGTGAGGAACACATCTGAATCGACCCCATAATTTAATCACAATGTTGAAGTGTGAGCATTTCCCAAAGTAAGCTGTAAATCAATGTGACACAAGAAAGAGAATGTGCTAAATATTCAGAGCCATGATAGAGAATAGGGATGGGCAATCAGAGCAAAAATAGAAATCAGAGAAAGAGAAAATCAGAAATGTAACTTCAATTGCACTGAATTAAAACGAAATCAACGTGATCAACTAAATTGAAACTGAAATATTCTGTTAGGAACGTTTCATAATTCACAATTTTGTTCTGATTATTGAGAACAGCAAATACATTTAAAAATAAAGCAGGCAGTCACATAGATATGGTTCCTGTATGCAAATAACAGGATAACAGCTTTGGAATGGGCAGAGCCATTACCAGGTACATGTGATACAAACCATCCCTAGGAAGAGGGAAAAAATCCAAAGGTGTTCTGCTCTTGTGCTTTGTATTTGAGAGATGGTCATTGACCCAGTTCAGCTCTGAAATGAGGCACTGAGCAGTAACACTGCACTCCCAGATTTGATGATTTCTGCATGACAAATAAAATCTTTGTTTCTGCTCTTGTTAGACACCGAAATTTGCCTGCATGGGGCATCTCAGTGAGTGCACAACTCCTGTTTGCATCCATGTATCCAAATCCCAATTAAACAGGTTTTTTTAAGTTGGCATGTGACGTGCAAGACTGGATTTGAGATTTTGTTCATTTCCAGATGAAACAAGACACAATGCAAGGGCTCCACATTCAAGCTAATATTGTTATGAGCACATTTTTATGGTGCTGGGTACGGTCTGTAGCAGTTGGAAGAGTCAGAGATGTTAACACACTGAACCATAAACGTCATCCAGTCTCTGAAGGTGGGCTAGGACGTGTGAAACCCCTAACAAACACATGGGTGAATGTCCTCAGAGCTGGTTCTCATTTTCTGAAAACCAATAAACAGCACAACTGATGTGAATAATAACCAGGAAAGTGCTGATTGGGTCTGTGTCATGCCTCTGTGTTCCCTTTGCAGAGATTCCTTACAGTTACAGGTTAAAAGACATCCTCCAGCCACCCCACCACACACACACACTCTCCAGGCTTTCTTTTAATTTATTCTTTTAGTTTTAGAGGGGTTTTGTTATTGTCCTCGAATGAAATGTACTTTCATTCTTTTACATCCTCCGTGGTGTCTCCAACTTCTTGCAGACTTCTTTATTAATATTAAAAATTCCCAAAACTTACTTCTCTGCCCATCATTTTCTATGCTACCAATGCTCCAATTCACACTTAAAAATCAAGATAAAAAACTGGCTTCTTTTGCTGATCAGTACAAAATAAAAAACTGTGAAGAAGGCTGCAAACATCAAAATGCTTTTTTTTTCCCCTCCTCTCTGCTTAGATAGTTTGCAACCTTGATAAGATCAGAGAAATAAGCGTGGGAAGCTGTTGCCTGCGATACAGAACCATTAAACCATTCTCCTTGCAGAAAAAGCAGTGATCACAACATCTCACATCTGTTCTTGTTGAACCTTGGAGCATGAAAGGGAATGAGATATTACAGGAGAAAAAAAAAAAAAAAGGAAAACAAAACAAAAAACAAGCCAACAGCTCGATGTGCTGCTGCACTGGATTGCAGATTCCACAGTTTTCTCCCTGCTGTGAAATCACTTTCCATACTGGCTTAGAAATGATAAGGGATGCAGCACTGCCCTAAATGTGTATTTAAGTACAAGGCAGACATAAACTGCTGAGAAGATTGTCTTGGAAAAATGCTTCCCCAAAGAAGTCACAGCGTCTTTATGGCCTGGTTACCCCTGGTTATACCAAGGACTGCTGCTGACAAATGGTGCCTGGGAAGGAAAAGGCTTCCATATCCCTTGTTTTTTAAAGATTAATTCCATGTTGAATTAATTCCATACTGAATCCTGATTTCCCTGCTCTGTGAGTGTCGGTCTCTGAACTACCTAGAACATACACCATAAAAGGGATTTATAAAACAAATTTATTAATTTTGCTTGTTTCCTGCAGTGCAGGAAGGGGCTAGCAGTGTTCTCTGAGATATTAATTTCATCTGTGGCCTGTTTTAAGGCCATAGGAGAGGGTCAGCACTGCCTTGATATTAAACAGTTTAACTCCAGACACCAAATATCTTCTGCTTCTAAAGTTACTTGGCTGTGGAAGTCTAATTAATCCTCTAAAATCACAAAGACCTGCTGGACATATGGTCAGCTCCTCTACAGATCTCCCTGTCAGAAGAGGCTAGAAATGACCACCAGTCTCCTCGAACAAATACAATAAGAACCTAACTGATTTTTATGGTATCTGAGCATAGTTTCTGCACTGTCAAAAGTATTTTTGCAACCTTTTAAAGACAAAGTTTAGCAGACTGAAATAGGTGGGACATGAAGGATAGTTTCTTGGATCTGTTGGAGAGATTATTCTGATTTTTAACCCCAAAGTAGAGGTCTGCTGTGTCACCACAACATGGAACTGCCAAGGAACAGCTTTTTGATCCTCCTGTATGCCAGAAACTTCACGGTCATTGTTTTGTTTTCTAATTGCTCCACCCACAACTGAAGTCTGTGAGTTCTTCTGCCTTGTTCTTATTAACATGTTTTAAGATCTCCCATTTTCTGCTCAGAGGGAGTGTTTTACCAGCTCTGCCTTCATTAGATATGGGGTGCAACAGCTGAGCTTTGTGGAATAAAAATCTGGATATTTTTCAGAGCTTCCACTTTGCACTGCTCACCTCTGACTGTATACAAACTTTGTCTCTGTAGGTGCCAGCTGCTAAATATTGTCAGGCAAACCTTGCCCCACAAAATTTTCACGAGCTCTGTAGGCAGAATTGCCTAAAAAAGAAATATAAAGACCAAAAGAAGCATCAGTTCAGTGCACCCTTAGTGTGTTTAATGGTGCAGCTCATTGATACTCTGCTTTTCAGAGGTGCCAAACAGCATCATCTCTGAGCAGCACAATTTAAAAAAGGAGGCTTGAATGCTTTGCCTCCCCTGCAAAAGGAAATCAGCAATGAATTTTGACTAAATTACTTTTTTGAAAAAGTTTGCTGATAAATCTAAATGAGGATTTTATTATTAAAATGTTTAAAAACTGTCATTTTGAAGCAATGCTGATTGTTAATTCGGGACATTTTGTTTTCTCCTTGTATCAGAGGGAGTAAAATGTGAAGAATACTCACTGGCTTCTTAAGAACAAGGAAACTGATTTGAATATGACATTTATAATTAAAACATCAGTCAAAAATGACAGCCAAAATTATGCAACAGCACGTGTCTGAACAGATAGGACACGATTTTAGAGAAAAATGCACTTTAACTTTTCTGGGGATGGAAAAAAATCAAAGTTTAAAGCTTCCCTATAGTGTAGCTCTCTGCTGCCCTGTAGCTGGCTTCTGAGAGAAAAGAGCAGGAGCTTGAGATGCTAAAGGCAAGCATAGCTGAAATTCAAGAAAAATGTTGAATATCTTTAGACAAATAATGTCATAAAAGGAGAATTCATTAAGATCAGCAAAAGGGATATATTTACGGATGCTAGTGAGCAGATCTGGGTCAAACAGAGGAACCAGGCTATGCACCAGTTTAACAGCAAGAAACTGAATTGATAAAGAGTGGGAAAGGAGAGGGAATGCAACAGGGGAGGGACAAGTCCTGGCTTATTTTCACAGAAAGACAAACTTAATGCCTGTTTCCTGTCTGGGTTGCAATAGATAAAAGCTGAGGAGAGCTGCCAGTTATCTGAATTGATACACGCTCGGCTGGAATAAAAAAGAGTTTTGTAATTTATTTTGTTGAGCTCTTTTCCAGTTGTTTGTAGCTGCCACATCTAATTGTGCTTGTGTAGTCCTTTAATTTGCATGAGAGAAGATAACATAATTGAAAAACTCAGGAGTAAGACAAGTTCAGATTACTAGCAGAGGCAAGTTAATTTGTTATTCATTAAATGCTAATGAACCTGGCACCTATGTTTTATTTGTTTCACTCAGTTTGGAATTGGAAAGGTCTTGTAACACAGCAAAGTCTGTGATAAACAGAGATGTTAAATTAAACTGCTGTTTTCCCTGATGTTCCACTAGAATAAGCAAGTTTGTAAAACTAGGGAACTATAAAGGCACGTGTGTGGTGAGGCATCCTCTGAAGGCAAACACAAAACTCTGAGGAAGTCATTCACATGCTCAGATTCCCTTGAGAACTGGGGCCGAGCTTTTTGGCATCTCAGGGGCCAGTTTGACACATTTTCTATACAGAATGGACAGAGGGTTGGTGCAATAAAAATTACACTGTGATCTTGTCTTAAAATCCAGGGGCAGAGTTTGATTTCTGCACCTGCCTGCGGTTGTGCTGCCATCACCAGTGGATGCAAACATGTGGGGCAGCCTTTAATTGATATTTTCTTATAATACTGCAGAAATGGCTGAAAAGAACTCCAGGGTTGTTCTCAGGAGTGTCAAAGGCATGCAGAAATCTGTGACTTGTTTTCTTCCCTTCAACTGCTAAAAAGAGTTTTAAACCAACTATTTTTGTTCATACATGTTATACTTCATTATTGTGTTTCATTTTAGTGTCTTTGCTGCTCAGCTCTCTAAAGCTGCAGTAATGACACTGAGCCTTGGGGGCTAAATTGTGTGACTTACATGGCTAATTTATGTTATTGGGTTTTTTAATGGTATATTTTACTGAAGAAAATAGTTAAACTCATTAAAAAAAAATCTGAGGATAGCTTGATGTCAACTTCTGAAAATTTCTTTTCCTTTTGTGTAATCTTCTTTTACAGGACTTTTAAAACATGTACAGCCTGAAAAGAAAATATATCATTAAAGCACATTTCTAACTTCAAAATATTGAAAAATGTCCACAGGTACAGGTCCCCAGATTGTGTTACCTAGGCACAGTACAGATTCTGCCATTTGTTTAAAAGACAGTTCTGGTTCCTGAATATGGCCTAGAAGGAATAAAATACAGAACAAAGTAGTCTGACAACAATCTAGTTTAATTCAAGATTAACAGTGTGCCTATGCTCAAAAGTGTTCTTGTGGCAGGTTTTGCTTATACTGGAACATCTGTAGATTGACTAAAAGTGGAACAGAAATTTGGTTTGTTCAATTTGTACTGGCCAAGTGAGAGAGTATAAAAATAATATGGTATTTATACTTATTTACATTTGAGGGAGGTCTTGTCTGAAATGGGTCATTTAAAAAATTTAAGAAAAAATCATGCCTCTGATGTGTGTCTCCTCACTGTTTCTTATCCCAGCTGTAGCTACAGATGCAAAAATTAAAAGGGTCAAAGCTAAGCTGCAATTTTTTTCCCCCAACATTTAAGTTACATAAAGATATTATTGCCTTCTTATTCATTCACCTCTGCTACAGAAATAGTTAATTTGAAAACCAAGCTAAATCTCTAAGCCAACCTGGCAAGCTGACAACTGAAAAAACTGAATTGTTCCATTTGAATTATGATTGTTGCTGTGTTAAGAAGGAAAAAAAAAGAAAGGAAAAAAACCAAACCAAAACAAAAAACCCACCCAACTTTCATGTGCTAAGTTATGGTGTTTGGATCTTTAGGAGATTGAAATTCTCCAGAGCTGGTTCTCTAACACAGAGATGAGAGATGTTATTCTAAAGCAAACCCCTGTCTTTTGAAGCCTGTGCCTCTTAAATCAGGTGAGTTCTGAAAGCATCTTTTTTATTTGTTGCATTTCAGACCCTGACTGGTATACTACTACTTTGTATACCCATGCCTGCTACATGTTTTTATCTCTGCTGAAGGGAGATAATAGCTCTGGTGGAGAGAAAAAGAGAATCTGTTGCTGAAGTGAAATGAGGAAATGGGCAAGTTATTGTACTGAATCAAGGAAATCACCGATATCTTTGCCCTTTCTTATAGAGTGGAGTAAAACCTGTACAAAACCTGCACAAAACCTACTTTTGTCAAGAGAGAGCCCAGGTGTCCATCGTGAGTTTCCCTGGATTTACCACCAGTTAACATCATAATGTGGTTTTTGTATTCTTTGCTTGTTTTCTGACACATTCTGCAGTAACATCACTCTCTTCTGGGGCCAAGCAGAAGCCTTGTCTCAGCACCCAGTGATTTTTTATCACTAATCTTGATTCTCCTGTATTCCTGGGCCTCCTTTCTCCTGAGGCCAGCACTCTCTGTGCTCAAATCATTATTTTAAATTTAACATGAAGACAAGTGATGACAATCAACCTTAAACAGGTTGATTTAAGGTGCAGCTTTCTGCATACCCAATGAAGGGCAGAACTTTAGGTTCATTTTATGGAACACTTTTGTTGGGGCTCCTTTTGGGTTACATTTTTGGGCTCCTTGGAGCAGCAGATCTTGATTTGGTGGAGCTATATAACCCCTGGGGTTGGTAGGTTGAGCACTGCTGCTCATCCTGATGGCACTGATGACACACACACAGGTGACACTATGGCTCTCTTGGTCACTTGGGAATATTTCCAGGAGCCCTGGGCAAGCATCGTGCACAATATCCCTCTGCAACTTTGTTTTTAGGCTTTGTCATATTTCTGGTGGGCAGTGAAATGTCTGGCCACACCAGCATCTCTCAGACCACACCAGTGAACACATCTGCTGACACAGAAAAGTCATGTTTGAGCAAAGCTTTAAGATGAAACTAAATGTGTTATTTCTGCCCCTTCTGTTTCCTGCATTCTGTTCTGGTTTGGAGTCAAAGTTAGGCTTCAGGATCCATCCAGGCTGTAATGGAATGGGTGCAATGAAATCCCTTGTAGGATTTTATAATGCATCTCAAGAAAAAATAAAACCACTAAATGCTAAAGGCCCAAATTCCTTGTCTTTAGTGGATTATTTGGCTTTTCAGTCATTAACTTAAAGGAGTGGGAAGTGCAAGGAAGATCACTGTTCCACAGGCAGAAAAAATTTCCAAGCCACTTCTCCAGCAGTGAGCTACACAGTGAGATATTTTGAAATTGAAAAATAAGGAAGGCACAGTGGTCCTCCAGTTGTGTCCTGATTTAATAGTGCCACCCAAGAGGGATCCCCCATATCAGCTCAGCAGCTACAGCTTATAAAAATACCTTCACCTTCTAGGTCTGGCACGAGGAAATTGCATCTCAGAACTGCCAAGCCATTTGTTGTGCCAACATCACTTGGTAGGCCAGTATCTGAAAATGGATCTGAGCTGTACAAAATTTTAATCTCTGGGCTTTTGCAGTTCCAGCGATTCCTTCTTCTTTGCAGACAGAGTTTTGTGAGTATTTGAATGAAGTATTTCAAATTGCAAGATCAGAAATCAGATGCTAAACTTGTCTGAAGTACTTGTCAATTAGAAAGGATTTTGAAGTAGATACAGAGTGCAAAGCAAAAATTTTATCTTAAAGGTGACATAAGAAATATAAGAATTTTTCCTTTTTTTAATGCTATGAATGAAAGGTATTTTAATTTTTTTTTTCAGGTTCTGAGTTTAGGGGAAAAAAAAGCAACAAATTGTGAAAAAAAAACCCAGTTTCTTCATGGCTCTTTTTTTTTTCTGATGTCTCTAAACTAAAATCATGATGTTACATTTACAACCAAGCCTTTCTGAAATGTCTCTCTCACACTGAACTAACGTCAGTAAACAGCAAATTAAAACTATGTAAATTAATTGAAGTACACACAGGTAATACAATATCAGTATATTAAACTGGATAAATTAATTGGAAAAAAGTATGTATGCTTGGTAAATAGAGAAAATATGACAATATCAACATTTTAAAAATGCTGCATGACTGCAGTTATTCACTGGAATTATAGAAATTTAAATAACCTAGTTTTCTGTTTTGAAAACTCTTTTGATCAGCCTTGTGGTATGGTAGCCTTCAGTTATCTGTGTGAAAATTTGATTAATTCAAATGGACAGACAGATTTATCAGCAGCTGTCAGCTCAGTGTCTCTGTCAATGATTGAGAAAGGAAAGCAAGAAATGTTCCAGGTAATATCTGATTAAACCATTGGACATCTGTTTCATTAACAAAAAATCTAGACAATTAATACTTGATTATTAATGGTCATGAAAAGACTGATTGAAAGTGTGATGGTCATGAGCCTCAGTACTAAATTTAGTTTTTATTGCAGCTTTTGTCTATTTTTCTGATTTTCTCTCTCTAGTGATGACTTGAAAACGAAAGAAAAAATGAAATGATAAAGTTTTTTGGCATTACCATCTGTTTAGGAAAAAAAAATAATGTTCATCTCAAATCAGAGAGCTCTCATTTACCAACTTAGAGCTTAGAAGCATCTTCTTTAGTTAATGTTGTCTCATGACTACTGCCCTGTTCAGTTGCTCTGTCCTCACAGGTAGGTGAGGCCCTGGTACCTGAATGAATTCCAGGAAAAGTAATTTCCAAGCAAGGAAGAGAATTTAAGATTCTACACAAAAAGGGAGTAATGAACACAATTACTGCCTCGGTAGAATCAATCATACACAGCTTTCAAAGCAGCTCCTTTATCCAATAAACCCACATTTTTTACAAGTTAATTACAGCTCCAGTCTCCACCATCTAATCTAAGATGGATAAACCACTGCTGGACTGATGTTCTCTGTGCATCAGTGAGGAGCAGCTCCTTGCTGGTGGAGTTCCATGTGAATTTTGGGATCAAATTCTCTAAGCAAAAAAGGGAAATACACAGTTCTTCAGGAAGCACATCTATGGAATTGCTTACATTCATCTCTTGTGGCTGGGAGAGTTGCCAGCTCTCCTGGTACTGCTGGATTTGTGCCACGGAAGAAAAACACCTCACACACGTGGCCTTTACTCTCTGAAGAGGACAGAAAATAAAGAACTTGGTCACCACATCCCACATTCTGCTACTTCTCTGTGTTATTGTTAATTTTCTCCCAAGTCTGAATACAAGGCACTCTCAAAGGAGGCACTGCTTTTATGAGCAAGATAAAGATGACACGACAAATAACTGCTTTGGGATGGGTTTTTTTTTATTTTATTGTGGTGGCTAAGATCACGGCCTGGTGGCCATGTGTAACAATGCAAAATAAAACCTCAACTTTTTAACATTCAGAGATGAAGGAGCAGCACCAATCTCTTGAACTCCTTGGTGCACACGTGGCCTCTGTGTTATTTAAATGTGCCTGCTACAATTCCTTCCTTTTCCTAGCAGCTTTTTGGGCTGTGGTGGCAGCTCCTTGAGTGACCTGGCTTGCTCTTTTGGCTGCCCACGCTGCTGACTGCTGGGCTGTTTGCAGCACAGCCTGCAGCCCTGGTGACAGATTTCTAGCACAGATTTCTGATGTTCTGGTGTGGCTTCCTGGGTATCTCTCTCTTTCATTCTCTCTGATTCAGAAAGGTTGAAGGGAACAGTGAATACAGGATTTTGACTAACTTCAGCTCTGCTAATGCTTCACAAAGTGCAGGTGTGAAGTTATTTTTATTATACAGGAATACAGAACATTTTCTCCTTGTAGGTAAGGAGATTTCACATGGTGTTTTGAAATGAAAGGCTTTTCTTAACCTGCAAGATCTCAGTCATTAAACACAACCAAGGTCGTATCTGCAGAATGTGAAAAAAGGACATTTTAATAGTACATCTACTCACTAAGCAAAGGCAGAATAAAACCAGCAATAGCTTCTTGCAGTATGAATGTAAGTTCTAATGAAATGTGCAAATGTAACAGAATAATGTAGAGAGTCCTCAGATAAACTCCTTCCACATGCACAATTATTTAACTAAAACTCTTATCTCTGTTAATACAGAAAGCAACACAATAAAGCAAAATAGAGCCCAAAATATCCAGGACTTCTGCAAACAACCAGCAGGTGTAGCATGGAAGAAAAAGGAAGAGCAGGAGTCAGTCCTCTCTCGGTACTGACACCTCTGGCTCAAGGGTCAGCAGCGAGATACTTTTGTAAGTTTGAGAGGTTTTGCTTCTGGAAAGAAAATTTCAATCTGTTTCTAGAGCCAAAGTAGGAATTGGCTTAAAATGGCCAATAGTTAATATTGATGTGTGTGTGTGCATGTGCACTGGCACAGCAGGCATAGAAGCAGATCTCTGTGCAAATAGGTGTGTGGGGGGCTTTGTATGCTCATCTTGCCATTCAGAATTAGTCAAAAATAGGAATTAATTTTATTCATTTCCTCAGACACAAAGGCTGCAAGGACTGAGAATATCTATGAAATAACACCTGAACAGAGCATGAACTTCACCTTGGGTGTGGCCTTCAGGAGCACTTCAAAAAGGATACCCAAGAGCACTCTGGGTGATAAAACTGTAATCATCAGTCAGCATTTAAGGTTTGATTTTAAGGCAAACCTTTGAGGAAGAAAAAAAAAAAAAGAAACTCAAAGGTCAAATAATTCAATTACTTCTATGCATTTCTATTTCAAGGAAAATTTCCTTACATGTCCTTTTCTTGCTTATTTGTATTTTACCAAAAGAATGTGCAGACCCAGATATCATTATGTAGAATCCTTCATTAGCTGTAGAAGTTCAAGGGCCTGCTGTCAAAAAGCTGGAGTTTCTTGCAAGAGAGTTCTTTTTACATAATGACTTCCCTACCTAACAAACCTTGAACCATTTAGCATGGGAAGCATTCTCATTTTTCAGATAACAAAAATTCATCTGCAGCGTTTTCCCCGTCTGCAGTATTTTTCTCCACAGCCATGTAATGAGGCTTGTAGAAACATGACACACAGAAATAGAATGAATAAATCAAATTGTATGGGGAAAAAAAAAAAAATCCCTCAAGGATCTGACTGTAGAAATGACAAAGAACAGGGAGCTCTGCAGCTCTGTTGATTGTCCCTAGAAACATTCTATTTTTTTTTCTCTGCTCCTTAGGAGAATGTTTTAGGGGTAAAATATCCTCTTGCCATTGTATTGCTAGGGCAGGTTAGGGATTCTGAGAAGAGATGCTTGGGAATATCCAGAGATCATTTGGATGGAGAAGTTATGGAGGACAGTTTTCCTGAGGCTTCACCTACTTTATACATGATGGTTTTGCACCTTGCAAAATGCTTTACAAATGAAAAAAACCCCAAACAAACAAAAAACCAAAACAACAACAACAACAACTTAAACAAACTAAAACCACAAACAAACAACAACAAAAAACAAACCCAAAACCAAAACAAAACCCAAAAGTACCCAACAAAGCTCATAATAGACTTCCAGGATAAAGAATCCGCCTCGTGCAGTTTGTGAGTGCTGGGTGACTCCTCCCCAGGAATGGGGAGGGGAATTAAAGTCTACTGATCTGTGGTTTATCTTTGGTGCAGAGAGTTTGCCAGGAGTGAGGAAGGATGAACCTTTGCTTCCAGCAGCTGTCCACAATCACTGTCTCTGTTTTAATGAGTCTGAGCTGGAATACAAGTGCCAAGCAATTTCTTCACTCTGTCAGAAAGGCTGGGAGAAACAAGGGGTAGAGTGATGCTTCCATAGGGCCATGGTGTTCAGCAGAGCTGCTCAAGTGCATTTTAAAGGGAGAGAAGGATGGAAATGAGAAGGAAATGATCCAGAGCTATGGAAGAATCATCTCCAAGCACATCTCAATGCCTTCCAGCTCTGAACATGGCAGGTTTGGCCATGATTCCCACACCTCTGAGCCTGGAGCTGCCTCTCCTCCAGGGAAAGAGTTGCTGTGCCTGCTGCTCCACAGGTCACTGGCAGCAGCAGCAGCAGCTGGGGGAGCCTTTTGACCCACAGAGTATTTTTCTGAGATGGCCCAACAGTTGTTTAAATATATTTTATAAGTACCTGGAAAAATGAGTAGTAAAAAGCTGCACCCAATCCTTTGGTATTTGCATGGTTACAATTATCATTAAGTCTTGCCACTGAAAACTTTGCTTGGAGTAGAACTTGATTTTAGATACAAGGTGACATTCTGTGGGGGCTACAAGAAAATTTGCCTGCTGTTACAAGCAGTGGGAACAAAAGAAATCAACCCACAGCTTGAGTTCTGCATGTCAATACAGATGTTCTGCCACTAGAAAACATATTCAGAGGGGTTTTTTTTTCTGGTTTGGATGCTCAAATAAATTGAAATTGCATATAAAATGGTATCATTTTTCACAACTTAACCTTTTGGTCGTATTTCATTTGGTCTTTTTGCTTTTAGGTGGGCTCTGAAGCTCATTTGACAAAAGGATATCAGGGCTTGTGCAGAATTATGTGGTTTTATGCACATGCCACTGTCTGTATTTTAATGTGTTCATTTTCTGAGCAGTAAACCCAGCATTTCATATCCATAAATTTTAAACTGAAAAAAAAAAAATTATAATGCATTACTTTCTATTAAGCTTCAGTTAATGAATGGTAAAAATGGAAAGTTGCTGCTCCAGACATGACAATTGCTGGAAACTGCTTTATGCAAACAGCAAGATTCTTTATGGACATTGGAAAATTGGAAAATTGGGAAATTGCAAATTGAGTACTTTTTTATATATATATATTTTTTTCTAAGGGATGAATACTGCAAAAACTCCCTAACACTTCAAGTGACTAATCAGTGCCTACAATGCAAAAATACATAATTTATTCTGAGGTAGTCAAACAGATTGACCATTTCATAGTGTTTAACTTAACAAGGAACTTTTTCTACTTCCTCTTGCAGATATAGAAGTTTGTATCATCTGTGACACAAATCATGAAGAACCAGAAGTGGATTGTGAGGGCAAAATTTCTGTTAGTTATTTGATACATGGCAAATAGAGTTCTTTTCTCTCGGAGTGGGAAAATAAATTATATATTTCATATGATAGCTGGACATTAAATCTATCAATGGAAATAGAGAAAACCATGTTAAGAATGGAACACTTTTTCTGTGTTGGTTGTACACTGAGATAAGGTTTTTACAGTTTTTAGTTGGAGGGTAGATCTTGGGTTTTTGGTGGGGGAGGAGTGTTTGGGTTTGATTTTTGGGGGGGAGTGGGGTTTTGTTGGTTGGTGGGGTTTTTCCCCATTTTTTGCTTTGTTTTTACTTCAAGTAAGGAATTTTATTGTGTCACATTCTGTGTGTTTACTACTGGCCCAAAAATCTACATCTTGATGCTCTTCAGCCTTCATTTGTTTTGTTCAACAGCAGCACATGGATTGTCCCTACCTGGTGTTTACATAGAAATTTCTTTTTCTTTCTCCTTCCTCCTTCTAAACCATCTCATCCCACTGATCACAGTCCTTATTTTCACTTACAGCTTTCATCTCAGTTTAAATCAAAGTGTCCCAAAATAGTTTAACAGCCTCTCTGGGTAGCACTGCCAGACACACAAGCAAAAGGAAAATCTGTGATTTTTTGTGCCTTGCTAATATTAAAGATTTAAGGACTTTAGATTATGTATATATAAAAATAAAGAATTCAGATTTTAAGGCTTAACATATGTATAAATTTACTGTAGATGAAGCATAAACTACCACTTCTCTTTTTTCCCCTTTTAATTTTTAGATGTATTTTTTGCTAATAAATGGTTTAAAAATAATAATGTTATAAAGGAGCACTTGATGTTCTTTTTGCAATTAGCTTGGACATTGAGGAGTTCCAAAATGTGTCTCTAATATAAGTTGTTCCCACAAAGCAGTTTAATAAGATGTCACAATAAACATGTAAAATTAGATTTATTGTATCAAGAGGCAAAAATAACCTCATTACACAGAAATCTTCAACAAACTCAAGCTTGCCTAATATATAATCCAGTAGTTTAATTTGTAACCTGATTATTGCTCTTAACAGAATTCATTAGTACCTCAGAGTCCTATAAGTTGTTTGAATGATACTTGTTATAATTAATGTTTAGACTTTAATACTGTTCAGAGTTTCCCAAACTTTCAAAATGCCTCTTATAATGGCTTTTTTTTTAATATAATTTGCCAGCTGTGCAAACTTCACTGCCATGAGGATACAGGGAGGCTCTACAGATGGAATGTGGCTTTGCACTGAATAAATCACCATTTATATTCTCCCGTGGTCAAAGATGGGAATATCCTGTCTGAACAGCAGTTCTTCATCTCATTTCCAGGTAGGTATTATCCCTGTATCCATATTTATGTCATTTAACCGGGCTGGTTTGGGCTGGGATAGGCTTGATTTTGTTCATCATTTCCAATGCAAAGCCAAGCCACAGCCCCATGCTGTCTACTGTGAACAAAATGAGCTTTGTCTCAGCCAAACCCAGCACGTGTGGACTTGGAGTCATTATCTCCAGGCAATGGCACTGGGGCAGAAATTCTCATTCCTCACTGAATTTCAGGGAGTGGAAATGTTAAGCTGTGGGAAAAAGTAGCAAGTGTAACCTCACCCAGATGAGCCATTGGAGTGGGATTTGCATCCTTGGTGTTCAAACACCTGAGTTTTAAAATTCCAGAAGTCCTCAGGTCTAACTCTGGGTGCTTGTGGTTTGCTCAGTGTGAAAGTCTGAGCTTAAAAGGACAGATCTAAAGTGCTGTCTCTGTCTCTGCCTTCTCCAAAGCAAGATGAAGGGACAAAATCTGAGGGGATGCCATGGATGATGGGGTCACCCATCTGCTGGCCACTCATATTTCAGATAAATATGAAAAAAATCTGCTTTCCCTTATGAACAGGGGTTTCCTCGTTGGCACAGAACAGATGTAGAAAGCATTTTTTACAATTAGGGACACAACTTTTACCTGAGGTGGTGTGAAATTGAGAGCAAGGAACAAGTGCCAAATTCTCCCATTGCAGTAGGAGTTCTCATCCAGAAGGTCATGTTAGACATGAGACACCACAGCACTCTAATTTTTCTTGCTGCACAAAGCTCATTAAAAATTTAATTTAAAAGAAAATGGCGCTTTAAATTATGTTGGTTTCAACAATAAAGGATAAAGGATCGCAAATTGAAATTCATGAAGCCAAGGGTATTTTCAGATTTCACAATGAAATGTTTTACTTGTGCATCAACACAAGACCACAAGGCTCACTTCACAATTCAGGTGCTGAGACCACCAAGCCTCTAAGGTTCAGTATTCACTAGCAGCAGACAAAATAAAATTTTCACCAAAGTTTGAAATGCAGTTTGAAATAACCAAAATGCTTCTAAATTCTAAATATCATTAGACATTTACAGTAGTTTATCCCAAATTAGAGCTGACTCGGTGCTTCGTTCAGCAAATGAAAGAAACTCTTACTTTCAGGTTCAGCATCACATTTTAGCCTGCTGATTTTGTTTTCCTTTGCATGGATAGAAGCAATTTGAAAGGTAAACACAGCACTCAACATCAGCTCTGCTTAGCAGGGAACTGAACTTGAACCTCAGCTCTCTCTTAGGCTGTCTTACAACAGATCCTGTGGAATTCAGGGTTGCCTGTTTCTCCATCTAGGTAAATCCTCACTTTCATCGGCGTGCAGGAAGCCTGATAGGAGCAGGGATGTGCTCCAGTTAATTTGTATGGTTTGATATATAGGTTTCCACAGGGTTCAAACAAGCCACGGGAGGTCAGACTGTGCACTGGTGAGAACCAGTGTACTTGAGCTGATAAGAGGAGCAGTAACATTTCTCCACAGTGTACCAGAGAGGATGCTATCAGTGCAGCACTGCCATTATAGCAGCTTGAGTGCTCACTGCTGCTGAGGGTGGGTTGGTTTTTTTTCCCTTTACCTCTCCTATTCCCAAGATGACAGCAGCAGCCACATTCAAATGCTCTTATCTGCAGTCTGCAGATGGGGAAGAGGAGCGTGTGGTGTGCTAAGGGTGAAATTTTCAACAGAGATTAGGAAGTTGCTTAGGTGCCTAACTCCTGTTTTCAGGAGTGATACAGGGACTTTTTAAAGCCGCTGCCCTGTTCACAAGAAGCTAATCTACTTAGTTGCTGCAGAAAACATGCAGCTTTATATTAATCACACAACAAAGAGGATGAAGGGAAAGTTCCACAGAACCAACAGGAAACAAGAGACAGGGAAGAAAGCAGCTCTATCCCTTATCTCTTTGGGCAACTGGCTGACTCCCTGTTGACCCCTGTCTCATTCCTAGCTTGTGAAGAGAAATATATTTATGAAGATTTTCATTTTTAATTTCAAATGACAAGAGTTGCTTTCTTTCATGTTACCTTTCGCTCTCCGGGTCTCTCAGTTCTGTGGCTTCTCCCAGTGTCTGGAGTTGCAAGCAGGCTGAAATCCTCCTGACTTCCTTCAGAACATCATTAGGAAAAGTAAGGGGCTCCTGAACTCCATGTCACTTCATGAGCAAACCCTGTCCTGGTGTTTCCTTAGAGTTCAAACACGAGAGCAAGGCTCTTTGGATAACGAGGATCCAGTTTCCCCCAGAACGATGCACGGTCTGCTGGAGAGAGCAGATAGCTCATGAAACAACTCATACAGGTCAAGTTCTTTTGGCTTAACTCTTTCTTTAGAGTGATATACACAAACTGATCTTGAAAAGCTTGTTTTACAGCTCTCTCACCATCTTGGCTTAAGATTAAATCTGAATGAGTTCTTGTCATCTTTTCCACTCAAAACTGGTGCAGATCTGCTCTTGTCAGAGCTCGCAGAGCTAGACATCATCTAAAAAAGGAATTGATGTGTCCAGACTGTTTTTAACTATTTATTCACCTCACTCTTAAAAAAAACAAAAAAACAACCCACAAACAAACAACAAAAAAAACCCACCAAACAACCAAAACTGGATGGAACACGATTGATAATATTTTTGTTTGACTATTTTGATAATAATTGTCCCATTCTTATTTCTGGGTGTTGCCTGTGAGTGACCCTCCAGAAGAGCATATTTAAGAAAGATTTGTCTGAGCTCTCTGTTTGAGTGATTGGTTGGTTGTCAATCCTTTCTGTGTCCTTCTAAGCTCCTGGAACAGGCAGCTGCCACTAATACAGACATGCAGAGTCAATCTCATGGCAGAACTCTGGCATCCATGGGAACAAAGGGTCACCAGGATTAAATGCTGCCATATCTAACCCAGCACACACTGCTTTTCTTTTTATCAGCTGGGGCTTTGACACACACAGAGCCATGTGGCTGCAGTGCAGATAACTCATCTTGTCTGGAGAGTTAAAGATGACTCTGGTGCCCCACAGCCCCTGTGTCACAGCTCTGCTCTGGTGCTCCTGCCCTCGCCCCAGGAGCTCAGAGCACATGCTGCTGCCTTTGAGACAGAAAAGAAGATAGAGAGGTGAAAACATACCCATTTCTTGCTATTTTTTATGTTATACTACAAAACTCTCCTGGCTACACAGGATGAAGGAGACAAGATTCATGCTTTCCCCAGATTTATAAATGCCAAACTGTGTTCCATGTGACTGAGATTCATTCAGATGCCATAAGCTTGTCTTTTATGGAAACCAGTTCCATCTTTTCCTGGGTCCTGTAGCCTAACTCTGTGGTTTAGTCCCAGAGGAGCACCCACAGTTTTCTGACACTGAGTCCTACCTGCCTTTGGTTTTCTTTCTTATGATGGCCGATATTCAGCACCACTTCTGGTTGAGACCACTGTCAGTCCTCACTGCAGCAGCCTGGATGGGCATTTTTTCCATGGCTGTGTAATGAAATCCCAGAGGTTAATGACAGCCCAGTGATAACACAGCCCTTTCCTTACAGCACTCCATGCCCTTCACTTCTTCTCTAACCTAGCTTGTTGATATGCAGTAAATTTGCACAGGTGAAACAAAGTTGTCTTTTTCTGGACTGCTTATCTCAATCAGTTCCCTCTGAGGCAATAAACAATTCTTATTTGAGGTGTTTTAGCCAGACCTCCTTCTCCATATGATTTCTGAAATTCACATCATCAGAATGTGATCATCATCAGAACATGATTATCACCCTCAGCCCTTCTTCAGCAGAGCTGAATACACATAAAGGAGTTCTTGAATGCATGCTTTGTGAGGAAAATTGGGTGAGATTGAAAATTCCTTGTGGTTTTGTATTTTTGCTAAAGACTTTTTTTTTCTTCTCTTGGGGTGTCAGGTTTACCAGAGGGGAGACATGACTTAATCAGTGAGTCAGTCCTGAGTTTGTAAATTCCTCTCAGTGCATGCACCTATTGCTTTCCATGTGTAGCCTAATCACACAGCAGCTGAATCCTCTGCACCTGTATCCATCATCCCTCTGCTACAGGCAAGAGCCAACCTTACACCCCTCCAGCATCTGGCATGTATCAACTCCTCTGTGTGTTTCAGCTTTGAAACCTAAAATGCTCAGAGCTTTTTTCTTCACCTTTAGGGCCTTGAGTTCATAGCCTTCAGCTTGAAATATTCTTTGATGTGTATTTTAGCATTTTCTGGCTAAACACCCTTGCTTGAGGCATTAAGTTATATTTGATGCTGAGACATTTTAATTTAAATAACTGATTAGATGTTAACTCTCCTGTGACAGAAGTGCATATTAGGAACCAGGGCCTGTTATATTATGCTTCTGCATTTTCATTCCTTTGAGCTGTTCTTACTTATGTGGGTGCAAATCTTAAGTCATTCAGTGCTCACAGTGTTGCTGTTAATCATTCTGCTTTAAGGCCTCTGCAGCACTTCTAATTCTGTTTACAGATGCACAGAGGTGCCTGAGCTCTCACCTTCTGTTGCTAAAGAATGTGTTACAGGAAGATGAAGCCTTAAAACTCAAATATTTATCTTTGCTTTTAAATATCTGACCCCAAGAACTTGTGGCCCACCAAACGGCATCCCTGTGCTGCCAAAAAATGTGAGAGTGTGTGTATTTTTTGGCAATAAAAGGTTGGCACTTCACATAGGAGGAACATTTGGAAATGACCTTTAGTGCTGGTGCTCAGATACATGTGGTTGTTGAGAGGCCACAATCACTCTGGTTAAAACTTCAATTTTAAAGCACTTCAAGGTGTTTTAAAGAGCAGCAGGTACTTCCAGAGATGACTGAACCCTCTGAGCATCTCTACTGCCTTTGGTGCATTGATTAGGGAGGAACCAGTTCTCCTGAATTGTGTCATATCAGCCATGCTTAAAGTCAGCTGGAAAAAAGTCACACCTAACAGATTTATCAAAGTGTGAAAATCCAAGTGTGATGCTTGGGGATGAACTTGGAATGAGATAAATCTCCACCCAGAAATGTGCTCACCACCATATCTAAATATTAAACCGTTGCATGATAAATGTGCCTTGTTAAAAGGTTATTGCACAATACTGCAGCATTCAGTAATTGAGGTTTTGTCAGGTCTTTTTCCCCAAACGTGAATAACTGCCTGCATTAACAGACAGTTTTACATGCATGGTTCTGATAGGATTTCCTGAAAAAACCCCTGAGAAAATACTTGTCTGGCCAGACAGATTGCTTTCCAGTGATGTGACGTGCTGTCAGTCTCCCGAGGAACAAGACTTTTGACTGATAGCTAGGGGACGGTCACATGCTGTCAAATGTTTGTCACAAGAAAAAGGATAAGGGGAAGGGTTGCAAAAATCACCTAAAGCAGAATCTAAGAGCAGATGTTGAGTTTGTGGAGAGAAAGAAGCAGAGTTAATAACACAGTTATATTTCTTACCTGATAAGGCACTGTTGCTTCAGTGTGTATTAATTTTCTTTCACTCATCACATGCTTTTTTAAAAAGGACAAAAAATCTGATAAAAATGGTGGTTTCAGAAGTTTACAGAAGTCTAGTTTTGTGCCCAATATTATACTTTAAGAAATTATTTGCCTGTATGTAAAAAATGCAGAATACATTAAAACAGTAAAGCATATGTATTCCAAATGTTGCCATATTTCTTTAAAGTGATTTATAGACAGCCTCACCAGTTACATTTTTCTTCTTTCCCTTCTCAAAAGAGAAACAGCAAAGGCAAAAAAAAAAATAAAATCTAAAAACTCTTATTCTGAACAGACAGGCATTGTTTACTTGTGCTATGTAGTTTTCTTTTTTATTTCCTGTGTGATTTTTCCTAGAGGAAATATCACATACAAGGTACCCAGTGTGGCTTGGCTGTGATTCTGTAGGCAGGTGACAGCAAGAGGAGCTCAGTGTTGGGACTTGTATCCCAGCTCACAGAGGAGGAAACCTGGAACTTGAAAAGAAACACTGATTATCGTTTAGGTTTATGCAGAGGCTCTTTAATAGCAGATTCAAATGGTCAGTTCAACAAAATTTGTAACCCCAGGATGAGTATTCATAGTCCAGCTGAAATTCTTCTGACATGCGCAAGTTAAGGGAAAAAACCCCAGTAGAATAGTGATAATATTTTAACAAGTGTTAGCCAATTAGCAGGTCCTGGGTTTCCATTTCATTTCTCACTGCAGTGTCTAGAAGAAAGGAATTAATTAATGAATTGAGTGCTTTAACATTATTTATTTTAAAGATTTGTTGCAAAAGCCAAGATGTGTGGGTGTCAGAAACCAAATATTTCTGAGGCAATTTATCAGTTTCCACATCTACATCCCACCAATGGCCTTGCAAGGGATGCTTCACCTCTGAAACTGTTGTATAATACCTGCCCAAATCCATTGACTTCAGTGAAAGACATATTTTCCACAAGTAATTCCTCACAAGAATGCTCAAAACAGAAGAGTTGGAAACCTAAACAGTAAATTTTTTGAGGCTCCTGCCTCAACTAAAGAATGCAGGAAATTTCTGATGGGATGCAAATTAATCAGAGAGCGCTCTCTGTTCTTTAGGAGAAGAAAAAACTGAATTCTGAAATGCCAAGAAGAATCCTGCCCTCAGGCTTGCTTCCTTCCAAATTCTATTTTTTATTGTTTCAGATAAACTTATTCTAAGTATCTAAGTTATTGGATGTCCATAAAAGGTCATCCCTCTGAATGTATTTGATATTTACAGAAATTTTTTTTGTACGTGGTTTGATTTTTCCTCTGCTCTTTAGTAGTGCTGATATGGCTCTGAGCACACTAATCCACGCAATGGAAATGACACATTTCTGATGTCAGTAATTGCACTGTTCAATATCAAGTGCAATGATCTCTGGAATTATTTCTGTTTAAATACCAGCTACTAGGCTGAAATGTCAAAATTTTAATTAGTTCCTGTTTAGACAGCTCATGCCAAGCGTACACAGAGTGGATCTTGTTTCTGCACCTTGCAGAAGGCCCGTTCCCAACACCAAGGAATCCTGCAGGAGGCTCTTCAAAGCAGGTAAGACCAAGACCATCACATCTTTGCATTCCAGGACATATTCAGTGCTTCCTCTGCTTTCCTAACTCAGGTGATGTTTTCACATGGCTGCAATTTTCAAGCCCAGTGGATAAAAATTAAAAACAACGAGAGGCTCGTCTGTGCGCTCCAAGGAACCCAACGCTTTTTTGGGTGCAATTGTTTGGAAGTTTGGATTGCCTGTTCATTCCAAATAGCATCTGTGCTCAATTGCACTCCATCCATCAGGAGTTAAGGCTTTCAGAAGTAATGAAAGCACCTAAGAGAGGGTTTGCACTAGAGAGTAATGATTCCTCAAAAGGGCAGACAATTGGGTTGATGATTCACAGGTACTGCAGAAGGGAAAATGTTCCAGATGAAATGGAAATTGTTTCATGAACCATCTCAGGATTTCGCAGAAAGAAGGGGAGTATTATTACCAATTATTCTCTATGAATTGAGTTTGGTAACACACCATCATCTGAAAAGGAGAAGTGAAAGGTTGCTAAATTGGATATTTAGATCTTGCTAATGAGAATGGAGGGAGCTGATGAACGCTGAATCATTCCTTGGCAGTTTTTAAACAAAGATTATCATTCATTCTCCTTTTTGAACTGACAGATGATGTTTTGTGTTAAAATGAAGCTTCATGACTTTTGATCAAGCCTGCTGAAAATAGCAGCATTCTGCTGCCTAAACTGCATGTTCTGTTATAACACGTTGCACTAAGAGTCATGGGATGATAATTTGGGATGCTCTGCAATCCTCTGCCTTTTTTGAGGGATTTGAGGTTTTTTGTTTGAAGCAATATGTGCTGCAATATGGCTGCATCACCTTACCCAACAATGAGTTTAAACGTTGCAAAATCAAAATATTTCTATTTACTCTTCTTTTGTGTGCTTAACACTGTCTCAAGAAAATATGTGATACATGTCCATGCTGAGTTTCATGTGCCATGTTAAAACCAGGCAGCTGCCTTGCCAGGTATGATCTGAGCAATATTTACCAAGGATAATCACCTCAAAGGTGTTGCAGAGCCTGATTACAGAGATAGGGACCTCCCAGGACATTCCCTGGCAGGACATTCACACTTGGGGATGCTGCCAAGGGGAATCAAAGCTCTTGTTTGTTTCCCTCTCATCAGTGCCAGACAAACTGGTGTCCTTTGGTGCGTTCCAAATATTAGTTCACATTTTGGACAATAATATTCAGGGCAGACTAAATTAATATTTTAAAATTTCCTCTTGGAATTGCAATCTTTTGAGCAACTTGTCAAAAAAAAAAAAAATTCTGTTTCAGCAATCCACATTGAATCTGTGTGACCTCTTCCACCTCCCAAAAGTAGGACAGTGAAAAGCTAAATGAGCCAATCTGGCACAGCAGACAAGAGAGGTTAAAGGTGATATTCCCTCCAGAGCTGGGAAGTAGGTGAATTTCTCCTGCCCTCAGCTGCATCACTGCTTGTTCCTTTCCTTGTGGCTCCTTCCCTTAACATGGAATTTGTACTCTCCAGGTAATAATAACCAGTGTGAGGAGCTGCTTAAACTCCTTCCCTCATTTCCCCCATAACTCAGATTGGTGGTGGCTGGATTTCAGACAGGAAAGAGCATCTAGTTATCACTGAAAATCTCAGAGGTGCTACAGGTGCAATTTTAGAAAAAGCATATGCTCTTTTTTGTGTGTTCTGCATGTCCATACATAACTGTGGGCAGATTACAGGAATTTAGAAATGAGAAGTTTTCCTGCGAGGAGAACAGAGTTGCAAGGCACGAGCTTGGAAATGGCTCTCGTGATTTTTGGGAGCAGACTTTCTGGATGTAGGCAAATGCACAGGATTATCTGGTGGGCTTTGTGTGTCTCACTGTTATTGATCAATGAGGAAAGAAAATACTGAGGTTACTCATTCATTTATAGGAAATACAAGATAAACAGTCCAAAAGTGCTTTGGCCACTAGTCAGAAGGACAAAAGAAAAGGAAACAATTAGCTGGGTAATCACATTGTGATACTTTGTTGGTGTTTCCTGCAGGAGTACATTGGAAATGTTGTTTATTTAACATTGAGCATCCAAATTCTTATTACATCAGCAGGCACAGAATAATAAAGCTGCCGACGATCTAAACTAAGAAGTGAAAGAAAGAGATTAAAATGTCTAGGAAAAGACAATCAGACAGTAATTGTGAAAGAGAAAAACATAATCTGTTGGCCAAATTCGAATAAGAGTTCACAGTTCTGTCCATTTACTCTGAGAGTTAATCCAGTTTTCCGTTTTCCCATCACTAGTCTGAAAACTCACGTAACATACAAGAACCCTAAAAGTTTGTCAGATTTTTTTTTGTTCTTATTCGTACTACTTTGCCGTATCTGAAATGGCAGACTATTGACTTAATTTAAGATTTCTGAGAACAGATGTCCTAAAAATAATACATTAAAAAAAACCTATCAGAGTGAAATAATTTGCTTCCTTTGTATCCCATCCTGTTGGTGCCACATTTAACAAATGAACTGTCACCCGCTGAAGTATTTTCATTTATGCACCAGTAGATTTAGCAAGGCAAGATAATAATCGCTTTTCTTCCAACTCTAAAATAGAAGATACCTTTTTTTTTTTTTTCCCTAACTGAAATATGTAATCAAGTGTGCAAAATAGATGGGCGCTGTTTAAAAAAACCCAACAGGTTGGATATGGCTCCCTGTCACATTGCTTGGTCAATAATAATAATTTTCACAGTGCATCTTCTCAGCTGTTCCATCACTTCACCACATCCTACATCTTCTCTCTCTTGAAAGAGATGATACACCAGAGGCTTTCCACAGTGAGACTCATTTCTGCAAATCAGACAGTGGCACAGTGTCTGATGCACACAAATGAACTGGGTAGAATGGAAAGCCTTTTCCTTGAGAATTTATCAGAATGTTGAGGGTGGAAGAGTTGACAGCAGGGCAGGTGTTCCATGTGGGAGAGCTGCTTTCCTGAAAATAACATTGCTGGCCCCTGTGCTGTTGTTTGGGAGCAGACTTGGACTCTCAGGAAGGTCCTGCATTGTGGCTGACAAACTCTTCATCTTGTGATTTTTCATTCTCACCATAATGTGGGGTTTTCCCAGAGTTCTTGGGTTAGTATACCCTGATATATAACCCCACAGTATGAGCATTCACAAGGACTCTTGGGGATGCTTTCTATGGAAACAGGTGTTTTGTGGTGTTTCTTAAATAACCTTTTAAAGAATAGCAAATCATAGTGGCAAACGCCAGAATATGAGATGTCCAAAAGAAATTTAGCAGAGAAATTTTAGTAAGAGACCCCAGTTCTGTGCTCATGGATGGTCTGTCTGATCTTGCTCCTTGCCTTCAATTAGAGCTAATTACTGGTGTCCCTTCAGTTCATAATTCAGTTCAGCATTGTGCCTATGCTTCATCAACAAAAAGCCCTCATGGAGAACAATGTTTTCCATAAACACAATAGGATAACTCCTTGGATCATAACTAAGTCTTTGTCACGCAAATCACATTTACCCACCCTCCTCTCTTTTTGCATGAGTGTTTGCTTTGTAGTCCCATTTTTATTGCCCCCATGCATTCCTGGCAAAGCCTCCCACTCCTCATTCTGTTCTACCCAAGCTGCAGCCCTGCAGAAGCAAGTCCCAGGCAGTGCTCCCCAAACAGCCAGCAGGTAACTTGCTTATCCTTCAAAGCTAGGTTATGAGAGGTACACATTCATTATTGCCCAATTTAGAAGAAAATTTTCTGGTCCCTCTCTTTAATTGAGTTTACCCTAGGTCTTGAACTGCTTACTTTTTTTTTCCTAAATATAAATATTAATTCTTTTTCTTCTTGTTTGGGAAAAAAAAGTGAAAAAAAAGAGAGCATATATGTTATGAAACATTCGGAATGCCCCTCTGTGTTTTGTTTCCTTCTTTCAGAGTGATCATGCTGAACTCCAGGTGAACTGGTGAGAGGGATCTGTTCATGCTCTTTTCCATGTACAGCTTTTTTTTTGGTTTTGAGGGAGATGACATCCATTTATCCAGAGAGCTCTGTGTGGGCTCTTGTCAACGAGCACATTCTGCAGTCAGGAGAGGAGCCAGACAGGTATTTGTGTCGTTCCCAGGAACGACTTCACTGAGAGCTCTGATGTAAACACAGCTCCTGACAGTGTGGAACAGCAGAGACACCAGAGCAGCAGGCTGCTGATTAATGAGCTGCTGAGTGGTGCTGGATGCCTGTGAGCCTGCTGCACACCTCTGGAAGTATAAGATAACCCGGGCTGCAGTGATCAGCACACCTCTCACACATCCTTGTTTGATCTCTGAACTGTCAGCAGTGGAGGCAGCAAACTACAGATTACAGGCATGGCTTGAAATGTGTTTGGGAATACAGGAGAAAAAAAAAATGTAGCCAGTGCCTTCCAAATAAATACATTTGCTCTTTTTTTGTGGACAATCTCTCTCTGTAGGCACTGAGATCATGTGGCTCCTGGAAAAGCTGGAGCCAGTGGTCTCAGCATGAGCCCAAGTTGGCTAGATCAGAAATATGACATTTGATTATAGGAAGAAATATTCCACAAATTGATAGAGCATTGAAGAGACTTATGGCTGTCAGCTCAGATGATTCTGGAGCAGTACATCAGACAGAGATAATTGTATAATCGTGAGGCTGAAAGCAGTAAAACCTTCTCATTGCCTGTGCTGCCTGCCCTGGCCACATGGGAGATCCTCACAGTAATTTGAGAATAAAGGCATTATATAGATCAGCATCACTCAAGGAGATGAGAGCAGACATCCATTGCTCCTTTAAGCAGCTGTTGTACTCCATATCCATCAGAGGAGCTCTGGATGGATGTGAAATGGATATGGCACTTTAGGCTGAAATTTAAATCAGGAAGTGGCCAGCCCCTGGCTTTGCCTCTGGATGTCAGGTTATCATGCAAAGGATGCAGGAGGAGATTTTAATTAAATATTTTAAGCACAGGTCTTCCTGTAAGAACAGTCTGTAACAGAGTGGCACAGTGTTTGTAAATACCACAGTGGGAATGCTTATTAATAGACCACATTTGTTCAGCTGAGATTAGAGAGAGAAAACTATTAACTTGCTATTTTTAATCAACTAATATCTGTGTAAGATTTCCAGGCTGCACTGGTACAAAAGTGGAATGTTAGTACATTTTCCAGGAACTGGACCAAAAAAGGAATTAATAAAGCAGCACATCATTAAGTAGACTCTAGCTTCAACTCATAAAAGACCATTAGAACAGACTAATCTAATTTTCTTCATAATAGAAAACATAGAACTTGCAAGAAGTAATTTTAATGGAAAGACACTTTTATGGAATCCACTGCTGCTGGTTATTTGTTTGAATGATTGATTTCCTTCGACATTTAAAACTATTGCTCTCTATTTCTAGTCTAAATCATGTTTCAATTTTCAGCACAGCTTCTTTCAGATTAAGTAATCACTTTTACAAGATTTTTTTTTTCAATAAGAAGGTACACTTAATTTTAATAATCTCATCTTTTAACATGATCCTAGGGGTATTTTGACCCTCACTATAGTGTTGTAAGCATTTATATCTCCTCATTAATTCCATAGCTCTGCTCTGCACCAGTTGCATTTTCCATCCCTGAAACACACTGAAGGGTGTGACAAGGATCTCGCCAATGGTTGTAAAAGAACCTGGCCTGTCACAGGACAAAAGAAGCCGCATTCCGTGCAACTGAGAGCTACTTTAAAGTTAGAAAACAGTCAGAAGAAATGATCTGGTTTTGCAAAGAGATTAGATGCTAGAATGATTGCTATTTAACATATTTCTGTGTGATGGAAAAGAGATTAATGGAAAGTTTCCTGATGATGGAGACTATCAAAACTGAGGATGGCAGAGACAAACCATTGTTCTGCCATCCCACAGTCCCAAGCAAGGAGCAGCTGAAATTCAATATTGATCAATAAAAAGCCACACACGCAGGGGAAAGCAAACAAACAAAGAAGAAGCCCTTTATACATATCATGGTAGTTCTAAATATGCCATTACTGAAAGAGAATTACAAGCTTATCTGTAGTTTCCTGTAAATATTAGCTTTATCTTAGTTGGTGGGCAGGAAAGTGAAGGTGTTAGGAAATACTGAAAAAGAAAAGTTGCAGCATCACTATACAGCTCCATGTGGTTTTGGAGATCTGACATTTCAATATATTCTACAAGGCTGCTCACTTCACTCTAGAAAAGGATATTATAACCTAGAAGAACACAGAGAATATCAATTAGTGGTACAGAATACCTCCTGTATGCAGAGGAAGTGAAATAACAAGGACTCTATGGCTTAGAAATTAAATGAGTGCACATGGTTATTATAGAGGTTTCTACTGTCCTGAATGACACAGGGCAAGTCCTGAGGGAATGATTATTCACAGTCCAAAGGACATAGACTAAGGCACATGAAATGAAATTAAATGATCAAGAAGACAGCTGAGATTGAATGAAGGGAACTTTTTTGTTATATGCATAATTAAGTTGAGAAACTCACACCCACTTTTTTTTTTTTTTAAGTTGCTGCAAGTTTTGATGGGTTCAAAATGATTAAATAAATGATAGAGACTTGGATAATCCTGATGCCATTGAGGGAACTGTCAGTTTGGGAACTGCTGGAAGCTCAGAGGCAGGGAAGGTATTGCTCCATCAAGGCTAAAATATTTCTGTGCCTCTGAGTTGCTATTGTTAAATGCCATATGCTGGGCTAAATGAAACTTTCATCTGACTTCTGCAGCCAGCTCAATAATCTTCAGATGTCTGATGCAAATTCAAAATTCCAGCGTGCAGTCAATCTGTCAAAATAAGTATTATTTCAGCTCATGTGGAATATTTCTCTGTTTAAATACATTATTGTAACCTTCTTGGTTGCAACCTGACACCAGAGCCCAAGTCCTCATGAGCTCCAAGGAGAAATTTTCCATTAATTCAGTCCTTTATCTAATTATTGGTGTTTTAAGTCCAGGTTAGCTGTATCTTTATTTTACCCAACTTCATGCTCCAGCTGACTGATCCATGAGTAGTCATGACTGCATCAAGTCTGGGAAAGATTTCCTTTTAATCTGGCTCTGGTCTGGACTTACATGCCATTTAAGCAGCCACGGTCTAGGCTGTGTATCTGTGGGGAGATGCTGTGTGTCTGCCTTCTGAAAACCCAGTAATGCTGCATGTTGTCCCTTATCTATTTGCTGTTTGAAGTTTAATCATTAATCATTCAGTACTCTTCTCCAGTTAAGTGTTCTTATCGCCCACTCTCCCTTTTTGCACTGCTCAAATCCAAATGATGTTGTTTGTTCACAAGTTTGTTTTTTCTTTAATGTCAAATTAACTAGTAGCAATACAGAAAGCCCACACTGTGGTTTGATGTTTATTAAATAAATATATTTCAGCATTATTTTTGTATGAAATTATGTTAGGAAAGCAGAGAGTGTCTTGTGTGCAGCTGTGCCTCTTTGCTCTTCTCTGCCTTTGTACTGTTGACATTTTTAGATAGTTTTATTGGACTATGAATGGGAAAGATCTTGTGTTGGTTTGTATTGTCCCTCCTTATTTAAATTGTATGGATTTCTGGATGTCCCACATGTTTTCCCTCACCAGTACATTGAATCTCATGGGGAAAACTGTTTTGCTGCCTGTTGAGTTGTAACTCACACCTTTCCGGGGTAGTGGACAGCAGCAGGACATGTCTCTACTGAAACCTTTTGGTTTCTCCTCTACTCATATTCATATTTTTTATACTTCAAGATCATGTGTCCTCTGGGGTATGAGATCTGTTTATCTCAGCTTTAAAATTCTACCTCTTGGGTAGGAGAGATTATCACATTTATGATAAGACAGCAAACACTTTTTTGAAGCATTAAGCTCTATCAGTTCTCAAAGACAGGGATAAAGATGCAGAAGGGCAAATAAAATCAGTGATGTTAATGGGACTGCCTGCCACATCTTTGGAAGTTTAGTGAAACTTTTCAAATGTGCTTTACTAAAATATTGATGGGGAAACAAAAATAGTGGGGAATGAAGGCTTGCTCTCCACCAGTTTGCAGACAGTGAAATTAATGAATTCTCCCTGACTGACATGAGTGAAGATCCAACCTAATTTAAGGTCCTGTCAAAAATTTTTCTTGAGTCATAAACTCAATAAACTGCTGCTGACTCATAAAGAGTGTTCTACTACCAAAGAAAAAAGAAAAAAAAAGAAGAAAAAAAAAGAAAAAGGCTTTTTCATGGCAACAGCAGTAGTTGTGATGGGGAATGATAAAAGGACAAAAAATACTCTTTTGGTACCTATAGTTTCAAAGTATCTCAAAGATTAAGTCAGATTGCTTTGCTCTTTCCCATTCTAAAACTTCAGTGTCTCCTAAGGACTCTGCTGAAGCTGAAGCTTCTATGTGATGAAGTGCTCAAGAGTTCAGAAGCATGATACCAACTGTGAAAAGTTCCCCCCAAAAATTTAAATGTAGCCCTTTGCCCACAACATACTTCACGCTGATAGCAGTGAGAATTGTTCTCGTGAGTGAATATCTGACTGCCTGTTTATCTCTGACAGATCAGGATCCATCACCTCAGACCTCCCCAGCTGGAACTGGGGTCACTGTCTGGAGCACTTTATTTTAATGACTGCATGTCTCCATAAGTGGATTTGGGACTGTGAGCCCTTTATTGCATCGGAGCAGATTGGCGTTAGTGCTTTCGAAAATTATTTCAGGAATACTGAGTGGCAAAGGCAGAGAGGGGAAAAAAAATCCATTTTTAGAGGCCAATCCTTTGATCCTCCTGTTATCCCCATATGCAATCAGGCAAGGCAGGGGAAGCTGGAGAGGCTGGCTCAGTGCTGGGGTCAGAGCTGCTCCGAGCTGGCAGGCGGCTCCTGACGGATGCTGTCAGGGATGACAGAGCTCCCTGAATTCCCAGCTCTGGCTGGAACACTCACTGGGGAGCTGGACCAGGCTGGCAGAGCCTCATCACTGCCAGGGAAAGCAAGATTTTGTCTAATCACCTTGGTGTGACAGTGTCTTGGTTTAGAAAGACAGCTGTCTGCCAGGGAAAAGCCAGAGCTTCCCTTGGAATGGAGAAGGTAAAACCCCTCCCTCCAAATTATTATAATTTTGCAACTAAGGGGGCTGTCAGGCAAAGATATGGGAATAGGAATCACAGTTCTTTACTAGGAATATTAAAAATACAAATCTAGCAGTACAAAAAAACCACAAGCAAACAACAACAACAACAAAATTCTAGAAACACTGACAGAGTCAGAATATGACCTTACACCCTGTTGGTCAAATGAGTCTAAAATAAGTCTTTCTGGAGTGACTGATGTGGTTCTGTTGAAGCAATGATCCTGTAGAAGGGTGTAGTTTTCCTCTGAAGGTCCAGTGGTGGTGAGATGGGTCCAGTCTTCCTCTGGGAATCCAGTGCAAACAGGCTGCTCTGGTGTTCTGAATCTCAGGTTTTATCCAGGTAGGAATGCTTGGCTCCTCCCCTGGGTGGAGCATCTCCCAATGGGATGATGTAATTTTATCAGTCATGCAGTGAGCCTCAATGGCCCATTAACAGCAGATATCCCCTGGAGGGAGGATGGGTCATGGAAGAGATAAACACTGCCCCACCTGGTTTAACAGCTGGGAATAGAATACACACTGCTGGTTACACCTTCCATGGCAGCCCAAGACACCAACTCTGGCTGGCACACTCAGTGGGGAGCTGGCCCAGGCTGGCAGAGCCTCATTACTGCCAAAAAGCAAGATTTTGTCTAATCACCTCAGTGTGACAGAAGCCATGGTGGAAGGGGGGCTCTTCCCTCTGTGGGAGCTGCACAGAGCTGATGTGGGGACACATGAACCTGTCTGACCTGCAAACAGAGAATGAGGCTGGGGAGGGAAATTGCTGCTGGTCTGCTGTGTTGTACAGAAAATGTTTGAATATTCATTAAGCATGCCTAGGATTTTATGTTGCTAATTGAGATCTTTGGGGGGTTTTTTATTTTTTTTACCTTGTGTTTATCCTGTAAGTCCCACGCTTAATTTAGATGGAATATGCCATGTTTTATGGAAAGCAAGTCTTTCTAAAATCCAGCCNAGGAGGGAAATTGCTGCTCAAGAAAATTGCATGGTCTGCTGTGTTGCACAGAAAATGTTTGAATATTCATTAAGCATGCCTAGGATTTTATGTTGCTAATTGAGATCTTTGGGGGGTTTTTTATTTTTTTTACCTTGTGTTTATCCTGTAAGTCCCACGCTTAATTTAGATGGAATATGCCATGTTTTATGGAAAGCAAGTCTTTCTAAAATCCAGCCTGCTGTTTTATCTGTGAAAGTTCAGTGGCTGGAAACACTTGAGCTTCTGACTGATTCTTAGCTGTTTTCAGGTGTCAGAGTAGGGGATCATAAAATGTGACCTTATTTTCAGGTAGCATGATGTATGTATTCTGTAAAGGTGATAACAAAAAAATCCAAAAAAAACAATGCCATCAATCCTTATTGAAATATCTATCTAGAGCTTTGACTTTCACATCACAAATTCTGTTTAAAAGTTTGCCTTTCAATTGTATAGTTAAGGCAATGATAAACTATGTCCAGAAGTAGTGACCACATTACAACAGGAAAAAGTTTGCTTTTCCACTTCTAAAATAATCCTATTTCAAAAGCAGTTGTTAAAATCAATTACTGAATGTGATGTGCCATGTAACCTTCCTTTTGCTTGACTTGCTTTCAGACTATTTTTTGAGTGGAGGAAGGAAGACATTATTCTGGCATGAGGAACTCAAGGGAATTATCAGGAATATCTGTGTTCCCTTGCCATCTTAAACCCAAGGGACACATCAAGCAGGGAACCCACAGCCGTGTAAAGTATATTTTGTACACATGCTTATGGGCTCACTGTCACAAATACCCATATTCCTCTTGTCTGATCTTAAAATTGTTTAAATAATAGTAGCAGTTCATATTTTTTTGTCCTGACAACCAAGCAGAGGTCCTACTCTGCTGTGTCCACCTTAGAGTGTCAGTGCCTTGGTTACGTTGTCTCTCCTCCAGAAAGGACTGTGGTGCTGCTGAAATTCAAAGTGAATGATGAACCAAAAAGAAACTGGATGTTGGTAGCCTCTGTTTAATACTACCAGAAGTAATATTTTGGGAGATTCTTCCTGCGGTCACAGAGGAGAAGAAATACATACACACACACACACATACACACACAAATTTTAAAAAAATCAGTCAGGAATGTGGTGAATTATGTCTGTTTTAAATGGGAAGAATCCATACCAGGACCCCAAGACCTGATTAGAAGCTCTTCTTTAGGGCCAGTCATTCAAAACTTTCCTCTGAGAACCCACCCAGCCAGTACTTTAAAGTTATGTGGTCCAAAGCACTTATGGATGAATGTATACATTTATAAAAATGTGTATATCCATTTCATTCTTGCCAACTTCTGCCTTATTAACAAAATCCCATTCCCCTGTATGCTGAAACAATGACCTTTATATTATCAATTCAAGGAGTCATAAAACAGATGGTGGAGACACAAAAAAAAAAAGGGGAAAGGGGAAAAAAAAGACAGCAAGTGAAATTCCAGCTTGTCCAGCCATGAGGACTAGAGTATAGGCATCAAAATAATCCTGGAAATCTGGCTTGGGTAGCAAAACCATATGGGCTTAGTTGTGTTTCAGCTCAAGGGTAGAATGTAACTTATTTAGCATCTCCTCTTCTGCTGCTGGTAAATAGTGTGCAAAAATCTACCTGATGGTGATGAGGGAGGGACAGTCAGGATTCAGGGGATTTGTGCTGTTTGCAGGGCTCAAGATTCATACTGGTGTTGAATAGAGGTTGTGGTGAAAGGGGAAGGAAAAGTGATACCAACGTGGCTGTGATGAAGGTACATTGAAGGTTAACAACAGAAGTTCTGTGGGTTTAAACAGCAGAAGAGATATGAAAAAAGTTTGTGACAGGAAGCTTATTGGTTTCTCCAAGTCTGTCAGTTGCTCCTGTTACAGGGAATTGCCTTGTTACTAAACTCTGCAAGAAATTAAAGGGGAAAAAAGCCTTAAACTGTCATTAATCTATGTGATTTCTCTTCTAAGTCTTGGAAGAGGCTTCTGAACTGGCCTTAGAAAGGATTGCTTTTGTCCTCAATCCTAAGAAATTGGTTTGTGCATTTTCTTTATTCTCTCTTGTTAAAATGATACTGACTTTCATACTACTTAAGCAAGAGAACTCCAGAGCAGTAATGTTCTGGGCTTTATTTATCAAGAAGTAGGAGGTATGTCATGTATACTTTATATTTAGATGTAGTATAGACTCCAAACCTTTCTGCAGATCTCTGCTCCTGGGATTTACAACTGAGGTGTGGAGTCTGACACTTTATAAATTATTCTATTCAGGTAAATGTGATAACCAGCAGAATTAAGGGCTAATACAAGAGTAAAGATGGACTGAAATGAAGTTGATGACAGAGAAGCTGCAATGAATGTCGCAGAAAAATTTCTTACATTTTTCCCACCTTTTATTCCTCCCAGCTGGCCTCACGTATTTCTGATGTGTTTTTATCTCATGTCTGTTTCCTGCTTTCTAAATCCTGGCTTGAGTGTGAAAGGAGAGGAGATGGAGATTGAGACTTAAACCAGAAAGGACAATCCTTGTGGGCACCTTACCAATGGATGGCAGGACTTTGGCTTTCTCCTGCTGTAGCTTTCATTTCAGGTGGATTCACTGTGGGTTCTGTACAGTGTGAGAGCAGAATTTATCTGGCCTATTCTGTTTTATTAGTGAGGTGCTGACAGTGTCTTCCTAGCACAAATAAAACATAAATGACATCTTTAATTACTTTTCTGCCACACCATCCAGAGTTAAAAATAGTAATTTTCAAATGCTTTTGTCACCTTGATATTTTTCCGGGGAGGCAATTGTCAATAACCCTGAAAGTATCAGTTACTTTCCAAAGATCATTTCTTATAGCCCTAAAAAAAGGCATAAATCAATCATTCTTCAGAATGGTGGAAGGAGAAAGCCTTGATATTAGTCCAAAGGTGAAACAAAGATATAGCTTATTTGAGTTAGGACCACTGGACTCTTGAGATTGATAGGATCAAAGTCAGAGCAGACCTTCTTTGTCAAGTTCAAGATTTCTCTTCTGTCTGCTGTAAAAGTATTTCCAATGAAGAGCACAAATCTTCTTCTGCCTTGACAGACAGTTGTACACACCCTGTGCTGCCCCTAGTTGGTACTTTGTTTGACTGGCAGTAATTTTATATTATTGGGATATATATCTGCCTTTGGCATCTAGTGTGTGTGCCTTAATTCACTTTATACTGCAGTAATAACTCTTGTTTTGCTTTAAATCCTGCAAAAGCTGAACCATCCAAGCAGAAATTTGCATTTGACCTGTCAGAGGCGGTGACTGACATCTGTCATCCCTGCTCATTGTTTCAAGCTCTCTGTCTCAAAAATTCAAATGTAATGGATGTTGTGCAAGGCTGCCAGATGTTGATGCTACCAACAGCAGAGAAGATGGGTCATAGAAAAGCTGTTGCTATGCACAGCAACTCACAGGAAGGGAATTTTTTAGTTTTATCCTCTTGCTGCTAAAGCATAAAAAACCATACAAAATATTTCATACGTTTGACTGTGAAATTCAAACTACTATAAAGCCAGTGAAAGTACTTTAAAAGAACTATTAATTTTGGAAAAAAAAAAGCGCCTCAGTTCTGTACACTTATCTCCCAACTTCCTTTCCATGAGAAACAAGCATCTTTCATTGAGTTCTGGTACTTTCTGCTGCTGGTAGAGTAGCAGTCTGCCAAGCCTCCACCCCAAAAAACTCACACCAAAAAATATCCCAAACAAACCAACAGACCCAACAACTGCTAAACAATTAGAAAGGACCACGTAAACTAAATCTGTGCACCTGCTCCTTCATGCATTTGTCAGTCTTGGGGCTCAGGTTCCTCCTTGAGTCACTTATGCCTGCATCAGACCTGAAAAACAAGATGATGGGCCAGATGTTGGTGTTCCTCAGAATGCTGGTTTCATTTCCTAATTCTGTCATGAACCTGTGTGATCTTGAACAAATCATACAGGGGGGAAAAACCTCAGGTGCTTTAAATAATCCAAGTTCCCCTCCCCTTAGTGGACAGCCAGTGGACACTCTTGGTTTTTACACACACTTGGAAATTTATGCCAACCACAGTCTCAAGGTTTAGTGTACTACCAGTGAAATGACAAAATCAGAGCTTTCCTGCCTCACAGGTTCATCCTGAGAATAAACACATTAAAGCAGTGTGTCAGGCTCTCAGATAGTGTGCAGATGGGAGCTATAAAAGCTCCTCAGACAGAAAAGCCTGAGCCGTGGCAGCTCTGTGACCTACATCAAGCTGCTCTGCTCCTGTCCCCTGCCTTGCCTGAGCTCAGCTCCCTCAGCTGTGTAATTAGCTGCTCTCAAATAACCCTCAAAACTTCCAGAAGTTTTTTGCAGCTCTCCCCTTCCCCTTAAGGTCTCTCTTGTGCCACTTTTTTCAGTGATCTACAGCTTTTAGGTGATTTCCTGTCAAACACACTTCAAGGCTGGTTTCTACCTGCCTTTCTTCTCCCCTTGCTGCTGCTCTGCTGACACTGCAGCTTTCAAATATTAAAAAAAAAAAATACTTCTTATGATAGTTTTTTCTCTTTCTTAAGGAAGAATTAGAGCTTCTCTAGAGAAATCTGGTCTCCATTGCAGCATCTCTTGGGATATGGAGGATTTTTGCTCAGGGAATAAATTATTTCATCCAGCTCTTGATATAGATATTGGAAAAGAAGTCATGATCATAGAACTGTTTCCTGAAATAAACACATTTGTACTATAATTTGTTCTAAATCTAGAAATTTAGTGATGCAGTCCACAGAGTATTTTAGGTTCTCATTTTTCCTTAGGTTTCTCATTTTTGTTTCCAGTTCTCAGGGTCAGCAGCTAGAAGGGTTAAGGAATCTCCTGTCTCTTGCAATGCACTAATTCTGCCTTGCTACCATCTGAAGGAAAGCATTGCTACAGCTGAGCTGCATTTCCCTCCTGCCTGTGACTGCTGGAGGCAGATGAGTAATTTGGTAAATCTGATAAAGTAAATCCATTGCTCAAAGCTATGCCAAGTGGAGCCACTTATTAAATGGCTGCACAGTGTAGGAACTCTACTTTATTCTGTGTTTTTAAGCCTGGCAATGTACAAGCTTTCTTTGCCAGTACACTGATAAAGAAGCCAATTAATAACACTGCTAAATGGTTTGTTTTTTCTCTTGTATGTCTAAACAGAAGGAAGCATATTTTTTGTTACCCAGCTCTTTGGATCATGTTGTTTCCTTCATGATTCTTGCCTTGTTGTGGAGTCCAGCAGTGATGAGGAGAGAGAAAGGGCCAAGAAAAGCAAGCGAGAAATCTTTTGAGATGATTTAGGGACCACCATCACATTTTCTCATGTTTCAACCTTGGGAATAGCCCTGTCTCAGTTAGAATATTTGTAATACCTTTGTGCTTAGGGGATGCCTCTTGCAGTAGCTCTGCTGTCGGGGGGTCTCGAGAGCAGCACTCCCAAACACTGGGATAAAGATACACCCACAAAGTAGTTTTATTTTATTTTATTTTATTTTATTTTATTTTAATGAAGGCTATTGCTGCCACCTCATTGGGCAGAAGTCCTGGAGGCCTCTGACTGATAGAGAACAGGTAGAAGGACACAGAATAAAGTCTCTTACAGGAAAGGGATGCTTATACTTTTCTTTGAAGAAAGAATTTCAGAAATCCTGGGACCTCTGTAAAAGCTATTCTCAGAAACTAATGGTGAAAGCAGTAGATTGACATCCACTGCGAGGTGGAGGCTTACAGTGGGATTTGAGTGACTGAGACCTTCCCAGTCCTGTTGAACCTCTCTGGTTCAAGACAGAGAAACAGAAATAGAGACATAAATTAAAATTTGCCTGAAGTTCTCCAGTGCATGTAGTTTTTGTGGGAAATGTAACTGTTTCCAACCCAAAATATGTCTCTTAAAGACTGCTCAGTAACATTATACCTTCACACAAATAATATTTTTTTAAAAGTCAATCCAAGATCTGGAATGAACTTCTTTTTTCTGCCACTCCTTGAAAAGAGGAAACTCAGAATATTCAAACTGTAAGAAAAAAAAATGCACAATCTAAATCTAACTAAGTCAGTTTTGATAATTTATAAACAAGAGTAAAACAAAAGAAAGCAATGGGTTGCAAAATAAAGACTACTTAGTGCCAACCCTTGTTCATAGTAAGATATGGAGTCCTACAAATTTGTTCTGTTTCTTCCCTTTAGAAAGGATTAGTTACCATAGCAACAGATACATAACGTGACATCCTTTGCTGCTCCCAAGATCTACAGAGCAGCTTTTAAGAGAAGAAATGTTAATTAATATCTAAAAGAGTGAAGGAGACAAGGTCTTTCTGCTCTATAGGGAAATGGTGGTGTTATTTGATGTCCCTTTATGGGTGTTGTGCAAGAGCTGCATGAGGGGCCTGTGCTTCCATTAATCCCACAGGGAAGGGTGGAAAGGCTGCTTTGATTCTGTTCAGACATCCCTGGCCAGCTGAAATTTTGTCTGAGCTGCACTGGAGTCAGCTCAGCTGCAGTGAAAATCTCACTTATAAGGCTGGGAAAGTGCTGCAGCATCCCAGCAAATTCTGGGCTCAGTCCTGATATGCAGCCAGTGCATGGCCACAAACAAAGCACACCCCTCTGCAAAGATTCTTAAACATCCACAGAAGAAAATGCTGAGATCTAAACACCAAGAATATAGAATTACAGAATCATATGGATTGGAAAAGATCCTTAAGATCATTGAGTCCAAGCAACACAAGGATATGAGTCTTAATTTTTATGTTACTAGGCCAGCGAAAATACAAGCTGAAGGAAAAGCCCTGGGTGGATAATCTATTGAATTCTTTCTCTTAAATAACACACAGAAAGAAATTTATTATTCCTGTTAAATGCCTGTGGAACACAGGAAAAAATATCTTGCTATGCCTGCTAGGATATTCCTCTGTGTAGCAGAAAACTCATATTTGCATGTAGCCCTTAGAAATAATTATGTAGCCCTTAAAAATAATTTTCAAGGACTTTTTACCTATTTTCTATTGAGATTTTTGCTTTAAAATTAAGTACTGAAAAAAAGTTATCTGATGTGGATTATGCAGAATGAATTTCTAGTTTTAAATTACGTGTGGTTCACGTCCCTGAATTTCTAACTGAAATTAGGAGAAATGGCAAATCCTTGGTTTGCCCTTCATTTAAAAGAAACTCACACAGTTTTTCTCCATAACATCCATTACCAGTTCTCTGAGCCTGTCCAACCCCCCAGTAAATCACATTAAAAAAATTCACAGTACATTTACTTTCGATTGGAATTAGGCTATCCCAGATACTTTGAAAAAAGATGCTTTTGGAAGATGTTTGTCTGGATCAGGACCAATAGAGAGGCCTTTGGGCTAAATTTTCAATCACTGTATATGGGTTTGTTTTGCTACATTGATGATCCTGCTGTTTGTGTGTGACTTAGACGACCCCTGGACTGATGTAAACAGCATAAAATCTTCCCTGTTCACTATTTCTCCAGCTATGAACTAGGATTTCCTTTCATGCTTAATATCACAGAGAAAATAAAATAGATTGGTTTGCTTTTCCCTGGGAAAGCTGGCTTTGAATGAAGAACCACTAAAAGGTTGACACCTCTTCTAAAAATTTGGGAACATAAAGCTCACTGCTCCTGTCACCTTCACATTCACATCCAGAGCTCCAGCTGATGAATAAACAGAGATTATCACACAGGGTACATTCATGTGCAAAATGAGACTCCTATTAAAGTTCAGTGTCTCAAATGATATGTGCTCTGTAGCCCTTCCTGCAGAGGCTCCTGCTGGGTTCTGTCAGGACATGCTGCAATCCAGCCTTTCTTCTCTCATCCTTCTGTTTCATGCCGGAACAAAGCCACCTCTTTGATGGGTCTTCGCAAAGTTTTTGACAGAAAGTGCCAGCAATTATTCAATTTCCACCTACAGGAAGTCATCTCTGGCCAGAAGTGGCCTGCTCATTTGTTTATTTTGAACCTGATTTTTGAGTTACTTTATTTTGAGTGTGTGCACAGTAAATGGAAATCCTCAGCCCATGTGTGGACAAGAGCTCATTAAGGTCTTGTGCTGTGTTCCCTGTGTCCTCCCTGGGTGGCATAGAAGGCTTTGCATTCTCAGATAAACCCACCTGCCTCTTTTCCCATTAATCCAACTTAGCATGTGGCCAGGAAGTAAAACAACATATTCCTGTGAAATCTAGCCTCTGTCCTGCCTTCAGACCCCACAGCCACGCAGGGCTCAGCCTGGCACAAAGCCCCACAGAGCTGTGCTTTCCCCTTTGTGGTCTGCTCAGCAGCACTTTTAAGAAGCCAGGTTATGTTAGTTTTGCTTTATCCACCTGTGAGTAAGCAACAGTTCTGTCATCAGTTCCTTATAATCCAGATATTCTTATTTCTTGTTTTCTGATAAAAAAAGTGCGCTTGTCCTGAATTAATTCTGCAGCTTAAGTTCCATATTAATTTCTATATGGCTGTCATTTGGGAACTTGGATTGATGAGGGCTTGCAGTGATGTTGCTCATATGAAATTAAACATTCCTTAAATCCATTTCCATTAAATTCTAGTCTATTGCCAGAGATGTTCATTCCAGATACAGTGTGCCTAGTGAAAACAAATCTATACAACTGTATGCTTGGCCAAGTATCCTCCAGAAAAGAATCTCAGGGAAGTGAAATCGAGAATTGGGATGTGCAGAACTGCCTCTGTTTGTTTGTTCCTAACATACAGAAACAAATCTCTCTGCTTAGGGGGTTAATTTTTCTTGTGCCAGCACTTCCACTTAGCCTGTATATTTCTCTATTTATGCCACAAGCCTCTTCTTTCCTGAGTCACTTCAGATTGTTTAAACAGGCTGGAAATGTGCTGTCCTGGGTGCTCTGCTTTAAGAGCTGAAATTAATTTCCTTGGAAGTATTCCTGGAAATCATAATCTATACATCTATATTTCATGTGAGACTGGGCAGTTACGTTGTCTTTAAATCAGCTCTGGGTCTAATTTGATCTATTTTAATGTAATGGTCTAGAGGGTGTGCCTGCCAGCTCCAAATCTCTCCCAGGTATGTATTCAGTTTACAAATCATATCCTTCTCTAGAAAACTACAATTGTGCCTATTTTAAGTCTGCATCTCTATTACCATCAGCCCCCACTGAGTTTGTGTGTCAGGTTTTTTATCTGAGTTTCAGCTGATGCCAGCTCTGAAGGATGATTTTACTCACACCTTCCAATTGTACCCAAAGTTCTGCTAAGAGGTGGCTGGAGCAGAGAAAACTCATGGGGAGGAGCAGTGGCGGAATTTTTTATCTTTCCTTGGGGATCCACTGAGCACAGTCAGGGAAAGCCCCTTCTGGAGTCCACAAGGGATTTGAATGATTTGCAAGAGCAAATGAGGACTCTGCAAGGGGGTGATGGAATGAGTCTCCCAGGGGTGGAAAGGGACTAAGCAGAATTTGGTTTAATTCAGTGGAAATGAGAAGAATACCAGACAGGCAAAGTTGTTTATGGATCCTTGTTTCTTGGTTTTTGTTTTTTCTTGCCCAGCATTTCCATATTTAAAATGTTAACTGTGTTAAATATGCTAACTATATTGGCCTATATTTCAGTATATAGGAAACCCCTTTTTATTCAAAAGTAGCTCCTGCCAGATTAAAAAAAAAATCTCTTCATCTCTCTGAGAGGAGATAAAGGGCATTCACCAAAAGAACAATGTCTGTACAGACCCACTCCTACTCTCAGGGCAATTTGTGGCCCTGTAGCACTGGCTTTTTATAAAGCAACATGGTGCTTTTGATCTCCTTGCACAAATGGCAGAGCCATCTCTGCTGCTCAAATATTGAGAGCAATTTTTGTCCTACCGTGAAAACTTCCAGGCTCCAACTTCGTGTGTCCTGTTGTAAAAAGAGAAAGAAGCACTTCCCTATTGTTCTTACTGCAGCTGCCTAGATTGACTCAGGTGTGCTAAAGAGAGGTTTTCTCATTTCAGTCTGCCACATTTCTAAGTGTGTTTCATATGTGGACATGTTTTAAAAATGTATCTGTAGTAGAAATTATTCTTTTTAAAATATGCCTTAATCTCAACTTATAACATTTAAAATTATGGCAACTTCAGAAAAGTAAATTCAATAAATATTTCCCTAAATCCTTCACTATCGTGGAGGATCTTGGTTGCTTCTTCCTTGTCTATTGAAACAAAAACCTCAATTATCTCTTCAGACTTGTGCTCTAAATGGATGCATTGTTGCATTAAAATTTTTCCTAGTTACATCATTTCTGGAGAACAGAATTTCCATCTGTGTTCATTTGTAGGCGCTGCATGTATTTATTTGTCTGGTTCTGCTGCATACCTTTTTCCTCTTGAAAAACGCTAAAAGCAAACCTGTGTGGCGTGTTCTGCTTCACATGAAACCAGCAGACTTCAGCAGCTCCTGTACCCACCCAAAGATATTCCTCACAGAGGAGGTGCTTTGACTGATTAAATGGAATCGTTCAAAACAGCCAGTACTTTGCAGGTTATTAGTTTCTGGATTTGAATCCTTTACAGGTCTCTTATTTGACACAGAGAATCCACTGATTCCAGATAACCTTTGTGAGGTTCTTTCCTTGTTTTGTGAGAATTTTGACTTCTACTCTGAGGGTGTTTTCTAAGTTTTATTGCAGATAATGTGTGGGGTTCAGGAACCCCTCAGAGCCCCGAAGCCTAGCACAGGACACGTCCACGGATTGATTGCTTCCACCTGATTAGAATTAACAAATACCACTTCAGAGCTTATTGGAAGGATTTTGTTTCTCTGGATGAAGCCTCTCAACAGAGGAGTTTCCCCAGAAGAACGGTATATTTCTGTGAAGGATGTCAGTGTGACTCAGTGAGCTCCTTTCCTACTAAAAAAGAAGCTTGTGATTTTTCTTATCCTTTAGTCTCTTTCCCTGGGCATTTTTCTGAAGCAGGATAGGTGGAAAAGCTTTCAAAGGCAGAAGGAGGGAGCTCAGCAGGCATCCTGAAGAGCAGGGTGTTTGCTCCTGGGCTCCAGGGGAAGCTGGAGCAGTGAGAGGAGCAGGCACTGCCAAAGAGGGACTTGAGACTTCCCCAGCTTTGATCTGGTGCGTTCCACCTGCTGAAGCCTCTGCAGTTTCTCCTGCCTTTCCCAAGCAGAGAAGGAGAGCAGCAGGAGATGGAGAGTGCTGAGATGTCCACAACACTCTCCAGCTTTTCTTTCTTCTCTTTTCCCCCCTCCTTCTCAGTCCTCTTTCCTTTCTTTCTCTTTTCCTTTCTTTTCTTCTCCAACTTCTCTTCCTCCCTTTCTTTCTGGCTTTAATCAAATGCCTGTAGCTGATGCATTCTTAAGCTTCAGGATATGCAAGTCCCGCTCATCTTTGGAAGAAATCAGAGGGAACAGCACCAGATCTGAGAGCTTTTGTGCTGCATCAGGTGAAATGTGTCAGACAGGTGTGGAAGTTTGGTCTCACACGAGTGATTGGGTGTGACAGAGCTCATTTGAGCTGTAATTAGCACCTGGAATTAATCCATACATGTGCTGGTGGCACTCAGGACACTGCTGGTGTAAGGCTGGGCACAGCAATGTTTGAAATGAGTTCCTAGAAGTGTTAAAACCATGTGGGTGTGGCTGTGGGGTTTAGCAGTGAACACTGCAAGGCTGGGCTCGATGATCTTGGGGGTCTTTCCCAAGCTCCATGGCTCTGTGAGTGCTGTGGCTCCCCTGGGCTTGAGGCATGGAGGTGTTGGAGCCTCTGCCAGCAGGGCAGTAAATTAGATTGTGTGATTGCTTTGAAACAGCCTGGTCCTGTGGATCTCTAGCTCATTCCTCTGGCTGGAAATTCCCTTTCAAAAACAAACAGAAGGGTGTCTTGGGCTTAAGAAGGAAATCTTGCTATGCTTCTTTCCTACAAGGAAGTCCTGGCACTGGTATTTTTCACTTAAATGTGTAACTTTAAAACAAGCTTCTCCCCATTTGCTTAGCAGAGCTGCACAGGGCTGAAAAATAAACCCACGTGTGCCATTCACGTTATCATGAAAGGTACCAAGAAGTCCAACTAATTTGGTAATTTTTTCCCGATTTTTAAATTTCTTTTCTCACTGAAATGCTTTTAGGGTTTTTTTTTTTTTCCCTGTGTTTTGGGAGGGTTTTTTGTTTGTATGTTTGTTTTTAATTTGGAAAATCCCTGCTAATTGCAATTGCTCCGCAACTGTTTTGCTCAGCATGTATGTGTGCACTGAGAACCACTCTGTTGTTGCTGCCCATCCTGAGGTGCACTTGCATCAGGTCAGGGGCTGAGCAATTTGTGGTGTTTCCTCAGGAGTGGCACCATCATGGGAACAGTCAGTAGCTGACTGTGCTCAAGAATTTCTTATGGCACACCAGAGGTGTGGCCCTGTGGGATCACTCAGTTTAGGTTTGATGGTGTTCTGGCTGTGCCTCCAGCATTTCCTTTGCAAAACTAAAAAGGTTTATGTACCTGGTTTGCTTAAAAACTCTGCCAGGAGTTTGAATTTTGAGGTTTCATAACAGTGGCAGCTACACAATGAAGTATGGTTTAAAAAAGAGAAACAAAAAGCCCAGGAAAAATGCAGCATGTCCAATACATGAATTAATGCTTCCTGATTTAAGCTTTGGCTTACTGTCAAAGTTAATTTAGAAAATCTTTCTTTGAGGAATATATTTTCCTTTTACTACACGTGTATCATCTTTGAGCTGGCGTCACTTGCTGTGTATTCTCTTCATGGCAATGATTTACATATTTTATTTATGCCCAGCTGGGGGATCTGAGATCAAAGCATATCTTTCATGCATTTTGTTTTCTTTAAATAGAGTTTACCTAGACCACCATGTACCAAATTTGCAAGAGGAATTTTCACAGCAAACCCAATTTACCTTTCTTGATTTTTTCTTGTTTCTGCAATTCACAAGGTATACTACATGTTACTATTTCTCGAAAAGTACTTCTGCTTTAGAACAGAAAGTTATACTTTGAGGCTATAACTTGACTAAACTAATCTAACTGATCCATTGTTCCTGGCAATGACTGCTGGTCATGTTGGGTTTTCCTGTGTGCTGTTGAGATTGTCATTCAGGACAGGATACTAGCAGAGAATTTCCAGCTGGAGTATTGGAAACCAGAGGCATATCTGAGATTATCCACATATTCTGAATCCCAGCCCAGAGAGATGAGTTTTTTACTTCTCACTCTTCCCCTTCCCTCACTCAGTAATATACTCAATTTTCCTTTTTTATCTTCTCCACTTCAAGCATGCCTTTTTGAAACCTTTATTGATTGGTGTGACTTGACTAGAAACTCCAGGAAATTAATGATAATGAGGAAAATCTTTATAAAATGTAGGGTCATGATACAAACAGAGGCAAAAAGTTCTTATCCTCCTGTGTCTGCTGAACAATACTGAATTTTCCTGCATGAGACACAACCATCTCCCTCTCTGCTTTCCCTGGTTCTAATGGAAACTTCTGCAAACAAACAGAAAACCCTTTTCCAAGCTGTTTGTTTTCCATCATGATGGGAAATATGACAAACAAACAAACTACTGCAGCACAACTTTTCTATGACTTTGCATAAAAAATGCATAAATGCAGGATCACCTGACACAAGTGATCCCTTGCCTACCTGCTTGGAAAGGCTTTTTGGTATTGTTAAACTTTGACAGTGTTAAACTTTGCAAGGGCTTTTTTATAGGTGCTTCCAGTGTTGTGGCACAATGAAGGTGAGCACATTAGTGAAAGTACTTGGTCTAAAAATTAGGGTGTACAGAAAGCAGAAACCTCATATGTATCTGTCTTTTTTGAAGGCAGGTTGTTTGGGGAATATATCAAATTATAATTTCTCTCTGAAGTGTCTCAGCACGTTCACTAAGATAACAGCACTGCACAACTTGGAGTGCAGTTTGACTTCCTGACAGAAAAATCAAACTCACTGCTGAAGACCATTTCTTTCTTCAGAAATTGCATACATGAATCATTAGCACCTTTAACAAGATGGAAGATCTCCAAGTCTGGTTTGGTCAATAACTCTCAGCTTCCAGCAGGGAACTGCAGCAATTTCTTTCAGGGATTTTGGCACGTGCCTCGCAAAACTGATGAGCTGGTTCACAGACACTCTCATTTACACTGAGACATATGGTATGTTTTGTGTCTGTGAGTTCCTTTGATATTGTCTCTCTGGCACCACTTAATGTTCTTTCAGTGTCGTTTGGAGAAGAAGAGGATTTCTTAGTTAAAGTGCACCGAGTGCGGTTTAGGAAACTCTTTTTGTTTAAGGAGGCAGTAAGGGGGATTACAAGGTGCAATATTTGGTTTGGCTTTTCTAATGAATGGTTACATTTTTGGGGTACTTCCAGTGAAGAATCTAGGTAATAAATGCACGTATTTAAACATACCTATCCATTTTATGTACAGCAAGCTGCAAAATACTTGCAGGAGACCTTTCAGTTTTTCTCAAGGACTGAGGTTCTATTTTCTCAGCTTAGCTCCTGGCTATAGCTCCATTCCTTAACAATACCTTGCAATGCTGAGGTTCCTGTGAAGGAAGCAGCCCATTGCTCGTTTATTGTAACCCCGTGGTGCAGCTCTGAAATTGCAGGTCAGCAGTTAACACCTTCTGTGTGATAGTACAGTTGTCCTTATTTCCTTGTGTTATGATATATTCCGTATATTTTCATTTGCCTCCATGTTCTCTGGTCGCTCCATGGTGGAAGACAGCTCTGGAATTCTTTACAGTAGTCCCAGAAGGTACTTCCTGCTGGAAAGTATTAAATTTGCTGAGGACTGTAATTATTGGGAGGGAAGAGGAGGCAGAATTTAATGTCTTGAGAAATAATGTGTGAACAAACATTCCTTTGTGAGGTGATGACTAGCCCAGGACTCCAAGGGATCTAAGGGTTTTTGGGGAAAAAAGAAAACAAAAAAAAGCTGCTCTGCTGAGGGAGAATTTATTTTATGATTTTCACTTGGTTATGTTTTCTCTTTGCCTAAAGAAAAAAAATCATAAAGGGTGAAATGTATAGTTACTCTTTATAAAAAAACTTCCTTAAAAGAAAGCAAAACAGCAAGTGGCAATTGCCCTGCTTCTGTGTTGTCATTGCAGCAATCAGGCAGCAATAAAATCCTTCTTCTGTAGTCTTTATTGTCATCTGCTGATGGGAAGCTCCTGTTGTTACAGGCTGCTAAAATTCCCTTTTAATAGGAGCCTGCAGCCTTTTAGACCCAGGTTACGGACTACTACTAAACAAAAGAAAAATTGGGGGAGAATGATAGAAAGCTTAGTATTTTTGGACTTGCCTACATGTTTAGTGACATCTGACTTTTGAACATGGAAATACCTATTTTTTTAAATTTCATTTCATGCATTTGTGAATGTTAAATATAATAGAAGGAAAAGAGAATGTTTGGGGCAGATAAAATCCAGTGTTTTGCTACAGCAATTTTCTATGAAAGCTATTGACCTTTCCCTCTATGAAATCATATTATCTGTACTCCCTTTGTGCTTATGTACAAAGTGTGTAGAAGGAGATTAAACATGCAGGTGAGCCCATGACTGACAGTTGTATCATCCATTCTGTGAGCTGTAAGGACTTCTCTCCATTTAGACAATTTTTGGAACATGGCTTGTGCCCTAATAGTTTAAAAACTGGCACCCAAGTGCCCCTGGGAACAGGGCTGATGAGGCTGAGAGGCTCCAGGCCAAACACAGGAATTCTGAAATAAAGTGACAGTGGAATGATGACAAGGAATTGATCAGCATGGGGAGGGATGGAAGCAGTGTAGGGCTGTAAACAGCTTCTGGCAATCTTCCTGTATCCTCAGTCTCCTTCTTGTATTCAATTTCCTGATGGTTTGGAGGGTGAGGATCTGAGGGAATTCTTGGGAAGTGTTCCCTAGAGTGCAGGAGATGGTGGCAGTGGTGGTTCACCTCCCCAGTGCCACAGAAGGATCAATAGTGCATCCCAGCTGCCCAATCCCTTGTGTTCCTGAGCTCCCTTTCCCAGAGACCCACTGCATCCAGAGGCCACTGTTGTGTGAAATTCTTCCTCTGGGTTATGCACAGGGACGACCAAAAACTGATTAAAGGCTCAGAAGATGCTGGTGAAGAGAGGTCTTGCGTGTCTTTATTAGCATAAAAATTGATAGCAAATGAGACTGTCACTTCCATCTAGCTTGAAAAATCTCTACTTGCTGGGCCATCAGCCAAGGGGCTCTTGGATCTCAGAATAATTTTGCAGCTTGATGTACAATAGATCCTGTGTTAATTTGTGCTGCCAGGCTGCGTCTCTGATGAAAAGAGAGTGCCTTTCCCTACCTGTTACCCCAGGCCTGCCAGACCTCAGTCTGCTATGGGAAAACTGGCAAGACCAGCATTATGCAATCCCAGCCCAGAAGAGATTTTAAAATCCCCAGAAATACAAAATTTAGGATTGGGAATTTTTTTTTTTTCTTGTTGGGCATTTTGTTTTTCCTTTAAGTAATGCCATCAGTTAATGTAGACTCATATTTTCTTTTACATGAAGGAAGTTTATCCAATATATGAAATCATTCCTCATGAAGTATGAAGTAAACTTTGAATGTGGAATTATTCTTTTGA
>VWYP01011782.1:0-12534 GCA_013400435.1 Pycnonotus jocosus
ATTAACAAAAACACGCCACCACAGGACATCTACTGTTTTTTTGTTTCAAATGAATAGAAATGCACTCAAATCTCCCTATAAAAAGCATACAGTGCAGTGGCAGAACTGCACATTTTAACTGCTTGAATAAATACCAACTCCAAGTTTGTTGCTCCTACTTTGGATTTGAAATTGCCTGTTCTGTCCCAGGTGGATCAGCTGGTTTAATTAAAGGGACTGCTTTGTTCATTTGCTTGACAATCACAATTACTGTTATTATGAAGGTCGTGCTGCCTGTTGGTTTCCAGACAACTTTCAGATACCAACAAATTTCCAATCAAGTCATGCATATAGGTATGAGAAGACAGCTCTTGAAAGCCAAATAATTCTACAGTAAAAGACACTTACACTTCTTCCCTCTCAAGGTAATGCACTGTGTACATTCTTAATCTTTCTGCCTCTCTTGCCAGTTAACAGTGACCTGCTGTCTCTGTGCATAAAGATTAAAACTTGAATTAAAACATTACTCAGGGACTTGAATTACCCACTATGGATTTGCTGCCCCTGGACTTGACCCACTCCCCCAGCAAAAAATACTTACAGTGAAAAAAAAAAAAAATCAAACTGGGAGAGGGCTTCCCACTTGGTCCCTAACACCATCTGGGAACATAATGACTCAATTCATTTTGCCCTCCGATTAATGGAGCAAGCTCAAGTATTATAAGAAGCACTTTAATTCCCTCTGATGTTTTCATTATGAATTCCTTTGTGGCAGAACTCATTTGCAATAATGCATATGTAATTTTGGAAACCAAAAGGAAATCCTGTAGCCTTCAGGACATTATTAACCTGCAGAAATGCTGAGGCACATGTAAAACTCAAATATGCTAGCACCAGCAACCTCTCGAAACATTTTAAGAATAAAATTGATAAGTAAAGCTGCATCTCACTACTGGGAAGTTAAAATGGTTGAATTAATAATACTTAAAACCCTAATGGCATTAGTGACACTTAAGCTGTCTACTCAGACCATTTTAAGGATTCAAAGATATACACTGGCATGTTTAAAAATGTTCAGTAAGTTTGTTATCTAAAGACATTTGGAACTGAATCATCTGCACCAGTAATAAACTTCCCCTTGCTTTCTCTTTTTTTTCCCTGCATGGTCCATTATGTTTCTTTTTTAAATAGTGTTTTTCATCCACAGATATAAGACCTGAAATTTTTCCAAAGCAAAACATTCGGTTTTATTTGACTTATGCTTCTTTTAATCATTACACACTGTTGTATTTTGAAGCCAATGTTGTCTTATTTCATGCAATGAGTCCAACACTATTGTCTCCAGCTGTCTTTTGCATCCTAAGTCATCTCTTCCATATTGAGAAGCTCCAGCCAACTTAATTATTCCTTATATGAGAGACCACACATTTCACTGTGCTTGTCACCCTTCTCTGAGCCTGCACCAGCTCTAACACATCCTTTCTGAGATGAGGGGATTAGAGTGCGCATGATATCCAGAATGAAGGCAAATATGAATGTGTACAGGGCAAAATTCACCTTTGGTGTCCTATCTCCAAATGTACTGGAAGTTTGAACTGAATATGCATTATTTCCCTGAGACGCAAATGTGAAATAACCTGTCCTTCACCTGTTATCATTTATTCCTGACAAAGCTTTTCTGTCAGGCATGAGATTTAAACAGGTTTACAGTTTGTTTTGTATAACTGTAAATACTAGACTTATTAATAGAAAACATCTAATGTAATTGAGAACATTTTTGATCTCTTGACAATAAGACTGCCCTGTAGGTTGCTCAGATTGACTTCTGAAACCTGCAGATATGATAAAAATAATGAATATATTGACATTCCTGGTTTCTGGACACCTGGTCCAGCTCCTTGGGTTCTTTGAATAAACTGGTGCTAAATTTCTAAAGTCACCGATAATGTTAATCACTGCTAAATTAATCTTTTGATGCTGTACTCTTTTTAAAAAACAGTCCAAAATTCTTTGTAGAAGGTCAGCACTGGGTATGAAACCTCACTGAAATGAAAATATTAGAATGATAGGGCAAGAGATACAAAGATCAAGGAGCAGAGCCTCATTAAAATAATTGTACCAATTTTATTTCTGAAGTACTAGCTGTTTCAGGGACTGGTTGATGAAAAACAAACAAGACTTAACCTCCAGTCTCATGCTATGGTATGGGGAGGCCCCATAAACTTCTCTGAGGGTCCAGCCGGCAGATCAGTGGCATAAAATTAGCGAGACAGCTTCTCTGGGTGTGTTTTGTAAATAAAAGAGTTTAATAACAAGAAAATAATAAACATTACTGAAAACAAAAGAGAAAAACCGTGCACAGATGCTAGAGCAGCCTCTAATATCTTGCTACAACACCTCAAAGAAGCCGTTGGTGTCTTTTGTGTTCTCTCTTAAGTGTCTTGTGTTTTAGGATGGTTCCACTGACAACTGCCAATAGAGACAAGTGTAGGTCTTGACAGACAGGGACAGGGTCCAACCGAAGCTTCTCCTTTGGCACTGAGCCAATGACTTTAAACAGAGGATTGAACATTCTGGCTAGCTTCCTAAAATGTCTACAGGTAACTGGAAGATCCTTTTCCTTATTGGCAAAGGCCTCACTGAGGTGTGGGGGGTATGCAAGGTTACATTATGGCTACTCATTATATCTACAAAGATGTGATATAGTTCTGTCCAAAAAGCTGGAGTTCTAGTTCACAGACGTGTGAATTGACACAGGCAGGTGGCCAGAACAACCCCAAAACCAGGGCTGAAAGGAAGAGAGTAAATTTGTTTCATTGCCTGGCTAACTTGAGGATCCCAAAGCAGCACAGAGGCAGCAGAGACCCTCCAGTGGAAATGCCAGCACTCTCAGGCCCAGTCCAGTCCTAGCAGGCAGCAGGGCTGCTGTTTGCAGCCGTTTATCAAGGGCCCAAGCACGTGGAGTTTACCAGCAAGCTGTGACCTCCTCTATGCCCTTTATGACCTCTGGGCTTTGGGCTCTCTCCCCAGACAGGGAGCTCAAGCATGTCCATGAGAAGGCCTTCATATTTCTGTAAACATCTGTGTTATCTCCACACAGAGATTCTACTTCTCAAAACAGACAAAGGATAATCACCTGTTGGAATTTCCCCTTCTAAGTAGGTTTCCATCACTGATATTCTCCAAGCCTTGGTATTCCAGCTGCAAGATCACCTGAGCAGTTCTGCCACCTTCTTCACTACTCTTCAGCTTTTAATCTTTTCCCCCCAACAACATAAAACTTCATTTTTCTCAAAAGCCAGTTTAATTCTGACATCCACGTGAAATAGAAACCTTTCTGTGAACTGAAAGACCTCCTGGACCTCAGCTGCTGAGTTATGCTCAAAAATCACAGGACCTGGAGCGGCAACCATAGCACCCACTTCAAGCATTGGTAGGGCACCTCCTGTCTCTTTGTAGGCAGTGTTGAGAGGTCCTGTAAGGCCCAGCTAGTTTGGGTGACTCCTGCTCTAAGACCTCAGCTGTCTGTGAAGGCAGTCCAAGAGAGTCAGAAGTAGCATTTATTCTGCACATGTGGTCAGCTCATGAGCTGGACAGATCTGGGCTGCATGGCAGCACACCTTGAGCCTCTGCCCTTCTGAACCCACCACAGGAGCCTGACTTGAAGCTGCTTTGCTCAAAAATCCACCTGTGAGCTGAAGCAGCACCACGGTGTCTCTTGTAGGCACAGATTGTGTCCATAACAGTAGATGAAGCAGTGCCAGCCAGTGCTGCAGGAATGCAAATGTTGGCACTGATAAACTGTTGGAGACATTCATGGCATGCTTTTAACCCTAACTGGCACTTCCCCAAACATTTTCCTCAGGAAAATGTAACAGCCAGCACAAGAAAATTTCAGTTAAGGGAACAAGTACACTTTCTTCAGGATGAGGTAATAAATAATCCAAGTTTGCCTCAATGCCATAAAAGGCTCCTGGATGTGCTCAATTTACAAGACAGTCACAGCAAGCTGGATTCCAGTCCTTGTCCTGGATTTGTTGAGGGCTCACTGAATCCATGATGCTTCAAAAGAAATATTTCAGGCCATTGACACTAATGCTGAAAGGTGGGTTTGTCAGATATCCTGGGCATTGCTAGTGCCAGATCAGTCACTTTGATTCAGAACAAAATTACTCTCATTTTTAAACGGGAAAACTTAAATTTATCTCACTTCTAAACCTGAAATTTATCTTAATTTTGACTTAAGGAATCTGGTAATGATATAGTTCAGTCTCTAGAGTTCACTCAAAACCTTGGTCGTTTCTAAGATAGTCAGTAAAAGTGTCAGTCAACAGACAAATGTTCCCTAGGAATGGAAACAAATTACTGAATCATTTAGGATTGCTTATTAAACCATAATTTTCTATCACAATTGAACCTAGCTGAACTGAAACTAGTACCTAAGACTAGTCTACTTTGTTTTAATTTACTCCAATCATTTCAAGCATCAGCTTTAAACTATTTTATCTTAACTCTTTTCCACACACTGAAATTTTCATCTGGCTTTGACCATATCAGTAAATCATCTCAATGTCTACTTATTCTGATGTTTATTTAGGTTTAGTTATATATCAATGAGTTCAGTCTTCAGGGATGTTGATCTGAGACTAAATTCAGTTTTTTAAAGGTCAATGAACAGCCACCCTACAAGTTGTTTATACAGAATATTCACAGGAAATTAATTGCATAAATGCATGCACTTTTAGTAAATAATCCATTTTATGCTGCTTTAAGAAATGCATGATTGACATGAATATGTCTCTTGGCATATTAATCTGTTTTATAAATACTGGAAATCATAATTACTGGGGGTAAAATAGCCATAATACAGATGGAGAAAACATGCTAAATAGAAAACTGCTCTCTGTGAGTGAAATTTAATTATTCTCCAGAAGTCTCAATCCTGATATGAAATCATGCAATCCCTTCTGAATCCCTTCTGAAACTAAAAATTATAAACTCAGTACTTTTTCCTTCTAATGGTAAAATTATTTTTATCCAACACTTCAGCTTAGCTCCATCTTTGTGTATCAACCTCCTTAATCTTTGGTTTGTCACTGAATATTTATTAAGGAGAAGGAAAGTCTTTTAATTTGAAGCAGCACTGTGTGGTTATCTGTCCCTGGCCTGCTTTCCCACAGAAAAATGGTCAGGAAGGAAAGGGTTAAGAAGTCTTTGAAAGCACTTGACAGCATGCAGAAGGAAGGGTGAGAAAGCTGATGTTATACAGCAACTGTGAGAGCATTAGGGGAAGAGATGATAATGGATGAGGACAGAAGGAGATTGTCAGGCCAAAGGCAAAAAAGGAAGAAAAATGCCTTGTCTGGGTAGTACCACCTTCATCTGGGCATTTTACCTGTTCTGTCTTCAAGCACTAGGAAAATACTTCAACTGAAAATTCCCAGTAGTACAGAAAATGCATTTACCCTGTGCTGATTGCACTACTCCAGATCTAGGCAGAGACTATGATCACAAAAACATTCTCCAGTTACTCTCCTCCCCTGTTACACACAGGTGTCTTCCCCTAAACTCTTCACTCCCACTGAGAGCAAAGCTTGGTCACACCTGCTCACCAGAAGGAGCCTGTTGTTGGGACACGGAGGTAAAGAGCTCTTTCACGTGCAATCCTGCATCTGCAGCCCAGTTACAGGGGGCATGACAGAACAGCCCCTCTCTGCTGAGCTGGCCTACGGCAGAGCTCAGCACCATGCCCTGCATGGAGCACAAGCCATGCTCTTGCTCTTCCAGAACCAAAACTGGGATATCCTGATGGGAACTAGACATGCTTTAAGAGGGCACCTCTAGGCAGCTTTCAGATGCTGATGGATTCATAGTGAAGATCTTGCCTAGCAAGGATGCACAGATAAATTATTGGTATTTGTGACTACAAAGGTGCACAGCACTCACACCACTCTGCTTTCTTGCAGTAGATGCTAGAGCTCACTGTGTCACTGTGGCATCCTTATGCTGTTCATAGGTAGAAATAGAGGCATACCTGATTCTAATAAGTGACATTTCTTGCTGGGGTAGGTTTTCACAGGATTATATGCAAAAATAAAACATAAAATAGGAGCCTTAGCTCCTTGACATAATCCTTTCCTGACTGGCTTGAGATTTCTTTTTTTTGTTATTGTGTGAGCTCAGCAGATTCAGCCTAAGCACAGCTCATCAGCTTTCTATTTCTGCTGTCACTGGGTAAGCGTATGTCACAATCCACTGAACACCTCAAAGTCATTTACCAGCCCCTTCTTAAATCACTTCTGTAACAAGATTTTCACAGGTGATGCAAACTGCATGCTGGCAACTTCACATTATTAAGCTGCCTGAAGGTCGTGCCCTGGGCCAGGACAAAGGGTATCCATGTTTTGCTCCTTGTGTAAGTATTCACATATGATAGTCCCAGAGCCATAATGTTGGGAAAAAAAAAAAAAAAAAAGAGAGAGAGAGAGCTCTCTGTTTCTTCCATAGAACGAAAGCATTTCACTCCAGAAGGTGTCGTCTATGGGAATCGCAGAATTGCCTTTGGGATCACCCTGGAGTTTATAGAGCTCACTCACAGACTGACGTGCACATGCCACCCTGGGGTGTCAGACACTGCCCCTCCCTGCCTGCAGTCCAATGGATGCTGCCAGCACATTGGGCCTGGACCAAAATGCTTGGCCCTGAGCAGCCTGTTTTGGTCAAGAGCATCACTGAATGAGACACAACTAACTCTGGGGCTGCCTCCTTTGTGGCCAGGCAGGAAATACTGAGCTGAGTTTGTGACTGAAAAAGGTAAAACCCAGTGAAAGGGGTCAATGCAGCATGGAAAGAAACTTCCTCAGGCTGATCAAGGAGCTCAGCTGAGGGCTCTGAGGGGCTCAGCCCTACAGCTGCTGAAAGACAGAGGTCAGGAGTGATATTTAGGCAGCAGTTCTCCAAAAGGAACAATGACTTTGTGGGCTTGCAAGGTGAACCCTTCCTTCAGCTGAAATCACAGAAACAGGAGCTTTCTCCAAAGGCAAGAAAGATGATAATCATCCATGTGCATCCAAATTTCTTTGAGAATTTAAACAGTTAAGCAGGTTTAGCAAAATATATAAACTCCAATTCCTAAGATGCCATAAAAAGCATAGATGAGAGAATTTTCTGGCAGAGCTTCACAAAGGTTCCATGAAATGGAACCTTCTGGGCAAGATGGCAATAGTTTCTGACACAGTGTGGTCTGGGCATAGCCTGAGAATAAGAGCAGCCTACATGGGAATAAACTCATTCTTGAAATGCTGAAGAGAGAGAGGTATGGATCAGGAAAGAGAGGATAGAAGTTGATTTAACAGTCAGGCTTGACATAAACCTTCACCTGAGTGGTCCTTTGACACCAGGATTAATTCAGGAATTTAGGAAGAGTTGTGACTTCATTCTCATAGACACATGTGCAGACTCTAGGACAGAACATTTAAATAATTGAGAACAACAGATACCTTCCCAAACATAATTTTTGATCAGTTTGTTGAACTGTTAAAAAATTCTCTGTTTAATACTCCAGAGGGCTTCCATAGGGTCTATGGTAATGAAGAAATCTTTGGGAGTAAGTCAATTACATAATTCTGGTTTTTTCCTAAAACATGGTCCTGAGTAAGACACTGGCTTAAATCTCTATTAAAATATCATCTTTATTTCCTCAAGAACCTGTAACTGAACTTAGCACAGTTACTGCTGCTGAAGCTGTAACACACTGCTGTACAAACTTTTGATGTTTTGTTTTGTTTAATAAGCTTAAGTTTCATGCTTATTAAGTTTTCTTTAATTTTAAAAATGCCTAGGTCATCTTTGCACACAAACAGGATAAATATATGGTAAATACATAGAAGAAACTACTCAATTTTTTAAAGAGAATAATGTATGTGATATTACTGTATAAGCTTGATTTTGTTGTGTGGACGGGTAAAGTACAAAACTATAGTCATTCTCTGTTTTTACAATATAGTTTTTTTCTTTGATGCTGCTACAAAGTCCTAATGTTGCTGACTTCAGTACTATAGCAATTATTCATATCATCATACCAATAAACACTGAGCAAGCTTGGTCTGAAGTGCTCCTCAAAGACATGAAATATGTAACACAATCAGTTGCACATGATCAAGCAGGTGTTTAGTATGGACTTCAATGGCAGCTTGCATCTCTAGATGCAAGAAGTCTTTGATCTGTGTGTCAAAGCACAATGGTAATGAGTGTGCTCACTGAACTATACCTTGCTACTTCAGGTACATTTCACTCCCCTGGATGTTGAAGCGATTAAACAGAACTTCAGCAATACCACTAATTAGCAAATTGCTGTCTCAGAGCCTCAGCATTTAATTCTATTTTATAGTGGTTTGAGAGCATCACCAACTCTGCTCTTGTAGACTGTAAGTTCTACTCATGGTCCTGATACACTAATTGTTGATGTACTGCTTAGACATGTGGTTTGAAAATGAAAGCATCCCTTGTTGCAGCACAGCTAACATGAGCAAGGACCACTGATAAGTCTGACAAAGCTGGTCATAAGTGTCTTTTCATGGCTCTCAGTTCCATTGCCTAACCACATCTGTGTGGTTTATCAGTGCTGCATGCCTCTCAGAGATACTGCAAAAGGCTCTAGAGAGCAAACAAATCAGGGACAAAACATGAGACATAATTATCACTGGTTTTGAAAATAAAATCTCTATTCTTGCTTCATTGTAATTCTGTCTCTCATTCCAGTGAAAAGCTAATTTTACACCTTACAAACAAGCTTACTTATGCAAAAGATGATTTGGCAAAGTACTGCTGAAGTCTGCAGAGACATTGATAATTTGCCTGAAAAGAAACAAGGTTGTTTTCTCAATGAGGCTTGTTTAGAGGGGTATGGATATAAAAGTATTATTGATAAGATTTACTTGTGTCAGCACTAAGAATTGGTTTGACTTTCAGAAACAATCAAACTGGTGTAGCATTCTTGACCTTAAGCAAAGACTCCTCTTGTGTCCTTGATGAGTGTGTTTTTTACTTACCCAATTTGATGCTAGACTAATCTACCATTCTGCAATTCCATTCCAAAAATAAAGAAGATTCCTTTGGTATTAATATTTTTCATTTCCTCAATATTTGGTTTTTCTTCTTCATTGTTAGTATAGTCTCATTGTTTTTTAAGGTCAGAATGACAGTTTTGATGCAAAGTTTTCTTTCTGATACTTTTCCCAGCCTAATGTCATAAGCGTTTAGAAGTTTGCACATTCATCAGAAAGCGTTAGTGTGCCTCTACCACTGTTTCTCCATATCTGAAGTGTTACTCTGGACTTCCCTAGCTTTGCTGCCTGAAGCTGGACTGATACAATTCCCTACCACTGAAAAGTCCCATAGTGTTAACAATTTTAAAGGCAGCAGGATGTCAAATGTGAGCCTCAGGATCTTTAATGTGAAAAAAGTGTGTGAGATATTTCCCACATACTGCTCCATGAACCAAACTTGCTCTTTTTAATTTGTGCTGATGAATGTTATTTCTGTAAGAAGAAGGATATGCTGAAACTAGTGAAGATTTGTAGCTACAGTGCTGTTCTCTAGATTATGAAAGATTTGGATTAAGATGGCTTCTGCCTCCCATATTTGAAATCTATACTCAGTGAAACTGCCTGAGGTGTTGAAATCAGAAAAAAAAAATTGTTACTGAATAGATAATAAGTGGCAGGTATTTCCAACAGGAAGAAAAAAGAATTGCAGAGACTCTCTTATGTAAAACCTTAGTCCTGAAACAGAGCAAGAATGAAAGGGTTTGGGGCTGTTTCCTGCCATTTCCAAAAGCAGAATGCTGCACACTGCATGTATTCTGTATGGAGATCCCCTGCTGGAAGTCAGCAAGAGACAATAACTTCCCTAGACAAATAGCTGTCTCCATCCAAAGAATAATGGCTGCACTCCTTCTAGAAGTATAAGCATCCTGCATCTCCCAGAATGGCTTTGAATATGATTCTTATGTGTTCCTATTTCCAGCACTGAAAATTAACCAGGGTGTTTGGAAATAGTGCTACTAAGCATGGACTTTTAAAGGTGACTTTGTAAAGCCTAAATCAGTTCTATTTCTATTTCAGAAAAGCAAGTGGGCAATTAACTTTCATGACAGAACTGTAGTTGAGCAAGACTAATAGTGACAGAAGATAAAAGGAAAACCAAAACCACAAAGATGTAAACACAGAGCACTTATTCTCTAGATGAAAGTTTTCTTTTGAAATTTTAAAATGAGGAATCAAAGGCTCCTTTAGGGGTTTTTGAGCAATTATTTTCTTAAGAGAGGAATTTAATAACAATGGACGAACAAGTTTAAGTATTTTAAGAGAGATTTGTCAGGGAAAAACAGGAATATAGCTTCTTGCAAGACACTTTTCACACATTCCAGATAAATTATTTCCTTCTGGAAAGAAATAATCAAAAATTAGAAATAAATAACATCTTTCTCAGGAAAATTTCAGACACCTGCACTATAAATACAGAAAAGTATACAAGTATTAAGTTCCTTGAGGACAAATTCTTCCACAGAGTTTCATCATTCTGACTGGCTACAGGGCTAGGGCAGAAGTAGCACGTTACAAACACATTTTTCAGGTAAAATCTTGACCCAATTCAAAAATCTTTCACTGTCTCCATTCAGACTATTTCACATTTGAGTGGTTATATTTTATATGGGACTATCCAAAACCCTTACAGTCATTTTTATTTTTAAGGATATGTTACTCATAATCAGCTCAAGGACCACACAAAATTTCTATTTATCTTGAAATTATAATGATGTTGTTCTACAACTCGTGAGATAATATAATCTCAGCTGTGAGATAAAGAAAATTAGAAAATTAGATATAGATCATTTATTCTTCAAGGATATGCACATATATGAATAAATAAATAAATGAATTACAGTGCATTTCAGACAATGGATAGTTAAACCAAGAATATGATAAGAAAACATTTCAATAAGGAGGATTTCTGCGTAGTCTGACTCTCCTTTCTTTGCTTTCTAGTCATACTTCTAATGAACTAATGGCATATCCATAAATTATATTAAAAAGTAAGTATGCTATATATTATAAAAGAGATTTTATTGCTTGAGGTGACTACTCCAAACAAACCTCAGCTGCAAAAAACTGACTTTGAAATTGATTTACTGATCTCATTTTAAAAGTTGCATTGAAAATATGTGCTTATCATCTGGATACTGCAGCTCTAATGACAGCATATTTAAGTGTGGAACATCCAATATTCAAGTCCAATGAAATCACAGAATCACATACTTACTAGGCTGGAAAAGACCTTGGAGATCATTGAGTCCAACCTATGATCTAACACCACCTCACCAACTAAAGCATGGCATTAAATGATTAGAAATGAAGAGTTTGTGGGGAAAAAAGTACAGAGGAAATCTCTACAAATTAGCTTAACACTTCAGCTCAGAGTTTACACTCAAAATCTTGCAATGAAGCCACCAATTCACTAAAGTGTTTGAAGGAAAAGACTCCACAAGCTTCATGAATTCTGCCTGTAGAAGGGCTGTGAACAAGCTAATAGCACAACCATTCCTAATTAGGGCTGAAATGTCAGGTTTAAAAAGTAAGAACACCTTCTCCTGCAGCTGGTGAACTGACAGAAGAACAAAAAAGCAATGTGAAAAATATCTCAAACTGTCATTTCTGATTTAGCACTAAATGTAATTATGATGGTATGTTAAAAGAATATATCCATGCCCAAAGACCTTGAGCAATCATATATTGGATAAAACTGCTTGATGAAATGTAAAGTCTGCCCCCTTGCACCACGTTTAAGTTTTCTATTAATCCATCTTTTTATATTACAAAAAGTCCATAAATTTTATCCATTTATTAGATGGAATTGAGAGATATATTGAATGTAGAATACAACAGAACAGAATATTCCCTGTTACTAAGCATACCATGGGAAAAATTCTTCAAATTCATTGAAATTCATTATCATTTCCCTTACATCAACTCAGCTATCAGAATTATTGAGAGGACCAAGTTTCTCTAAATGATACATTAAGCCCAAGAAAAGATTCTTAAACCTGAAATTCTGACTGGTGAAATTAGCTGAACAGGTCCTCATTTGTCTCTGGTAGTTAACCAAGAAGTTAGAACTTTTGCCATACCAGATTATCAAGAGTTCAGGTTTTACTTATGAGAAAAAGTCTGATACAACTGAATTAAACTGGTTAAACAAACTGAAGGAAATAATTATTGTGCTTTTAATGCTGTGTATTAGAAGATGCAAGGTTACTTAGTCATATTTTTGGGGGGGTTTTAATCCAAAAACATGCAGGTGGGACCAGAAGTGTATTGCCACACTTTTCCTTCTGATTCAATAAGGAATTGCCAACTGGTTTGTTTACTGGAAAGGTCAAAAGCCAGAGGGGAAATCAGAAGGGATAACAGGGCATACCTGAATATTTAGTCATTAAGATGAAAGGTGATGTCAGCATTTTCACCACAGTTAAACATACTTTTTTTTTTTTTTTTT
>VWYP01011782.1:12561-42793 GCA_013400435.1 Pycnonotus jocosus
TTTTTTTTTTTGTAAGCCTGAAAATTGTCCATTCTGGTGATATTGCAACACAATCCCTTTCCAGTGTTCTCCTCTGAACTAGATAGCTGCATTGTCCACAGAGGGGTTTGTGCTTCACCCTGTGCTGATTTTCTGTTGTCTTGGCATGCTAGAGAAAGCAGCCTCTCCTGGAGGTAGAGCTATACCAAAGCAGTGGGTGAAGTGATTTTGTAAGCCTCCCTCACAGAAAAACAAGACTAGTACTGGCCAAAAGTGTTGGCAAATACTGGGTCATAAAATAAATGTAGCATGATGTCAGCCCGGATGGAAGGAGCTGGAAATTGCCTTCATTCCACATTTGGAAAATAGCTTCAGTGGAAGACTGTTGAGAAAAGGAGATATTTTAGAAATGTTGACTCACTCTGTTTTGACATTTCATTTAATGTCAACTTTTATTTTTGTTTTGAAATGGTATTTTTCATTCCCAAATTGCCTTCTAAAGGGAAGGTTAACAAACATCTCTACTGACATCTCCAAAGATGTGGTTGTTTGAGGTTCTTTCCCCAAACAGACTTCAAATTTACTTTTTTTTACAACCAAAGCAAGAAGTTTACTACATGATCAGGTTTAATTTAAAGGCTTAGAAAGCCAAAGCCTGTGGAGATCTTTGAATTATCACATCAGAAGATAACTACAGGAGCACGACATTTTGTTATTAAAAAGAAAAAAAACATTAAAGGGCTCTTCTCCTATTCCTCATCTTTTCCTTCTCCCAAATCCCAAAATTTTCCTCCTTTATCTGGGATCCATTTTCTCAGTTCTGCTTGTAAGCAGCAAGATCTGTCTCCAAGCAGCATTTTTGCTGAAATCTTCCTCTTTTGACAGTAAATCTATTAACTCCTCCCATGAATATTTTCTGTGTCCTAAAGTTTTCACTACCCTTACCATCATTTCAGCCTGGTGGATGTCTGGACTCCAACTCTGCTAGACCCAAGTGAATTCCATAGCCTCCTTCTGAGTGACACCATGTCCTAGTTCAGCAAGATGTTAATGGTGAATGGTGAAAATAATTAAGCAATCCAAGCATTCATACACATAACTAATTAGTCTAGGAGAATCAGGAAGCAAACAGTATGTTCTGAATAAGTTCTGTTAATGAAAAATGGTCTGACAGAGACAATTCTAATTGCACCATGGTATGCCTAATCTAATTATGTTAATAGTTTATTTGCACTCTAAATCATCTCTGTCAGCTCAGATATGGAAATCTGGTAGATATCACACAGTGCTAGTGAAATCTAATGAGAACATCTCTCTTCCCTGAATGCTCATTCTATCTGAGCATGAGTGTTGCATTACTCTGAATATTAGGCCAGTTGGGAATTCCTTGATGAAAATGTTCTTTGGGTATTTTCCTTGGGAAAGACCAGTTCATCACAGGAAAGTGTTTGCAGGAACATGATTTGAGACACTCCTGAGGAAGGCTGTTCTAAGTTGTTTCTCCTTTGGGACTTGTAGTCAGTAGTACTTCAGAGTACTTCTAAGGCCAGGACCAAAAGATTACCATTTGCATAAGGAATATTCATCCCACACTGATTATTTTTCTTCTAAATATATTCTTAACACCAACTCTTAGAATAAGCCCTCACCAACCAGGGCTATTTTTCATTGTACTAGACACAGCAACCTCATTCTGGGACTGAAACAACACCTACCCTACATCACTTAGGGGTGGTGGAGAGAAGGTGGATGCAGTACTTGAAAGGTTCTGGAAGTCAAGTGATGCTGAAAATAAGGAAAGTTAACCCAAGAGCCTGAAAAGCTATAACCCATACCAGTGTTTGACTGTATGATATTTCAAACTGCTAGGCAGAAAATCTGACAGTATTCTGAGCAATAAAAATAGGCAAGGAAAAAGCGGGGACAGTTTCTTGACAGAAAACCAGACAGAGGAAGATTACCAGGTGCCAAGTAACAAATGGTCATGTTAATATCTGCCATTACAGGTGGACTGTTACAAATTATTTAAAAAGCATATCATAAAGATATGTCTAACTTCATTTAAGAAATATATTTTTTACATCAGTGTAGGCAAGCAAGAAAAAAATAAACAAAAGCAAATTCCTTCTGTACATCATAAGGGGCAGGAAGAATTAGGCATCTCAAAGTCAAAATAAATGACAGCAATCACAGTACTGCTGCATTCTGTTCTGTCACATGTATTCAGAGTTGCATAACTAAAAGGTGTCATGTCATACTGCAATAGCCAACACTGAAACATCCCAGAAACTGCTTGGATATCTAGACAGTCACCTAAGAAACTTCAGGTGAAAGGGATCCCAAAAGTATGTCCTGTCCTGTCAGGTGTATGAGGATTTCAGAGCTCCATTTACCGACACACACCTGAGAGACCATTAGGGCATCTTTAGTGTATTCTGGCTGGCCTCCATGGCTGTGGATACCCCACACACTTCTGTCACAGCTGTCAATCCCTGATGGAAGTGGTGGCCCTGGAATGCTATATATACTAGGTACCTCTGTGAACAATTAATATAAAGCCTCATGGCAAGCTGCACGTCCCAGAAAGGCCAAACACCTTTGGGACCATCAGGAAGAAGACCCTTTAAAGACCTGCCTCTCCATCAGTCATTCAGGGAAGAAGGAAGCATGTACAGAAAGTATTTCCACTTTTGAAATGAGTGGAAGGACTCAGACTGGACAAATCAGTTGAGTTACCCTCCTGAGGTGCCTGCAGAGAAGTTGCATGTTCACAGAAATCCAGACTGATGAGTATACCTGTACAATACTAGAGCTGTAGGTGGCAGCTCTGCATTCACAGAAAATCAAACTGATGAATATTTCATCATAGACATAAACTCTGCTTTTGAGATATGCATGGAGAATGTTGCCAGTGTCTTAATATCTGTAAGAAGCATTTTATGTTGGCATTGAAAAGAGGAGCTCTGGATGACATTCTTGTTGAGACTCAACCTAATTTATCATTGTGTTTGCACCATTAACCCAGACTTCTCCCACTGACTGCCCTGTCTGTAGCAGAAACATCTGTCTGCCAAGCAGCTGTCCCTTCCCATCTCCCTTCCTCATATCCTCTGTAGTTGGTAATGTCAGTTACCAGCAACCTGGTTGATCCTTCTGGAAAATTTCTGCCCAAGGGAGAATATCTAAGAAATGTTGCACAACCACCTCAAAAGTTTTTTGGCCCCAGAAGCCTCACTCATGCCCAGCTGAATAGGAAGGGCTCCCTAGTTCCTGGATTTGGGCTGTGGGAGAAAATTACAGTGGAAAAGGATCTGCAGCCCAAATGCTTAAAATATTCAAACTTCCATTATTATTGTCAGTTTACTGACCAATGTTTTGAAATTTTCCAGTAATTGATTTTTTTTAATCTGTTTCTATGAAACAAGCTGGATGATCACTACTTATTGTGTCAAAGACCAGGTTGTTTGAGAGGTACAGTGGAACATTTTGAACACCATCCTCTAAATCTAATTATATGGAGACAGTAAGTCACCCTTCAAGATGAAATCCTTAATGAGCAGTTTAACTTCTACCAAACAGACAAGAAAATTCAAAAGCCAAACTTTGCTGAAAGACAGGCATTCAGTGACACAATAGGAAGAATTCAGAAATGCAATCCCTGAGGTAGTGCTTGGCAGACATATACATTAAAAATAATTTTAAAAAAATTTTTAAAAAGAAAAAAACCCAGAAAAATATAATTATTTTCTTCTCACTTCAGGCTTTTATTTACAATATTTTTTCTTTCTCTGATCCTCTAAAAGTTTGACAAACCCTTCCAAATAAATGCTGTAATTTAAGAAAATGAGAAGCTGTATATATGTACTTCCTAACTGATGTAGGTACTGATATGTGCAGGTTTATGCAAATGCATACATATGTACTTAAATTGTTCACACCCTCAGTATTGTTTCATTCACCAGGCTACTCAAATTTTCAAGGTGAGGTTAGTGGCTCTCTGGAGCTGTATGTGGAGAGTCAGTAAGAATTTTCTTAGGAGAATGGACCACTCAAAGGTTTCACAGTACCACTATGAATCAAGTATATATATACATCTATATATACATATATATATATGTATATAGGTCTTCAAAATCTTTTCTGCTGAGATGGCATCTTCTCCCAAAATAAATATTCAGACTTGAGGGAAAAAATGGCAGTGGCAGGAGCATAAGAAAACCTTTCTGGATTTAGAGCCTGTGTTTATTTGTCTACCTTATCTCCTTATCTCTGCACAGATACTTAAAACTAGTAGCTTGAGTAGATAGGATTTTTTTTTAATGGGAATTCACATGAGGGGAAAACTCTTTGGACCTTCATTACTCTCTCATAAGGTAACCAACACTCACAAGTTCACATGGAACTCAGTTGCACAAAAACAAATTGTATTTTGCAGATGTAGGCCTTGATTCTCAAAAGTACAGCTTTGTTCAGGAAAATAAATGGAATTGCACACGAGTTCAAAGTGGGCCCACATATTTGCAGAACTGAAGTTTCACTTTCACCCTTAATAGTGATAGTTCAAAGCTTTCTTCCACACTTGTTTCATTAGCATTTTGCCCCTCTAAAATATGGAGAAAATATCAGAAGCCCTCTAGGAGGACTTTTCTCTCTAAATATCTCAGAGTGCTACAGCTGTTTCAAAAAAGGGAATGTATCCATTTCTGATAAGCACATGGTCTTATTATGTATGAAAATCATGTATGTCAACTGTTACAGTGTGTAATCAAATTGTAAATGGTTCATCCCATTCCCCTGACCCCCCTGTCCCAACCCCTTGGTGGTATCACCCTGTCTTGTCAATCACCCTGGTTGACCCTCTCCTATTGGCAAGATGCCAGGGTGCCACCCTTCCCCCTTGAAGTGTAAAATACCTTTGGCCTTGACCACTCCCCTGCAGCTTACCCATTGAATCTAGACCCCCCTGGTTCAGGTTTCACCCAAGGTGATAAAAAAGGGGAACTGACCATTCTCAGCCATTCTGCCTTCCATCCCACATGGAATAAACATCTGAAAACCAAAGCAGAATCCTCTCTTCATTTCACCAAGCCTCAGACCACGTGGAGCCTAGAGATTGAACCCCCACGAATTATCAAGGGGAGCAGGGCAGAAAAACCTGAGCTAGCCGGAGCAAAAAGCCCTGAACACCCACAGTCAACTGCTTTAATATTCTTCCCATTCATACATTAGATTTCAGTGAAAATACAGCCTCCATTTAAAGTTGGTTGACAATGGATAAGACCCATATTTTGTTTACTTATAATCTCACTAATACTAACTATTCATTTCAGCATTCCCCAGTCTTTCTTTTGCTCTTATTTCTATTTAAAAATACTCAACTTTTCCACAGAGCAAAACTTCATGCTTGCAACACTTTCTAGCCATTGTACTGAGAACCACCAGAGCCTTGCTGCTGGGGCAAAGGCATTTGTAACAAGTCCTTCACATCAAGGACAGGCATTTTTCTTCTCATACAAAAATTCATCCAAATGTTCCTATTCTGGTCCACCTGTCTTAGGAAATAAAAAATGTTTGCAGTGTTACCTAGACTAGGCCAGTAAACTTCTCCAGTTCCTTCTTCTGCACATTCCACCTTAATAGCACATCTCCTTCTCTGTCATGCATTTCTCCAGAGACTACAGAGATTTTACCTCACAAGGACTCCAAGAGGTACAGCCAAGGAAATCTAACAAAAACAGTCCATTAAGAAGTTCTAGAGTCAAGTCAAGACTGTCTCATTTGCCCCCAGTAGCAACAATGAATGCTCCTATACTATTTTTCCACAGGATTCCCCATGGGCAACAAGACTAATTCATTTTGTATAATAGTCTTTTGTTTCTAGGAAACCTGTCATGTATTGTAGGAGATGGAAGATGCATTGAATGAAAAGGAAAAGCAGGTTAAGGGAGTAAAATGGTGTCTTAGATAACTGCTTTCTACCCAGATGCCAAGTAAATAATTTATCATAAAAATGTTTGGTTGATCATTGTCTTCCTTAGATTTTAAGGCTCATTTTTTAGACACTTCAGATCTGTCCGTGGAAGTACTGTATGCTCAGTCTTGCAACTGCAATTAATCACAACTAAGTTCTTGGAATACAAAATTGTTTTTCAATGATAAATGCCCTGGAGAAGGTAAAAAAAACCAAAAGCACCAGGCCACAACCCCCCCGTCATTTCTGAAGAATTACATGAAATATTAGTTTTATTGTTTCAATGACAAGAAAAGCATGGGGTTTTTAAATTTCAGGAGGAACAATTCAAGAGACACTCAGAACACAAAAATTCTATTTTAAATCATTACTATTTAGATATCAGAAAAATAGTTCAAGTCTCATAACTACTTATTGTAGGGACTGATAGAAGTGCATTTAGGGGCATGAATAAGTTTCTGAAAATATGAGTTGATAATCTGAGGCCCATTGAAATCTCTGTGTTGCAAACAGGCTCAACAGTGGAAAACCTCACTCACCCAGTATTTGTTGAGAAACTGGAGACCAGTGTTTTTGAGGCAAAATCCCTGACCTCTACTACTTTACTTCAAAAGAACTCTGTTATCTGAAGCAATAATAAGTTATTTTTTCCCTCTGTGGAACAGTCACCAGAAAGCAATATATTGTACTGCTTCATAAAAAAAGGAGCCAAAACACTACAGCACCCTAAAAGCATCACTGTAAATTGAAAAGTTCAATTGGTCAAGAATATAAAACTGTAATTTCTTTTATAGGAAAAAAATAGTTGTTTTTATCTACAGGAAAATTTTTGATTCTTTTTTTCTCCTCTGTTTCAGTCAGAAGGGGAAAAAAAAAGCAAACATATTTCTTTTAGGTTTACCTGAATCTAAATATTTCAGTTGTCTAACTGAAACAAGCTGCTATTTGTCTTCTTTGATATACTACCCATTTATCTATGTAATAAAGTCCCCAAGCCTGGCAGAGCTGGGGATTTTTTTCTGATGCAGTGGGTGAGGGGGAAGAGAGGAAGAATCAGAATGCTTAAAGATAATTGAATACTTAAATTCAGGCATTTTTGAGGAAAATGCACACTTATTTGTGAAAAAGATTTATTTGTTATAGAGTTGTATCATTCAGCCTATTGGAATTTTATAACTGGGTTTTATACTCAAAGGACAAATATTTCTTTGCTGGTGCTTTATTTAACCAAGTATTAATAGAAAAGCCCACTAGGTGATTAGTTTATTAGTTTCTATTTAGTGTGACAAAGAGCAAGCTATAATTTATCTCTTTCTGAAGTTATAGGAAATATTACTTTCTCCTGTGGGCACACTGTCAACACAAAAATTTCTTGTCATACAACAAAAATAGAGTATTTGGCAAGCACAGATCTGATTTTTTTGGTATTTTAATTACATATTTTACAAAAAGTCCATCTTCATCAGCTTGGACTTTTCAAGTCTATCTTAAAAATAACTCTTTTGATGGAAGAGACCTACCTGACAGCAAGAACAGCCCACACCTCAGCTGTCACACACCAGAATGGCTCACAGCTGAGGATCAAGACTAGCAAGAAACCTAGGGAGTGTGACAGAATGTTTCTCTAACACTTTCTATCCTCAGACCCCCTTGATCCAACTCTATTTTATTACTGCAGCAAAAGAGCAGCATAAATGTGATACTTTCTTTCATCTTTAACAGGAATATTTTGATTTACTGGAGGACTACTGGTGAAATACAAAAAAACATAGCATAAGAAAAGTTTACATTCATTCCAATTAGTGGCACAGCAGAATTCTGCAGATGGTTGTGTCTGTCTAGAAGATAAGTTTTCCATTCCAGATCATGTTTTAGTCTTTTCTTTAAATGCAATTTTTTAAAATAAGAAAAGCAGAGAGAAGGAAAGCCTGTATTTTCACAGATACTGACACTGAAGGAGCCCAGTTTCCTATGGATTTAGATATTGCATAATTTTATATCTCAGAGGCTATCTATGCTGGAAGGAAAGTAAGTTCCAAGTTTTCCTTGGCAAACTTGGACCCTTAGGGCATGCACTGAGCACATCTGAGCCTTATGACAGGATGTGACATGAGCTCACAGCATGGCCTGGATACAGCAGGGATTGCAGACACGGTTATGCATCGCTGCTCTTGGTACCCAAAGCAGTGTGCATTCTTTCTCTATGCCTGTGACCTGAGTATTCACAGAGTAACAGATCCCTCAACTAGGCCACTTTTAGAGACCTCCTCCTCCACTGGCTACACATCTTCACAAAGCTTTGAGAGTTTAATTACCTTTCAGGCTTCTATGTGTTTGCAAAGTTTGGCTGAAATATTTGAAGACAGATGTAGAGGGTGGGAAAGCTGGAGGAAAGGGAAAGGTGCTGGTTACACTCCCAGACATGAAAAGTGCACTCAAAAGAAAAAAGGCCAAGCAAACAAAGAATTCCAACTAAGTTCCACACATAATAAATCTCATAAAAGCTGCAATGTGTAAACAAAAGCAGTAAAACATTCTTTGCTATATATTATCAGATAACACACAGAAACAAAGAAATGGACTATTCATTACAAACTCCAATGATTAATGTGTTTTCAAATTCATATTGCTTTTTCCTATAGCTGTAAAGAGATTACTTTGTTTAAATGCATGAATTGTAGCTTCACAAAGATTACTACATAATTTTAACCACATCTTCAACATTAGAACAGTCAAAATTTCCCCTCAGAGTGGCCCCATGCTGAACCCAAGTTGACCTAAACCAATAGAGAACACTATTTGCATGTTCCTAAAAGATACAGTGGGTGATGAAATTCCTAAACTTATTTGGAGGCACAAGCATGGAAAACTATTTGAACTGCTGGTCATTACGGTTTTGCTTTACATATAACACATAATTGTATCACAATATATATTCTTATAGGGTACTGCAGACAAAAGAAATTATGTATAGATGGACCAGGGCATAGACACTGAGGCTTTCAGCTGCTATCAGAGCACTATGATAACAAACACCCCTGTGTAAAAGCACAGATCTTCTAGCATCCTTTAGACCTTATTAAAGGTCCTTGCCCAAATCAGTGTCACAAAAAAACAAATATTCTCTCTGAAACCTCTATATGTGTCCCCAAATGATACACTAGGACTTTTGCAAGTGGTCATTGTCAGCTGTTGATTTACAGGTTATAAGATGTTCCTCTGTCTTTCAGAGCAAGAATTTAAATTTTTCAGTAATCCCAATTTAAATTTTTCAATATGAGCAATATTTACCTCTTTTTCCTCAATCCTGGATACCAAAAATGCACACTCTGCCTAAGAACAGCTTCTGCCTTTTCTCTTTTAAAGTGGGGGGTTTTTGCACTATGGTAGTCATCTCCTGAAACTTGCATGTCTATGCCCAGTTGCCTTTCCCTACAATCCCTTAACTCCTCAGCTTTTCCTCTCTCAAAAATAACTAAAGAAAAAAAAGTCTTTTTTTTCCCCATGCCCACCCCCCTCAGCAGCAATGCAACAAATACAAGGCTAAAAAAGTCTTTTCCAGTTTCCAAAGATGGATAAAACCAGACTCAACTGATAATTACCTCCTCTCTGAGCTTTCAGTGATCAAAGCTAAGCTTTTGCTCAAAGAAACTGTGCTTCAGAAAATGCTGAGTCCTGGCTGGTTGCAATCATGCTGTTAAATAAATAAAAGGTATTTAAAATCAGGCTGCTATCTAAACTGTACTATATACTTTTTCCTGCATAAAGAATATCGTAAGAATGAAGTTGGGCCTACACACCAATCTCAGAAAGGTTTCTCAATTAGTAGTTAATTGAAATTGCTCAGTGTTTGATGATCTCCTACTATTTTCATGAACTTTGCTAAAATAAGGCTGCTCGAGAGGTGTCTGGTGAAACATTCCCAAGAAGCATATATAAGATTACTGCCATAAACTATTTATCAGGCTGCATCTTCCATCCATACAAAACCTAAACCACAACAAGAGCTCTTGGGATAGATCTGTTGTTAAAATGTACCTTCATCAGACTTTGCCAGTTAGCTGAAATCTAAATACTTCCTGGCACCTTGCTCAGTTTTATAGAAACCCAACAAAAGCTTAGAGAACTGGTTGACTTTCCACTGACACATTGCTTAGTGTCACATCAGGTACTGAAATCCGAAAATGCTTACAGATAGTCAAGATTCCCAGCCTCCCTCTCTTCAGACAAGGACTCCACGTTTCTATTTTTAAAACTGAAGCAGCATCAGTGTTTAAAATCTCATTCTCCATGAAGTGGACTTAAACAGTGACCTTCATTTGATACATCACTGCCCAAAGCAGGCTATCAGCCTTGTATTTACATTTTCAGCCTCCCCTCAGTTCCCACAGCAGACTGACCCTTGAAAAGTACTGTTTTCCAGAAAGTTCTTTCAGGCAAGACCCCTTTGGCATTCACTTTTAGGAAAAGATATGAAAAACAGACTTACTAATCCCAAATAATTTCTCCCACCTTGACTGTGCCTTTTCCTCCTCCTTCCTTGCATTCATCAGTTGGTGGTGACACCACATTTCAACCTCTTTTATAGCCCCAAAATTACAAGGGCTTAAATTTTTCATCTTCACAATGGCAATTTTAACAGACAGCAGCTGCAAAGCATGATTTCTCACCTGGAACCACAGCACTCACCATTTGAGATCCCTCTGGTGCAGTTGTTGGCCTTGTGGTTGAGTTCTGCCACAGCTCCTCACTGAGCTGAATGAATCTTATTCAAAGGTTGTGCAAAGCACTGGGAGTTTATTTGTAGGACTAGGAACAAAAGTGCCTTTCCAAGCTTACAGCCAGCTGCAAAGCCATCCCTTACTTTTTGCCACCGAGGAACATGAGGCTGATTCCCAGGATCACACAATGCATCATAAACTCATAGAATCATGGAAATTTTTCAGTTTGAAGAGACCTTGAAGACTTTTCACCCACCACTGCCACATCCACCATGAAATTCTGTCCCCAAACACCACATCTACTTTCAGCAATGGTGACTTCACCACTTCCCTGAGCAGCCCATTCCAATGCTCAACAAACCTTCCAGTGAATACTTCTGTCCTTTCATCCAAACTTCCCCTGGTGCAACGTGAGGCAACGTCCTCTCATCCTATCACTTGTTACCTGGGAGGAGAGACCAACTCCACCTGGCTACAACATCTCTTGAGTAGTTGTAGAGACAAATAACATCCCCCTGAACCTCCTTTTCTCCAGGCTAAACAACGCCAGCACCCAGATCCTCATCCCCAAGCCTGTAGCATTGCATGGGGTTCTGAATTATTTTGGCAGAGTCCTGACCATTATCTGAGGACAGCTGAACAGGATTTTTTTTGTTTCTTTTTTTTTCTGGTTTAGAAGTTGATTTCTTGTGGTTCTGCAAAAAAATCTTTGGCATGAAATTATACAAAATAATCACTTATATACCTAGAGTTGGTTTCATCCCAAAATTCAAAGTATAAAAACTGGATTAATGTAACTGCAACGTTTCTGCCAGGAACATAATGGAAGGAATGGGTTCAAATTTGAAAGGGTTGCTAATGAGACATTGATTAAAAACCTCATCCATAATGCTGGAGAAACTCAACTAAACATTCTGATGCTTGAGAAGCTCATCTAACAGAAATCAGCTGGCTTAACAAACCACATTACTTTAGAAAGAGAAAAGAAAACCAGCAAAATGGTAGGGAACCAGGGAATTCACCCACTGTGCATAGAAAAACACATTATGTCATACCAAAATTATAACAATTTTACTGTCCTGTCTTGGGGATGCAATTGCGAAGAGCAGCTCACTGCTTTCCTTTCATGCAAAGAGGGTTTCTGCACTCCTGAGTGGCAAACCAGAGCTGTCCTGCCTGCCTGGGTCACTCTGCTCCTCTCAGCTGGGTTAGAAGCTCCTGGTAGGGGTCACTGCCACTGAACGCTCCAGTTAATCTCTTCAGCTTTGCTCATTTTAGTTTTTAGTAAAAGTACATGAAACATTGACGACTACCACAGTATCCTCACTTAACCTACACGCCATTAATATGTCTTTCTGTTCCTTGGCTGACAATAAGCCCTTAAGTAGCTTTTCTTGCTTCAAACAGTTTAATTAAACATAGTTACACAAACCTTCCAAACAGTTCTTCATTTTTCAGACTGCTCTTTCTGTATTGCAGAGTTGGATGGTGTACAGCTTAGGACAACTTCTTCTTTCAATCAGGAGTAGTTTCAGGATTGTGCCCAGCTTCATTTTGTTTGTTACTGCTCCCTGGCATGAAAAGCATTTCTCATTTGTTAACTCTGTTCTTTCCTGGACTACTGAAGAACTGGTTTTGCTTTAACTTAAAGCCTTAGCTACCAATCTTTCACACCAAATATGTGCACAGACATAAAAGTATTCAGCAAGTTGTCTGAATATCACTTTGAAGAGCATTTTAGTCTGGTGCAATTTCCCCACCTGAGGATATAATTATTCAGTAGCTGGTAGGTCAGCAAGTCCTTTAATCAGTACATGTCATTTCAGAAGATGTACCAGCTGGTGCAATTTTCACAACACATGAAATATAAAAATGGATAAATGAGATTATAGCAAAGAAAGAGAGCAGACATTAAATGATGCCAAAAAAAACACCAAACCCAAAACAAAAACCATGCAATAAAAGAAACCGAAGGGTCATAGGCCTTTCTTCCACTACTCAGCACTTTAAAAAAAGGATTAAAAAATTACTGCCAGAGTAGAGTTTTGACAATAGGGAATTGTGTTTGTGGTAGGATCATCTCTGAATGTAAGTAAAATACAGGAATGACAACTCTGGAGAAGAAGGAATTATTTTTAAGTGAAACATCTGTGATGAATAAACTGTTGAGATACTGTAGGTTTTGTTCTTAATGAAGGCCAGACTGATACAGGTACAGCAAACAATAAATTAAATTCATGAGATGTTGGAAATAGTGAGACAGAGAAATCTTATAGATATGATTGCTTGGCAGGAGATTCTAAAGATATAAAGCCCATGAGTGAAGTAGAAATAGTGGTGACCTTTGAGATGTGAGCAGACCACCCAGAAGACAGGAGCAGCATCTCTAGCAAACAAAGGAAGGACAAAGATTCAAAGGGCAAAGGGCTCCTGCCACGCTGGCAGGAACAGGGTAACTTAGATATTATCTCTTAAGATTTAGAATGTAGAGTGATATGATAATCTAGTAGTTTTCATAGGCTATAGGCAAATGTAGTAGGAGTGGTGTTCAGTATCAATTGGTTACTATAGGTTAGAATATTCAATAGAGAAGAAGATAAATCTGTAATGCAAGAAGCCCTCACTCTCCTCTTCTTGCCCTCCCTCTTTTTGCCCCCTCTATTTGCCCTCTCTTAGCCCCCTCTCTTTTGTCCTCTTTGGCCCTCCCTTTTGCTCTCTGTGAACACCCCTCTCTCGGAGGACCCTCTCAGCTGGAGGCTGGCAGCTGAGAGCAGGGCTCCTTCCACTCTCTACCCTGGCAATAAACCTCGTGTCTCCAGAGCAACCCTGTCTCCAAAGAGTTCTGTCCCGTGCTGCTGCCGTCGATACCCTGTCCCACGATTTAACAATGCAACAAGTAAAAAATCGCTAATTTTACAAAAATGATACCAGAACTTTTAGAGTCACAACAAGACTGGGAGACAGGAAAATAAGGGTTGTGGGTAGAGGAGCACTGTGTAAGCCTCATTGCATGGGCTTAAGACACCACAGACTGCAAATGGCAAGATCTGCACATACCCTTGGAGGAAAGGCACAAGCACAGCACTGCTTTCCTTCCCTTCCATTTGTAGCAGTCAGTTAATTCTCTGGAAGAAAAACAAAACAAAACAAAACAAACAAAAAAAAAAAAAAAAAGAAAGAAACAAAAAAAATAAATTCCTGGTTTCAGATGGCAATAGCTGAGGCAGACAGCACAGATAAAGCTGCACCTAAGCCCTGCCCAGCCCTCTGACCTGCTCATGGCACACTGCCCTGCAGGCAGCTACTGAGGCTGCAGCATCCTTCAGCATCCTTCAACACCCTTTAACATCCTTCCGCATCCTTCAGCTCCCTTCAGCATCCTTCAGCACCCTTCAGCATCCTTCAGAACTGTTCAATGTCCTTCAGCATCCTTCACCTGGGTGCTGGCTGCAGGTTCATCTTCTGCCAGCAGAAGGTTACATCCACATGCAGATGAAGGCACAGGTCCAGGCTCATGCACCCCTGGACAGCCCAGCTCCAGAAGGATGCCAGGAGTTTTGGCAGCACATGCTGCCAGCCAGGCTGCCTTCTCTTCCTCTGGGGAAGGGCAGCAGCTGTCAGACAAAATGTGCTGATTTGGAAATTAATGATTCACCTGCCAAGCCAATAACTCAACTGTGCTCTCCCTGTCAGTGCTCTCCAGAGGAACACAAAGGGGCCAGGGGCTTTGTCAGCATTGTGGCAAGGGAAGTTTCTTAAATGAGTAAAGAATTTCTTCCACCATCTTGGAAAATGCAGGTGATGCATTTCCAAGTTAAGGTGATGAGTTAGGGGTTACTGTAGGAAGAACAGAGCTCCTGTATAAGCATATATATAATCTTAGATGAAGCTTTGCACTTTCAAAAGTGCAAAGTGCTTTCAAAGTGCAAAAGTGCAAAAGTGCAAAAGCCCTTTCACTTTTTTGGATATGAAACTTCGTTGTTTCCTCAGATCTCACTACTGCAGAAAGCAATTTGCTTTTCTTTTTCAAAAGCTAATGTTGAATCAATAACTAGCTTCTGCAAGCAGTGTCTCTTACTAGATACTGTGCTGAATAGACTGTGAGCAACAGGTACCACAGCTTTCACATGAAAGCAGCATAAGTAACAAAAATGTCCAAAACCAGGTTATTTCTCTATTTATCATTAACCTTCAGTTTGATCTGGGAAATATAAAATATCTTTTTAAATTAGCTCAGACAATTAGAGGGTTTTGGTTTTTTTCCTTGACTTAAGATAAAGTGTTTAGCTTAAACACATTTAAGGTATGCATGAAGGCAGCGAAACATGATATATGGATAAATCAATAATATAGAATAATATCTAAGAAAGGAAAGAAGAGACATCCCATGGAAGAGATGGAATTACAGAAGAGAGGGTGCCTGGGGACACCACACCACAGCCACAGTACCACCAGGAGAACAGAACTAGGACAAAGTAAGTTCATGGGACTTCAGGCTTTACCCTGCCATCTGTAGACAGAGGAAGACATTTTGCACTAAATGTATTTCAATCACAGAGAGTAGCACTACTTGCAAGCACAAGGCATGGGCTTTTTTTAAAAAAATATGAAAAATCTAGCATCAAAACTGAGTTGCCACATGAAGAAGTAAAATCTTCTTCAGAATACTTATTAGTCACTTCCCATATAAAATAGAAACTTAAAAGATGGCATTCTACCCAGTGTCAGCTTCTTCTCCAGACCCATCAGGCTGGCACTGTCCTTGAGCAACACAGTGATTTTCTAAATAAGTCATGACCCTTCTCTGCACTCCCTGATAATGTGAAGTGCTGTACTATGTGACAGAATAGGCAATGTGGTATGCCTCATACAAAGGTGTTTTTCAAATCATGTACGCCTTAAATTGGGATTTCTCTTCTTTTAAATGAGAAAACCTAGCAGGAGAGTTTAAAAAACATTCAGTACCCAGCCTCATCACCATCTGGTCAGATTTGATTATTATACAGTTGAGCAATCTCCTGCTAGCTGCACCACAGGGGAATTTCTTAAAAGGCAGCCATTTACCATTTATAACTGTAGCAGGGAATAAGTGGAATATATGACTAGCATTTTGTGCCAAAAGAAGGGGCTTGCTTTGGTTTAGAGACACTGATTATTTTACATGTAAACCAACAGATTTGTGTGGATAAAATAATTTACATGAAGAAAAACAGCAGGTTTGCAAAGTGCCATTAAGGCTGCTGAACCAAGCAGAACATTTACACCTTCACTATTAATTGATCACAAGAGCTCCCAATGCCAAGGTGTGTGAAAAATGGTTCCCTTTAAGAGAACAGATGCTTCATTGTTAATAGGAGTTTCACACACATAAAAAATTAAAAGTTGTGGAAGACTGCCTGTTCAGCCCCATATATTCACAATGAATATTAGAAAGTCTTAATTAAGCTCCATCCCATCACCATCAAAGCTGAGTTATTGTAGGAAGCAGAAGTTGCAAGAACACAAGAATAGGACAACATTTGCTAGTAAAGTAAGAATATTGTGAGTAACCATTTGGGGAGAAAACATATATAGACTCTTTTCTTCACACATGGATAAATAAGAAAAAGAACAACTGTGAATGTCATGCATCTGGAATGAAACAGCCATTGGCTACATTACAGACCAAAAATGAGAAGCAAAACACGATGTGCTTGTCACAAACACAAAAAAGCTGAGCGAACTGGGATGTCACTATCACAGCAGTTTTTTATATATATATATATATATATATAATAACAGATATATATATAATAACAGATATTATCTGCCCTAGAGAATTATTTATACCTTTATCTTAAAGGAAGCATGGCTCATTTGGGATTGGTTGTCTTGCTCTGATAATTTTAAGAGATTCTGAGCTCTGTATTTTCAAGTTGAAAATGTTTTAAAATACACTTTGTTGTCACTTGGAATCATACCTCTCAGTAATGGTTGTTCTTTTCCTGCACTGGGAGAATAACCTGGGTTAAAGACACCATCCAGGTAGCCTTCTTGCTCCCTCTCACTTCCACAATCTTCTTAGCTAGAAATGTTATTGTGAGTTTTGGTTATGGTTGTGCAAAGACCTTGCTTTTACCTGCCAAGTTAATCATTTAACCATTTCTCAAATGGTCAAAGCCATTTAATCAAATAAAATCCTAATAGTTTATAACAAATCAAAGCCACCTATATTACAAGTTCATACACAATATTATGTTGAGTTATTCTCTTCATAGTTTCACAGAATTATGATAAGCCCCAGAGCCAGGTGTAACTGCAAACAATATAGTAGAAACTGAATTACTTATCTGCTTTACAATTCCCTTGCTAAAATGCCAAAAGCATCTAAACATAGACACCTTAGTCAGAAACCTAAAAGTGTTGCCAAGTATTTCAGTATTTTTTTAAATTTTGTTGCCATTTCATATATTTGATTGCAATGAAATTACTCAAATCTTCACATGGTCAGGCACATATCCAGGCCAGTTGTCATGTATGAATGACATTAGTAAATTTTGGGGCATAAAGTTCTGTCATGGGAGTAAATTCTGGGACACTAACAGCTGCAGAGCAGCTGGACAAAACAGTCCTCCCTAAACTCCATTTGCAAAGGTAGGAGAAATTATGCAATTAGGAATGGTCACAACAACATTCAGATTTTTCCAGATTAATATCAATTCATGAGTAGTGTGGTGGGGTGTTTTGGTTTTTTTCTCATCTCATACCAGTGTTCCACATGCCAGTCTTGAAAAGAGCAAATTCCGTAATTACTGTTAACATAATTCTCGAATTCTGGAAGAGTTTCAGGGCTATGGACAGCTGAAGAAATAAGCAATATTAAGTACTGTCTCCTTTCTTCCTATATTTTGTAATGGGAAAGAAAAAAAAATCTCAAATGCCAAAATATTTGGAATACTTAACATTGCATCAATTCCTAAACCCATCTGAGTCTTACTTGTTTTTCTTTTTCCTCTGGAGGCAGCAGCAATGGCTTTTCCTGTAAGAACAAGAGTGTTCTGTAGCACAAGTCTGGGAATACCTTTTTCATTATCCTATCTCCCATAATGTCCAGTATCAGAGGTCAAGAATATGAGAGACATAACCACACCACTGAGGTGTCCCCACAGCTTTCCTGCTCTGTGACTGAGAGAATCACAACAGGCATCTCTTTGTGCTTAATAGCATCTGAAAAATTATGTTTTGTGCCTGTCTGTCTCTGCCTCGTAACCTGCCTGAATTTTCCCCATCCATATCTATCAAAAAGGGATCAAGGAAACAGTTGTTTGAGAAAGCCCTTCTTGTTCTCTTACACAGCTGCTTGCTGAGTTCATTTGCTGCCTCTTTGGCAGCTGTATTATGAAGTCAGAGTGAATGGTTTTTCCTTAGCCAGATTTTGATGTAACTTGGTTACAGCACAGAGACAACAGGTTTTTCTGTTGTACTGCTAAGCCTTGCCCTAAGGTCCTCTCAGAGTGTCAAAATAAATGGGAAGCTGAATTTCAGTCCTTGACAAAAATAAAGGAGGTAAAACTTGGATAGGAAAGGAAAGAAAAGATTATGCATATCAGGAAAACTGGGCCCTGAGTGGCCATGAAAAGCTGTTCAGCTCTCCAGGTTATATCTGTACAACCTTTTTAAAAGATATATCAAAAAGCAGACCTAAACGTGTTATGAAAAATAAACCCTGCAAATACTGAAGGTTGATATCAAAATTCTCAGGTTACCAGTAAAAAAAAAAAAAAAAGGTCACAGCAATCAATATATCTTGTCCTACAACAACTGTGAAAGACAAGCAAACAGAAAAGCTTCTCTTGCCTCTTATCATGTGAATTTTCATAGATAACATTCTCATCTGAAAACAATTTGAAATAGTACTTACAGCAGCTTCTCAGTCTGCACAAGATTTAGGGTTTGACAAATTATATCATAGTAGCATATTCTGACTAAAGCATTTCTGCACATATTAAATGATTTCTTAGTGCATACCTTCAGAAAATGATGGAATACCTGCCTGACTAATCTTTCACTATTTTCTCTTCATTTAAAACAAATCTTCATACTAAAGATCCTGCAAATCTCAGCCAATGAGACAATTTCCACATAGTGTAAAACTATGCGAAAAATACCTTCAAAGATTTATGTGGTGCTTGATAGTGATAAGCATGTAATTTTTTTTAAAAAATTTAAATATTACAAGCTACTGTCCAGTTGCATAAACTGGAAAAATAATACTAAAATAGTCATAAGAATTTTTCTTCACTGTGCTTTCACAAGATACCAGAAACACATACCACTATTGAAAAAAAGTTAGGTCAGGTGACATACATGTTGAATATAAACCCTAATCTACCTTTTAACCTATATTTTCTTCACTGAGCTGACACATCTGTCCTGTTCATAATCCTTGAGAAGAACATTCAGACACACTTCTGAGAAGATATCAAAACCCAGCAGTCTTGAGGTTCAAGAAGAGCAGTTCTCAGAATAATTTTAATGAGGTCAGGAACTTGAAATGTAGTGGCATTTGAACTGGAATATCCAGAGGAGAGAAGGCACACGGTTGCCTTGGCATGGCAGGGCTAGAAACCACTGTAACTTGTGTGTGTGTTTTAGGTTTCAGAGGTATCTGCTATACAGCAGTTCCCGACACTGGAGGCTTCTGCAACTGCAGAGTCGTGCAGGGACCTCACTGGAGTATACCATTCTTCCATTCCTTTCCATCTCTTTTAAATCAGGCCTTTTCTGCTATTCCTTTTGACCTTCCATGAGAAAGCTGCATGCTGAACATGAAGTGAAAAGATCTTGAGCTATTGTATTAAAAAACACACGTTGGCAAGGCAAGAGCAAGACGGGTGGTGCAGCCAAAAGCAGGATTGCTCTACCTGGATCCATCACCTAGAGGAGAGAGTCAGGGCTCTGCTAAGTGAGGGGGGAAAGAGGGGAGACATCAGGCATGGCCAAGCTCTTCAGAATGAGAGCAGCACTATGAAGGGGACATCCACAGCCAGGGGTTGTCAACGGCAGTATTTGTAGGGAACATGCACCTGTTTTCCAGCCAAGGAGGTTTGGTATATCAACCCCCCTGACTACTCCCCAGAGGGAAATTGTGAACTGGAGGGACAACCTAATGGCAGATGGGCTGGAAAGACCAAAGTACCCAGTGCTTTCCAGTCTCTGCATGTAACCAGCATGGTTTCAGACAGAGACAGCCAGCCCTAAGAGAGCAACAGATGACAAAATACTTATGTAAGCAGGATAAGACCAAAACCAGACTGACATATGGACACACTCAACAGCATTTATATGAGGTGACTACAAACTGAATGTTTATTGTTTGTGAAAATTCATGAAAATTACAGGAAGTTAACAGAGAATTATCCCAGTCCTATTTTCATTCCATAAAAACAGTATAGGTATTTGCAGGAAAAAAAATATTGAATTGATCATATTTTGAATATATGTTTATATTTCGTAAAATAGAAAATGCTAGCATTTTTTAAAATCTGTAATGCCCACATTATCCTTAATCAATGAACTAGTTCTCAACAACAAAAAACCTTTTAACAGCTCCAAGATGTCATAAAAGCTTCAATTTTTAATTGAATAGTCAACACTTCTAAAAAAAATATGTATGTTAGAAATATTGCTTTTTAAGTTTTTGATCTGTTTACTAGACAAAAAATACTGTGCTTTTGTTAGATTTACTTTGCTTGACTTTTGAACTACTTTACACAAATGTCTCCCTCTGGATTTTCAACTCATAGCAGTTCCTTACCCAAATCACATTCAATTAAAGAGGGTCAGAATTTTTCACAATCATCTTAGCTTATTGAATTTCAATGATTTGTAGTTTTTACTCTTAGTCTAACTCAGTTCCTATTACAAAATAATGGTGAAGCTATATGTGAACCCTGAGGATACCCATATTCTTTTGTTTTCTCCATGAATATTCCTCTTCCTAATACTATCCTTTTCACAAGTTACAACATTCATATCAAGATTCAACATAAGACTTTATCAACTTACAGAGTGATCTGTGTCTCTGTATTTGTGCTTGTCACATCTAGTTGTACATGTACATACTGACAGAATGTCTACAAAACACTTTCCCAGATCATTAAAAAAGTTTTAAAGTTTTTCATCACTGGGCACCAAAGCAAATCCAAACACCCTTCAAAACTCTTTGTGAGTGATAAGTGGCACTTTTTCTCTAGGGGAAAAGCACTAAAAATGCTTACTAAGGGAGGGGATCTATCTTAGGGTCTGTTTAATTATTATCAAGAATTTTTACTTTATAATGATCCTACCCAGAGAGCATGGTTTGCTGAGTGTCTGGACCAGCACACCTGTAAAAGGCATTTGTGAGCTTTTTGCTCTTATCCTGCCTGCTTTTAGCTAGAAATTACATGGTAGGATTAACATTTGCTGTAGAAATAGATATTTTCCTACTGCTCAAGCAAATAATACCAAAACTAGATCTGCATAAATTTAAAAGAATTTAGGATTTCATTCCTTCCCATTCTAGTAGCTAAATCAGCTTAATATCTCTGGAAATGAAAGAATGTTAGTAAAACATCTCCTTAGACAAACATTTTTTGGCTTGAATATAAAAATTCAAACTGATGTTCCACTGTTACTTTGAATCATTTTCAAGAACTTAACATAGATTATATTAACTTTAATATATCTACCAAACACAAAGTAGCTCCAAAACTTCCCATTTTTACAAAACTGGAGACTGATCTCTTTGAGAACTTTTACATCTCAAGCCCCACTGAGACACTTAATTTGGATTTCTAAGAAGTGAAGTTCCATTCCTATGGGGTTCATTGTAATCGACTCCAACAATAACCACTTAGAAAAAAGAATTTTCCTGTTCCACTTCATTCCACTATCACTTTATTAGCAAGTGCATGTTTCTAAAGCCCATTTTCTAAAGTTTTTACTGATTAATTGAAAGACATGGGGATTTTGCAGGTGTTTCTGTGAATAAACACAGAAGTGATTACATTTAATTCCCTGTTTGTAAGTAATTTGAAAAATTACATTTAAGGTCACAGACATTCAATTGCGTTCAACAAACCATAGAATATCCAGAATTAAATTATTAATTCCCTCTGGGTCAGATTTCACTCTGAAGCCCAAGGAAAGTATAAAAGCTGGTAACTTCAGACAGCTTGGTGACTTTTAAGAAGTTCAGTAAGTGCACAAGTATAGATTTAATACTGGCATTGTGTAGTAACAGTGTCAAATGAAAAACTTATACCAAATCTCTGAGCTCTGTACTCTTCAGTTTTTCTTGGCACAGTTTGCAGCTCCCAGGTAAAGAGTGGATTAGGTGGAATGCTTGATGAGCATTATCAGTGGGCTTGGCTTATCAGATGAGGAAAAAAATCACCTTAATATTGAAAAACACACTGCACTGAAAGAATCACTCTGATCTATTCTGAATTTCTAACTAAGAGTGGGTAGATAAAATACACCAACTAAGATGTAGGGGTTGTATTTTTTCAGCAAAGTTCACCCTCTACAGAGAACTAATACTGAGAGGGTTTCTTCCCACCAGAGGTTGTTCCAAAACCAAATTAACAGAGAGCCACAGAAGGCTTAATTTCTTTTTATGTATTTAATTGATGACAGCGAAGGAGGAAAAGAGAGAACTATATTAAATGGACATGAACATTGTCAGGCCCTCCCTAGACTCACCTTACTTATCATAATTTTTATTGAAATTTAGCACTAATTAATTTGCTAGAGAGACATGTTTTCTAATTATAGGCTAAGTACAGTGTTGGAGACTGAAGCATGTGGTATCCCTGTACCACTGTACTGTCTTATAAGAGGCATCCACACTTCTTTACAGACAATCACTGCTTAAGATAGCAATCATTTTAAAATATCATTTGTATGGCCAAACAGACAGTTTGTTAGTTTCTAAATATTGAAGTAGAGATCAAAATGACAAAAGAGCACTGAAAAAATCATTAGTGTAGACACAAGAAGAAATTATTATGGAATTACTCAGGATGTGGTCTTGGTTATCTCATATATATGGGAACAGAACTGAGAATAAACTCAGTCCCAGCATTGTGTCATAGCAAAGAGAGAGTGGTTGTGATTTCTGAGACAACTTGAGGAATTGCAAAGCATTTCTCAGAAGAAATTTCTAATAATGACCAGAACTGCTAGGCTGAGTTCAACAATTGGTGTTTTGCATATTTCATATTTGCACAGTCTATCTGAAGGCAATGATGTATCTCAGCTCACATCAAACACCAGATACAAGTTTTCCACTACTAAAACCAAAGCGCTTGTCTACCGCCAAAGAGTGAAACAGGAGCAGCGCAAGTTTTAGACTATGGCTTATGTTTATGTTTCAAACTTAATATTTTTTAGCTCTGGCCTGGCAAAGGGCAATAGCTCAGCCAACATCACCCACGGAAAAATTTAATGTAACCATGCCTGACCCCCATTATCTTTCACAAGTCAACAATTCTACCTAGGAGAGGGTATAGAAATTTTGTAAATGGACAATGTGTGACTCTAATGTATTTTTGCAGGTTCTCTCTCTTCCTAAGCCAGAAATTATTCTTCGTATAAAATAATATTCCTGAACTGACATTTCTCATTAATTTATTTGCTTTTTAGAGATCTGAAAACTTCTGACATCTACTTTTTAGTGCTGAAAGCCACCCCCTAGCTGACCTATGCACTGTTCTGAGAAGTTACGAGATTATGTCTGTTCTAAACCTGAGACCTGATCAATATTTTCAATAATTTATAAGTCTTTTACAAGGAGAAAGGACTGTGAATCCTCCTAGCTAATTTATCAACTCTGGTCTACCTGCTCCATCATCAGCCCCACCTGAGGCAGCTCTAGTCAGTCATTTTCTAACTTGAACGCAATTTCATATCATTGGTCAGCTTTCTTGCCTCCTCAAGGACTCTTTTTGGTTCTCCTTCTGGTATTAGATGAACTACTACTACACATGGCATTTGCAGTTTAGAATACAGATTTGGCAAGTGATGCCATTATACCTCCTTTTTCTTTCCTCCAAGTTCTCTTTCCAGGGTGGTGATGGCTCCTTCAGAGTTCCTCATCATGCCTGTGAAATGACAATTGTTTGTCTGTCATTTATACCACCTCATGTCTATACACAGTGACTTCCTAGTGACAACTGGGTCACTTGACCACGTGCTTGTCTAGCACTGTGAAAATCTTTCCCAGCTTGTTGCTGTCAACTTTCTCTTTTACATCAGCAAACATTATTTTATCTACTTTGCATACTATGTTTAGTTCATATTTTAGGGCACTTAGTCTTTAGAAGCCACCCAGATAGGATTTTATAATAACATCAAATGTTAATCAAAACACTGACACATTGTCATCACCTGTAGGCATTTGCAATTAGATTATCCAGCTCTACACTTTGAAATAAATCTCCACTAGCTTTTTTTTGCAAAAAAATTAAAAAAAAAAAAAGGAAAAGGAAACAACAACAACAAAAAAAATTCCACAAGTCTAGTGAAAGAAGGCATGCCTGCCCACAGCAGAGGCATTGGAACTAAATGGTCTTTAAGGTCCCTTCCAATCTGGCCTATTCTATGATTATGTGATAAAATAATCAACATTTGGCTAAAGAATTTTGTAATTCTCATCTTAGGACAATTTAATACAAAACACTATTTCATTCACTTGTTACTTTTGCTTATTATTTTAGGAGGTATTTTGGAAGGTGATAGAAAATGGAAATGTATTTGAATCCATATATTCATAGGGAAATATTGATTTGGTATTAATATTTTCAGGAAGAAAAACTTTTTTAGTATAAGTTTTAGAATGTTTTCAGTGAAGTATTTCCATAGAATTTTCAGTTAGTTCAAGTGTTTTCATACACATCTATTAAGAACATTTTGTTTTACTTTTACTCTTTTTCTCTGATATTAGTAAACCCAAATTCTCATTAACTTTATAGCTGCTTCCATGCATTCAGATGTTTTAATCATTCGCTTTAGAGGGAGGTAACTTGGAAATTTGAGCTTAGAGGAATAAGAGTTATCTCTATGGTCTTGGAAGGTCAGAGTAAAAGACAAAAAGAAGACAAATGTAATGCTTATCTTTCAAAGGGAATATGGAGTGCCCAGAAACACAAGACCCGTGGGTCTCCAGGTCTCAGAAAAACCACTTGAACCAATTCATTTTAAAAGGGACTTGGAAGGAAGGAGGGGCTGCAGAATGAGGCCTTGTTTTTAATGAAACAGAAGCATCTCAAACCTTCTCCAGAAGCATAACGAGAGCAACCAAACAAAACTGGTTTGAAACTACAGTTCTCTCACTAGAACTCAGTGGCCATCTGGTGTCTCTAATGAAATGCTAGTAAAAAAAAAATTAATCCTTAATTGGACTCTCACATGTATTTCTTAGTACCCAATAAGCCTAAGATCTTCTCAGTGCCACATGATTAGCAATTTTGAATATTTTCTTTAATCCAGTCCAGATACCATTTATTAAGTTTCTCAGTCTTCCTTAGTGATGTATTTTTGATGTGTTTGATCTTTTTCCCACTTTGTGCTCACATTGTATCTGTAATTACTGATGACTCAGCAACTTTAGTTTTAGATTGAAGGAAGAACAAGCAACTACTTTCAAGATAACATTGAATTGTTAAAAGAAACATGGCCAAATGTGTGTAGCTACCCCTGAAGCCCATTACAACAGAGAATAAGGAAATATAAATAGACCTTTAGGCATGTTTTGGATTCTTGGACTTCCTAGAAAGTAAGTTAGTGTACCAACATTAAATCTGTATGCTAATATAGAGGATTTATAGTGTTGCATGTATCTGCTCCATGCTGAAATGTTCTTGCAGTTTGGAAAAAGGATTATTATTAAAACATTAATGAGGTGTTCTACCCTTCATTTTTCCACAAGTTGTATTTAATCTTTATTTTTAAAATTGGAATTGTGAGTAATCTGTGCTCTAAGGTGACCTATGAAGTAAGAAACTGTGCCCTATTTTGCACTAGTTTTGCTGAATAAGCTTGAGAAACTTTTAAAAAATAAAAAAAAAAATCTATTTTTAACTTCAAAACTACCAGAATATCATATGTCTGGGAATCAGCACTGTTCCCTGGCATTGTGTCTGGGAATCAGCTTTGTTCAGACTCAACTGAATAACACTTTTTGAGAACTAAAAACAGCCTAGCCCCTTTTGCAGCAAGATCTGGCAGCAGTGTACTAATCAGCTAACAGTGCAGAGGCAAGTTTCTAACAAAGACAACTTGTCTCCTCAGAGGTTTTATGCACTGGAATGAGATAACTGAGACATAAACTTATAACCTATTAAATTATACTGCATAAAATTCTGTCCCACTTCAGTTCTCCAGTTGCTGCTTCTTTTCTGTTACCAGAAGCATAGAAATTAGAGGGAGACACAGCATTCCCTTCAGTTGGTGAACAGTTCAGCAGCTTAGTCAGTAGATCCACAGATGATGGAAGGGTCTGATAAAACAAGCAAGCACAGTTAAAGGATCTAGCATTTCCTGTACCTCAAAAATCTAACAAAAGTGCTTCATTTTTTAACTCATGAACTGAGAACTACAGAAAACTTCATTAAACACAAATTCAGATTTTTCAGAAACAGATGTAGCAGAACTGACAGCAAAATTGGCTGCAAATAGCTAGCCTGGATAAAATTGCAAGGCTGTTCTGGTATACTGCTAAGGAACAGCATTATATCTATATATATTTGTGCTCTCTTAAGTCAGTAAAGAAATTCCCATTGATTGAAAAGATAGCTTCAGGCTTTATATTCATGCACAATTACAATAGCAAGAGAAGTAGCATGCGTACAGAAAAAAAATTAACCTATTAGTTTTCCTGGATGGTTGTTAAGTAAATATCTTCTGTTTAATAAAATACCATATCATGCAGAGCTGTATTAAATTTCAGTCTGTTATATATTTCTACAGAATTCTGCACTGCACATCTATGGGTTTCAGAGCACTGTAGTTAGCATCAGAGAATTCTTTGTTAATGTGAAGGTTGCTGTTAAACTAAGTATATCAGCAACTAATCTTAGCTGAGCAAGAAGACTGCCAACAGCTATTCTGAAAATTGTTTACCTAAACAGTAAGAATATTTCTACCCCTAAAGGCTCCAGGTTTGTGTGTTGCTGCTGATAGGAAAGATATATGAGCTGTAAGCCTCGTCTCCACTAAGTTTCCATCTACTCTTCAGAAATGCTTATTCTTGTACCTTCGTTCATGTTACATTTCTTTTATGATCTGCTAAAGCAAAAATGAAAACAACCAAACTATGAATCAGTGAAATAACACATTTTCTTCTTTTATATTATAAGAACTTGCATTTTTTTAACTTGCTAGTCAGTAAATCTAAGCACATTATGTGCAAGAGACATAAACATTGCCAAAACTTTCTGTAGGAAAACCATTAGGAAAAACCTGTGATTTTATAGTTTGCTATTGCTGTTTAGCAATTGGGCTTAATCCATGTAAAAACCTGTACTCAAACCACAAATAATTAAATCTGAAAGTATTTAGGCAGTCTGTCTGCTGAGATAATTGTTTATCAAGGTGACCAGAATTGTCTCATAGGTCCCTGGCCTTCTCCTGGCTGTCTTCTATCCATCTGTTCTCTTACACTTGGAGCATGCCAGGTTTCAGCAATCCTGAATCTGCTCTTTGATGCTTTAGGCCAGAAACCTGTATCAGCTGTGCCTGGGGCAGAACCTCAGCTGGTATCCCTGCTGCACCAGGCTGCTTTAACACCCAGCGAGCTCCCTGGGAACAATGCCACCTCTCCTGGGCTTGCACAGGACATTAGGGGTCCTGAGCTCCAGGACAAGGGCCCTCAGCTGCTATAAATGTGAAAAGAACAGCCAAAACAGGGGCACTTCATGAAGTGCCATCACCATTTAATTTCCCAGAGGTTTAGCTGTTTTGAGAAACTCCATCTCACAGTGCACTTTTCATAATTGCCTTTCTCAGGAGCTGCTTCCTCTGCCACTGGTCCCATCCCTGGCTAACTTGTTAATTAACTTTTTTTTTTTTTTTCTGCTGACAACCAGGACAGACTTAGCAAATTCCTTGGTGTCTACAGATAGCAATTTGAAAACTACTGATCATTATATTCACTGCTAGCAGAGGTAAAAAACCAGTATGCAGCCTTTTAATTCAGGCCTGCTGTAGACACCGAGTTTTCATCATTGGAAGTCTTCTTTTTCCAACCTTTACCTCTTATCTTTCCAACAATTCCACTTACAGATTTGATATGTTTATCATGCTGTGTTTTTCTTCAGTTTATGCAATCTTCAGCAAACAGTGAGTTCTCAGTAGACTGTAAAGGGAATTATCTACTTCTAAGTTAGGCCAAACTACATGGGTATTAAGATGCAGAGTATTCCCATTCCTATGTGAGGATTAAGAAGACAAATACTAAAAGTTTGTAAAAGTTGTAGTAAGGGATTTCTGAGTCTGCTGAATTACATTTAGAATGTAATTGATCTTTATAATTCAAATTATTATTCCTTAAACCTTTTGAAATTAATTTAGCTATTTCTCTGCCTTTCATGCATCACTTAATCGCTTTTTGGAGTAAAATAATCAATGTAAAAAAATTCATTTCCTGACTAATAAAAATAGAATTCCATAAAGATTGATTAAACTTCCAATCTACCAGAAATCTTAAATATCCACAGCTCCAGCTAAAGTCAGAGTGATACATGTCTGTTCAATAACTCCAAAAAATCAGGCCCATAACCAGCTCCTCACCTCTCCAGTTCTGTGTTATCCCTCAGAAAAGTTTTGCTAATCTTACTGAGAGACACAGTCAAGGACTCAGTCACACTTCCTTGGGAACAGATGCTGAAGCTGGAATGAAATACAAGTAAACTGGGTTTGCTCCCTCCCAAATTGAATAACAAATTTCACAGATATTTTTCAGAGGATTTTTACACTGTGTTTTCAGTTAGTGCTGTAAAACCATCAAGAATATTTAAACTGGCCCAGACCTGTCATACAGACCATTGCCTTATCTGCAGATGGTGACTGGCAATACCAATTCCTCAATACCAACAAAGGAGAGACTTTCCAAGCCCAGGTTGTTAAAAAGTGTCGCAAAACCTGTGTCACAACCTCCTCTCTTCCTTCTAGCACTTTATTTTAGCATTTATTCTCATCATCTTGACTATTTTTCATATTTGCACCTATTAAAATACTTTATTTAATCCAAGAGGAAAATCAGGATACTGGAGATAGGAAGGACATTATAGCAGTTCTGTGAGAGGAGAGGCTGCCCATGGTCCCCCCCTGGCAAACAGGAATAGAAAGCAGAAATTTTTGGGTAGGAGCCACCCACAATATCTCCCAGTTCCTTCCTCAGTTCTTCCAGCCCCCCAAGGCAGAGCTGCATCCCCAGCCTGTGGGAGCCTGGGGTGCTCATGGTTGATGAGAAACCAGAGCCCTTTGCGTGCTTGGCTGAGTGTCCAAGGGAACAGCCCAGGAGCACAGCACGTGCACCCACCACCACAGATCCTGCAGGAGACAGGGGAAAATTCCCTCCTTCCAGGGGAGGAACATGGGCAGTCCCACCTAAACATGAACCTATATTAACCCACTGAACTCTGTGTTTTGTGGGCTGCCCCCACCCCTGGATGGATCAAGACTGTGACTCTGCCTTTGTGTAATGGACACAGAAATTGCGACAATCAAGTCTCCTGGCTAAATCCACGGGTGGGAATATCTTTCTACTCTTATCCTTTCTATCTCTTTCTTCTTATTATACATTTTCCTAAGTAATATCTTTCTACTTTTTGCATTTCTATACATAATAGTAACCAAAACAGCTACACACCTCCTTTCCATTGGATCAAAATTGGTCAAAAATAAACGCTATGTGTCTTATGGGATATGCAAGTCTTGTAGCTTAATTCTACCAAGTTTGAAAAAGTATTTCCTTTGCAAGCTTTAAATTTGTGGTATTTCAAAAGAAATATTTCTTTGTTCCCTTTTTTATGAGGTAAGGAGAGCAGAATTTCATTATCTGTCATCTCTAAATTGTTTGCTTTTTCATTTTCTCTCCTTAACCCTGCACAGATCTGCCTAAAATAGACATTCCCCATCATTTAAGTACCATAATTAGAGAGATTTTCAAACACCTAATCACACTATGACCTTTCTCTGATTGCTCTTTAATTTAACAGTATTCTTCCTTAGATAGGATAACAAAACCCTATGCAGTAGTTCATGTGTGAACAATACTACATATTAATTTCTATTTTCTTCTTTATCCACCTTACTTTCTTGTTTACTTTTAAGAGCAGAGGAACTGTGAGCGCCTTCTCTCTTTAGACTGTCCCCAAAGTTCTGCAGATCCCTCTCTGTGTGCCTGTTATGCAGCTCCCTCTCACAAGAACAGTGGTTAGGTACCATGAGTTTAAGGTGTCTCACAAAGATTTCAGAAATGCTCCTCTGCAGCTGTGCCAAGGGCAGCACGGACCTGCCCACCAAAATGAAGGGG
>VWYP01011783.1:0-19850 GCA_013400435.1 Pycnonotus jocosus
CCGGCCCAAAGGACAATTCACCCGGATCCAGGAAATCTGTTCAATCCCAAATTACAACGGAAAGCACATCTACATACATATTGGACTTTGGACTTAGCCCTCGAGGCACAAAAACCCCTTAAAAACCCCAGGTTTTCAGGGCTGGGGTGTGGAGGTTGTTGAGAAGGCAGATTTGCTGTCCCTCTCTCTCCCCACCCGCAGCCGGCTGTCGTTGATTTCTTTTATTGTGGCTTTTCTCTAAATTGTTTTTTTAATAAATCGCCTTTTTATATTAATCTGATTCTTATTCGTTCATAACACTCTGAAGTATCGTACCTGGTTTATCCCATACTCAAAAGCCTTCTGTGCCAGTCTCCCGGGTCCCTCCACAGTTTTACCATCGTCATTAGGGCCCCAGCTTGCACTGTAAATATCCACATGCTCTGGATTGAAACCAATTGAACTGGCCTCAATAGCATCAGTGACTATTCCATCCAGCATTCGTATACCTTCACAGGAAAAAAAGAAGCAGACTGGTTTACATTCTGTTCCCTCCTCCTTGTCTTTTTTTAGCTGGATTTATTTTTTTCAGTAAAATTAAGCCATAAGTACTGCAACCACAGCCAACTGTTGTTAATATAAGCAATATTCAGGACAGCTCCTGTCAGTGTAAAAGAGTACAGTTAGACTTTAGTTGCAAATCTCAGTGTTTCTCTACAAACGTAAGAAAAACAAAATCTTGTTAGCCTCCTATTTATTTCTTTCTCTCCTTCTACAGAGACCCAAGAAGATGATGTCCTGCTTACTGATCGTGTTTTTTCTTATTGCATTCTATTTCTTTCTCCTTCTCTCTTATATCTGCAACAAAGACGTCTCAAACTGCTAAAATGCCACTGAAATAAAATAAGTTTTACCAACATTACTTTTATCATTGAGAGAAATGACAGACTTGTCTTTACAAACAGTGGGTCTGCTGGTAGATAAAACTAGCACTGAGAGATAAAAGAAACAATGGGAAGGATTCCACTGATTGATGAATAGAAAAGAACACATTTGCCTTTATAAACAAACTTTAGGTTTGCTGATAAATGAAATTGGATATTGAAAGATGAAAGAAACAATGGGAGAAACCTATAAATTCCATAACAATTAAAAATTAAAAGGGGAGTTATACATTAAAGGGGAATCTTAGGTATTAGGCACACCAGGAAGTCTGTACCTCTCAAGTACCTCAGCAAGTGAGGAAAGAGAGAGGGAAATGCAGCCAGGAAATTAGGATAAATAGGAGGCTGTGTCCTCCAAAAATTTGAGAGATCCCAGAGGAAACGCCCCACGGCCTCTCCCTTTATTTGAATAAAGTAAAAGGACTCCTCTGTCTCTCTTTTGGACATAAACTTCTGGCATTTATGGATTAACATTCCCAACATCTTTAAGAGTTCTAAGAGCTTTAGTTCAAAGATGTAGTTCTGAATGTTCTGACCAAAACACTTGGCCCTCACAGTCATTAAAGGTTTTGCTGTCTCTGTGACACTGCAATTTCACCAGCTTTTCAACCTCCACCACAGAAAAAAAAACCTCACTGTTTTTCTACTGCCACAGTTTTTTCTACTGTGAGCAATCCAGAGATATCTAGTCATTAACAATTTATTAGGAGCTGCATGATCTAATCTCCTTTAGAGCAAGCCTGGACTCCGTGGTACTGAAAATTCAGGTGCAGGCAGTGGTTTATCTGCACTGGATCCTTTATGCAAAGCCGCAGCTCTGCAGTGGGGCTGCTACCACTGTCCAATGCTGGAAGACAGCAGAAAAAGCAGAAATCTGGCAAAATTCCCACTGTGGTATGGCTCTTACAGCAACGGCAGCAATATAAGAGCCACAGCAGTCAGGATTCAGCCTGTGTTTACAAGCAATAAAAATATCTGGGTTCCCTTGGATTCGACAGGTTAGTACTGCAGCAGCTGCACCGTGCCTGGCAGTTGGAGAATTATGAGTACTCATTTTCTAGTATTTTCCACAAAACAGGGATTTTGCCAAAGAACAGCTGGCAAAATGTAGTCATCCTATTAAAAAAAAAAACCAAACAAACAAACCCAAAACTACCCCAAAATACCCAACAACAAAAAACCTCCAACCTTACCCTTGCAGCTTGGTGTCCTGTTCTTTGTTTTATGCTATCAAAGCAGAGAAAAAAAGACTACAAGCATAGTTCTTTTTCCAAATGGCTGACCTCTTAATAATCCTAATACCTCCAAGATAAAACTGAGCTTTATTATTTCATATTCATTAGTGCTAAGATCAGACAAAGGAGTTACTCTGCTCTACCACAGCTGCTCTACTGTCACTCACAAAGCTGGGAAAAGCACCAAGGTATATCCTGTGGCTCAGGTACTAAAAACACCACTTACCCAGGATTGTCTTAAATTGAGAATGGATTGATTACTCTTTTCTCTGTTGGCTCAGAATTGCCAGATTCTCTTATGCCAGCAAAGATCCGCCAGTTTGAAAGTGGCTGCAAGCCCCAGGTGAGAGCTTGCAACATGTAATCAGATAGTGGGAATGCCAGGACTAATACTTCCCACAGAAAAAGAGGAAGACAAGTCTTCAAATAAATAATGTAATAAGGGAAAAACAACCCAAGCCAAACCAAACAACAAAAAACAAACAAACAAACAAACAAAAATACAAAAAACCAAAACAAAACAAAAAACCTAACACCCCAAGTACAATGACACCACACTGATGAAAACAGTTCAAAGAAAAAATCACTGCCTTGCCTTCCTAATCATCAGAAACACTGATGGTTCAAGTCAGCTCAGGGATTTGATGACTGCAGTGATATTCCCCCAAGCAGATTCCAATTATGTCCTCTTGCATAAACTCTTTTTTATTCTTGCTCCCATCGTCATTCCCACAAAATCAGAATCAGGCAAAGCCCCAGACGTATATATATCTGCCTGGCAGAAAGCTATTTTTAGCAACATGTCACTGTGCATGAGCTCTCAGCCCAGTCCTTTGTAAAATGGAGCTTCTTAATCATTTAATTTCCATGGCAGCACCATGGAAATATCATAACCCAGTGGTATGGTCAGGTATTCATGAAAATACACATACTCTGCTATCAATACCAGAGGTGATCGATACACATTTCTCAGCTCCACAAAGACCAAGAGCTGAATGTTAAAGGGCACTGAAAGGTGTCACTTTGAAAACTGGCACTAAGAAGATTTTTTCTTCATACAGTGCACAAAGAAGCCCATGGTACACACAGCCACAAAGTACTGGAGAGGCTAGTCAACACTTCAGAATAGGCTCAGGCATTGATATGACTGGAGAGAGCACTCCAGATTGCTAAACTCAGTACTTTCACAGAAAACAAACAACAAAAAATCTTAATGGAATATTTTGTTTCATCCCTCAAGGCAAAGTTAAATCAACCTACGATGCTGAAGGTTGGAGAACAAGGTGTTCCACATTGTTAGGCCTCCTTTTCCTAAAGCAGATGCTGCTATCAGAGAGAAGTCACTGGCTGGACCACTGGATTTGTCCAGTATGGCTACTGCTATAAGCAAATAGTCAGTTAAGGAAGTCATCCTGAACTAATGTCAAGTAAAACTGTGCAATGTGTCGTTTCATGGATTTAAAGAAAATTAAAAAGGAGAAAAAACAGCCTCTGGAGAAATGAATCCCCTAGAGCTTGGATCATGAAAAAAAAAAAAAAAAAGAATCTTCAAGTGTTTAGCCAATCCAAATTTATCTGATGCTTTTGAAAACCTCTCTTATCTTCCATTGCTCTTTGAACATATTTTTCTTCTACACCTGTCTTAATCAGTCTGGTCACATCTAATAGTTTACATTTTCTTTCAACTTTTTGTGATGGTTTTTGTCACACATTTTTGCTAAACCACCACATTTTTCCATCTTTCCTTCTCCCTCACCAAAGTGTATGCTGCTTGCTGGGTAATGTGGATTGCTGGACTGCTTTTCCTGCTGTTATTTCCCTTTTCTAGATAAATCATTCCACACAGATCTGTAGTGTGCATTTACAAATCAGCACAGATCATATGCAAATAACTGTGGAAGAACCTCCTCTGTAGATGCAAGAGGCTTAAAATATGGGCACAGGGGGAGTTCAGACATCTTCTCAGCTTCATCCGTTTTGCCTTCCTTTGAAAATCTGGCATCTTCATATTATCAGTGAGATATTTTATTTAAACAATCATGGCAGCATAATGCATTATGGCAAAGGCAAGCTGCAAAGCTAACATTCATGGCAGCTCAGTGGAGTAACTGGGAGCCGACAAAGCACCACACTGAAATGGTGGAAATGACAGTTATGGGTGTCAATTGCCCCTCATCATCCTGTCGTTTAAAAGAAAAAAGAGAGAATAATGGAAAAAGTAGGACTGTACAAATAACTTTCTCTGAGCTAAATAACCATTTGCAACTGATACTTCCATCATGATTATTTCATAAACAACTAACAGATTGAATCACTGATGAAAAACAAAACAACGATATTGATCGATGGGCAAGAAAGACTCTTACTTGTTTTCAAATTTAACTTATGGTGACAATAGAGAAGGAAGGTGTTGAAACAAAAAAGGCAGTAGTTTGCATAACGTGACTGACATGAACTTTTGAATGTGATTGTGTAAATGGAAACATTATGCTGCAAATAAGGATGGGTATAATTTTGTGTACTCCTTCTTTCACTCTACTCAATCCCTCTCCTCCCCTGGATAAACACTAATGAGTAATTAGTCCTTCATTCCTTAAAAGATAGTGTCTGAACTCTAGGTAAATGATAAGTTGTTGCTATTGTTGTTGTTGTTAATATTATTAACATTATGTACTAGTTTTATTACTATTATCATAATCATCATTATCCCTGCCTATGCTGTTGTTGCTGTTGTTATATATTCTACCTATCTATTCATAACCAAATTCCAGACTTTATTAAAGAAATCCTGTCATTACAGGCATCACTCAGCAGTGTTGCCAGGATTTTGAGGCTCATCATACTGCAAGATAAATGTTTTCTGAGAATGACCAATCATTCATATTTCAGATTAATGATATCTGGCAACACTCAGTATCTGTCTTGTTTCCATTCATATTAAACATCTAATTATTTTTGTTTCCTTACCTCCAACCCTGGAGTTGTAGGCTACTCCGACTCCGCATTTTCTGTTGTTGGCTTGCATGGCAATTTCTCCTGCACACCGTGTCCCATGCCTGAATAAATACAGCAAGAATAAAGAACACATCATTACAGCTTTGTTGTATTGTACAGAAAGACTCGTCAAGGACCTTGATTTGTTCAAATTCTTACTTTCAATGAATGCAATGCAGTTATTGAAGAGCTTTTGAGTTGTATCTACATGATACAAAAATACTTATTTCTCCCAAGCTTCATTAAATATAATTTTACCTACTTAAAGCTCAAAGGAACATTTTCATGAGATGATAAATGCTTTCCTTAATCTCACTGTAGATACCAGTATTTTAGTAGAGTGAAAAAGTGGCATAAAATTATGGGGCTAGGAAGCTGTCTTCAGACAGAAATATGATACAAGTATTTTTTAATCACACGTTTAAATACTTTTTTCCTAAATGACTGCATTTATTTAGGATTTCAGAAAGTGAGCCTTTAAAGTATCCACATTGCTAATTTTTTCTTGTAACAAACTATTTGCTATGCAATTGTTTTTTTCCTGTGGGTGATTCTAATTTCTCAATGCAGAAAGCCTCAAGGCAAGAGTGTTGTATTATGTAATGCTACAGATTGTTATTCAATGACATGCTTCAATTCTTCTGGGCTGAATTCCATTTACTTATTAATAAAGATTAGAGGCAATACAGTTAAAGTTAAGAGATAATGACATCATAACAGGAGGATAATGGCTTCTTTCTCTAAAATAACACTGTAACAAAGTAGAAATGCCATTTTTCAAATATCTTAATTCATGGGATTTTTTTATCCTTAGACTGATCTGTTTTCTCTCCTCACACAATGATTTATGTTGTGAATGCTATTGTATTGTCTGATAGGAAAGGGAAGCAATGCATCAGTTTCTTGCTATCTGTACTGAGTAGTGGCATCCTAATTTGTTTAAGAAATTGACTATTTTATGTACCAGCTTCTAAGGAGGTCCCTCCTGTTCTCTTTCTTATGGACAAAATCCATAACTGGACCACAATGGGTATGCCCAGCTCTGACAATAAACTTTTTTTTTATTATTATTATTTTTTATTCCCAGTGCAAAGCAGGCAATTGAAATAAAAATATACTTTGAGAGGTACCATTCCAGAAACACACATCAATAGATTATTTCCTTCACCTTGCAGAAACACATCAGCACCTTACACGTGAAGAAATTCAGGAAATCATAGAGAGGTCACAATTATAAAGTTCTTCATCTGGGAGTTTTATCCCATTTTCTATACCAGTGTTATGTGAGAATGCTCCCACAAACAAACATAGAAGGATACTTCTGAACACTCAGTAGTGATTCTTTACATTGAGGGCAACTGAGCACTGCCACAGGTTGCCCAGGGAAGTTGCAGCCTCTGCCTCCTTGGAAGTGCTCAAAAGCCATCCTGATCATCCTGGGCAGCAGGCTCTAGAGCTCCCTGCTTGAGCAGACGACCTTCAGAAGTCCCTTCCAAGCTCAACCATCTAGTGATTCTGTTACACAGACTCTTTCTCTTATAAAATAATAGCCACAGCAGACATACACAGAAACTTCTCTTGTATCTTCTAACACACAAACTAATACTGTAATGTTTTGTTTTCATCAGACAGCTGTGAAGCTACTCACTTGTTTTCATTTGTTGGGTCATATCTAGGAAAGGGATCATGATCATTGTCATTGAAATCATAACTTGCCTTTGGGTCCTACATGTATAAAAAGAAAAGCAGAATTAGTTCAGAGAACTAGAAAAGGTATTTCTAAACTGCTTACAGGATGGGTTCTAGAGTCTGTATTTATTTATTTGATATGTCTCATATTGGTAGCAATCAAGCTTGTAGAATTTGATGGCTATTAACAATTCCATAACCTTTTCATGGACCTTTAATAACTTAGCAGTAAACCACTACATACAAATATGTCTGGGAACTAAATCTACTAAAGAAAAACAAAACAAGAAGATATCCACCCTGCTACCATTGTTAAGTGACATTCAGCTTCCTGTGACACAGACCAGGTTCCAAATCATGCCTAAGGCAAATATTTCAGTCTCTGTACTGTGAGAGCTGACTTACAGAACAGAAAATGAGCTGGGGAGGAGTGTCTGTTTATCAAATTTACAACTGGTTAATCTATTCCATAGCATTCTAATGCTCAAACTTACATAGTTAGAATAGATGTCAGTGTGATTCCACTCCAATCCATCATCTAGGACTGTGATGACAACTCCTTTTCCTGTAAATCCTTTCTGCCACACAGGAATAACATGGAGATCTAGTTTGGGCAGGGATGGAGTAATTCTTGTATCTTGCTGTGGTACAGAAGGCATTAAAATATGTCAACATCTTATCGATTTATACCAAACAGATCCAAAATCATATTTTGAAGACATTGTAAACAATTTCAGCCTGAATTTATGTAATTTGCTCAAATTTTGCAAATACAAAACAAAAATTATTTTCATTAAATACTTGTGGCACTGAAAGATTTACCCCACTGCTTGAATATCTTGGAAGATCATTTCTGAACGAAAAATCTTGTATTTTTGGTAAGTAGGCAGCAGAAACTGAAAGGACTGGTGGGAATGCACTGATGGATCTTGGAACACTGGATTAATAATCAGACCTGCTAGTATTTGTTCTTTCCATTTTATGAGGAGCCAAGACACTGCCCACAGTGCAGTGAATTGGATTTCCTCCAAGTATATCTTCTCCTTGGACATTAAACTTAGACAGAGCAAAATAATTAATGGGTAAAACAATTAAGGTAGTCATTTGATTGGGAAAAACTGTGTTGAATCACAATTTTCTCTTTACTACTGTCATTGCTGTTCCTGTGGTAAATCAGCTGGAAGTATGAATCATGTATAGCTGCCTCTTCCATAGCAAGTTTTTTGAAAAGTATCTCCTAAATGGGTCATTTTCCCTTTCTAATACTAAATGAACAGTATATACATCTAATTTAGAAAACATGCTTACAGCCCCCATAAAAGCATAGATGTAAAAAGAAGCACTTTCTTTCTGTTTCTCTGTGCGCAATTATGTTAGCTGACAGCAGGTTTATGTCTTTGTTTCAAAAGAAGTACTGCATAAATTACAAGGCTTAGGAAAAAAAATTGTTATGGGGAAGAAATTTCTTTCATTTTTTGCTATCTGTATCTGGCTGCTTCCATTCAGGAAATTATTTGAGATTTCAGGCTTTGTTCTCTTGAATCCATTAAATAATATTTTTTCCTGGTGATGTGTGAAGGTACACTGGATAGAGCTAAAACTGTTGCCATCAAATCATAAAAAATGAAGTAATAGTCAGTTATTCACTACAAAGCAAAAAATTTTGGAAGAAAATATCTAACACATTTATGCATTTAATCAGAAAAATTCAGTGTGCATTGTGAACAAGGGTAAGCAGCATGTTTTTGTTTCTCATGTGTGAAAACTAGAGAGAAAAATAGTGAAAACCATAAATGGGAGGAAAAAGGAACTAAATTTCCTGGAGAGCAGAACATTGCAAATTTTTTTTTCCCCAGACTGCTTTTATGAATCCTGCATGTGTTTGTGTATTTGTCTAGTATAGACATATTGGAAATGTCCTGCTTTTTTTGGATACTGGCAAGGAAGCAAACTCACATTCTGCTTCAAAGAAAAGCTAAATTCCTACAGATAACAATTTTTTTTTTCTGCTCAAAAGAAGTCTACAGAAACCTTCATGGAAATATTTTATTCTATGTGGTTTATAACTTATATTTCCTAGCTCAAATGAAGGAAAGCAGCCTAGAGATTGGTATGATTTCTCTAAGGTGAACTGAAGAAAAATATTTCCAGATACTCAAACCCCATTTTTGCTTGACCTTTCTTTTTGATTTGTTATATCTGCTTTAATCCCATCCTATTCTGAGTGAAAGCAATGGATCCTATACTGAACGTACAGCTAGATGCACAATGGAAACACAGGCTCTTGGAACAAACCATGCAAAATCTGAAAGATCAATTGTATTTCTCAAATGACACATGCAGACAGAAACTATGGAGCCCAGGAATTTTTTTCCCTGAGGTTTTGAACATGTGAGTAAGCTTTAGAGACTTGAGTATATAGAGACTTTATGTGAGCAAGACTTTAGAGACTCCAATATATAAATCCTAGTCCATGTGGCTGAAGGTGCTTGTCACATTCATGCAGATGCTTTTGTTTCCATCTGGTGTATGTATTCTTCACTACCAATTTTAATAAAGAAATACACAGCCAGCTTCAGATATGGTTGATATGATTGAGAAGGTAGCCTGAAAATGTTACACACATAGATCACTCATTTTTACGGCATACACTAACGAAAGGGACTCTTCATTCATTCCTTTCAGTGCAATCACTGATACTGGTAAAATAATGCAGCTGATGGCACAAGCACCTTCCCCATTTCCACAAGGCAACAAATTCTTACCAGATACCACTGCTGATTCCACATAGGGTCATTGAAAAGACTTTCTGCTGAGTCTCTCATGGAGGCACGCTTAGTTCGCTTTTTTTCATACTGTTGCTCTGCCCAAGACACCTATAATTATTTGTAAAAATATGACAAGTGAAACTCTTTAATTTGGGACTTTCTTAACCTAGAGTATAAAGGCTTTTGTCACACAGAGAAATTTTGGTGCCTAAAGTGAAATGAGCAACATTTGGTACAGAGAAGAGGATTATTTAAACTGTAGTACAGTGAGATTTAGGGAAGAGAACTTGGTGAGATCACAATACTGCAGAATCAATTAACAAAAAATCATTAAGTACAAGTTAACAAAGAACTCCTATGAGTTTTTACATCAAAGTAAAAAGTGAGTTTTTACATCAAAAGCCTTTTTACAAGGCACGTTTTTACATCAAATAAAACCTTATACTATGCCTAGAAGGTCATCTAAGCAATGGTGCTTACTGAAACAAGGAAAACCACAGCCTGCTTCTTTTTCCTGCTTGTCTTTTTTACACTCTATTGGGAGTGAGAAGGAAAGAAGAAAGATTATCTCTGGCTTTTGTCTAGCAATCATAATGATGCTTTTACTCACAGACCAGCTGGACATCCAAGTCTCCTTCCTAGTGGTGTTTCTAATAGTGGTTAATTAGCAAGCTATGAATATTAGACTAACTTCATCACCAACATAATTCCACTTAAGGCAACTAAAAGCCAAAATACTCCAGCATACTTTGATAAAGCATCAAACGAGCTGCACAGCCTTTGTGCACAGACACAGTAGTCTCTAAGGCACTAGGTTGTATTTTAAATGTGTATCACCTTTGAATGTATTACTGAACCCAGTTCAAATGAAATCCTGATGATGATGCCTCTGTCTGTGCTGTGTACTCCTTTTGGAAACAGAATAAAGCATTATTCATAGTTGGTCCTCGAATGGTCACTCTGATGCAGATACTGTTGGCCCTTTTCATGCAAATTCCAAGCAGGCAAAGCAAACTCAGGTTCAGTAAGATTGCCAAGATCCTGTGACAAGCCTCACATGGAGGTGCCTTGGATCTAATCTTTTACTTTCAAGCTCTGAATAGATTCTGTTCCTTTTATCTACCATGATTGAATGGCTTTATGATCATCTATCACCATATATAAAATAATAATGATCAGAAGTTATGATTTAAAAGTATGATTTGATTAAAATGCAATTTTCTAATGAAAGCCTAATGAAAATTCACTACGAGAACATAAATCCTTTAAAATGGTAGCTGCATTAGGCATGTTTACTATTCTCTTTGCTATATATTTAGTCATAACCCCTCTACAAACTTTGGCCATAGAAGATGAATATACCCATGCAAGCACAGGTATTTTAAACTACCCTATTGATGCTTCAGATCATATGTTCTTGTGCACATGCTGGAGCAACTACTTCTATCTTTCTTTCCTGCCTACAGCAAAGCTTGACCTCTTCACCACCCAACAGTAATTATCATTTGACAACTTCCATACTAGGGTTTGGTTTTTTTTCACGGTGAGCAAGTGCACTGAAGGGAAATGAGCTGAAACTCACAAGCACATATGTCAGGCAAACAAACCAAATGTTTGTCACTCAGCAGCTGGGTGAGGTTCCAAGTATCCATCTCCAGCAAAAGCTGAAGGCCCTACACCAAATCTCCAATCACTGATATATAAAGGAGTAAAAAAAAATCTTGATCGAAGCCTACTTCCAAGAAAGTAGATTTGGAAACTACTGCAAATACTAGAAGAAGTTAGTTAACTAGATAATTGTATCTCTTCAATGTATTCACAGCCTTTTTCTGTTTTACAACAAACACTATAGGAAGCAGATAAATATTCAGATTAGAGCCAAGTTTTACCACAGCTTTCACACCTAACATACCGTAAAATTCATGAAGGCGTTATACAAACAAAACCAGGATTCCCTTTTCTCTCCTTTTTTAAAGGTTGAATCTAAATCTTTTTAAGTAGGCTGCTGCTGAACAAGAGCAGCTCTTTAGAGCAAAGGTCCCTGTGTAACTACGCAGCATTACATGATTGCTTTGTGTTTATACACTTACATAATGCATAATTACATCTCATTTATTCACAGAGTTAATTTGCATACTGGATGGTAAATAAAATGGAAATTGGAGTAAATTTAGCAAATCACCTGCAGCACTCTGAATCTAAAAATGCAAGAATGCAATAACGTCTGGTAGCAATATAATACAATCACTTCCATTCTGCTACAATTTTAGAATATGATGTATTGAACACTCTCATTCTTCCCAATGTAACAGATTCATTTGATGCAATAAGTTCAAAAAAGAGAGAGATTGCACCCAAAACTCTGATCCCGAATATTGTACAATGTTCATGACATGAACATTCATGTTCATACAATGACATGGGTCTTCTGGTCTTATATCTAGGCATAAATTAGTACTATAGACTGAATCTGCAGCTTTGAACATCACCAAGCTAGGATTATTTCAACTTTAACTGTTAAACCAGTTCCTGTTGGTTCAGAAATAGATGGGTGTGTACGGTTTTGAAACAAAATAGGCAAAACAAAGACCCTGTCTTGCCACATAGAATATTTCCTCCTAGCTGACATTTGCAACTAAAACCTCCAGATAAAAGATTACTCATTCTGAAGTGATTTGTCCTTATATGATAATTTGCTGGGTTTGACAACTAGGTTACTTCATGGTTTGGACAGCTCATATTGTCACAATGATTGCTGCAACAATGCTGATCTTAAAATCAAATGTTTTTGTTGTGACATTTCCCAGAAAACAGTTTGTAGGAGAGGCTGACAGCTTTCTGGTCTGCTCTTTAAATTTGTCATGCACCCCAGTTTTTCATTATACTTACAAACAGAAATGCTTCTCTCTGAAACAAAGCCAGACAAACAAGGAGTCTGCTTCACCACTAGGTTGTACCTTAGACCCCTGGCTCTCCCATTTGCCTGTTCACTGATTGCAGTGGCATATCATTGTAACAAAAGACTGCAAGTCTGGAATGTGTGATGGATCCTTTGAGAAGGATTTCAGCTTGTTGTAGAAACCAATCCAGCAGGACCTCAGCCCTTTCTTCCTACTTTTTTTTTTTTTTTTTTTTTTTTTTTTTTTTTCTTAATATTCAGTCACTTTAAATCAAAGCTGTTTCACATGGTAATTGCACAGATGTGGCCTAATTAAATTTAGTGCATGTATGGATTTTTACTTTGAATCCAGCCCCTTGGTTCCCTGTTCACATTTTCATCAGTGGCACATCAACATCTGAAATTCCAGTGCTACACATCTTAAATCTTAATTTGGAAAGCTCTTGTAAAATATGTGATGAAGGAGGGTCAGATTCTGCCTGTGAATGACAGAATAGTTAAGTATTATTTGGCGTGAGTATGGATGGCTGAATATATTAGACTTGCAAAATGAGGAAGGCCTGCCTGTGACCTCTTTACAAAGCTACCAGTAAGGAGACAGAATAAAAAAAAAATTTAAAAGAATAAATTTAACACTTACCCGCTCATCATCAGAAAGTCTCTTAGTGATATGGATAGCACTTCTTCGGGATCGTCTTGGGTGACTTTTATGTCTAAATAAGTAGTGGTTTTTCAGTGATCCAATCTGTAAGACACAGGCATGCTGTAATTATCAGGAGTTATTTCCCTACTGTGAGCAAGTACCAACAATCAAAACCTGAAAGAATTCACTCTGCCTAAAAGACAAAAGAGCAAGAAACTACCTTTTAGATATTTTAATCCAAACAAGGAAGTACTCTTCAAGGAACAAGTGCTTCTCTCATGCTGTGTGCTGCTAGAAGAAGCTGGGGGACTAATTTCATTTGGGCTACTCAAGTGCAGTCATTACTACTACAGCACTCAAGTTGCACAGCACCTGTACTAGTGACCACTACACTCAGGGACACACCTTGGCACAGCCACATTTCGGTGGACAGGTCACACACTAGTTTTACCTGTTTTTCCTGGGTGTCAGCCGGACAGATGTGAAAAGCTTTGCATGGCTTCAGACACCTCGCTGCGGGGCTGGGTTGTACAGGCACCCACTGTAGCATTTTCACTTGCTCAGTAGCCAGCCACCAGGCAAGCCAGTGCACCCCGCTGACTCTGAACACCCCACTCCCCTCAGGACGGGCCCTTTGATAGCTGTGGGGACAAATGTACGGGCTACAAAGGCAGAAGAACAGAACCCACAGAGGCTAGATCACATCTATGGGTTTGGCAGGCGGCCAGCGGGGACGGACAGCACTGGGGGCACGGAGGGGAGCTGACTGCCACCCCGACCACGGGGCCGGGCCGGGGCAGCAGGGTCTCAGCGTTGGGGGACGCCGAGCCTGGCACAGGACCCTCGCCGGGAGGTGAGACGAAGCTGCTCTCTCACGGTTACTCATCCCTGACAACGCTGACGTCACGGCATCCCAAAAAAGCGCCCGAGGGATGGCTGGAGAGAAGCCCCGCGATGGCGATGGAGCCGGCGGGGCGGAGGCGTCGCGGGGCCGCAGCCAGGACCGCCCGCGCTCTCCTCCTCCTGCCTGCACTGCCGGGGGAGAGCCGAGCGCCCTGCCCAGTCCCCTGTGGCACAGCAGCCCGGTCGATCTCCTCAGGGAGAGCCAGCTGCCCTGCCTGGAGCCCTAGAGGGAGAGCCGTGACCGACCCTGTCCAGTCCTGCCAAGGAGAACGAAAGCGCCCTGCCCACTCCCGTCAACGAGAGCCAGAGGTCCCCGCCCGGTCCCCTGAGGAAGAGCAGGGTCGCCCTGCCCCGTCCTCTCTGAAAGAGCCCTCCCTGGCCCCGCTCCAGGGGCGGACCCGGACCCTGGGAGGCTGCGGTGGGGGACCAGGAGCTTTATACTCGCCGGAGCCCCGCGGGCGGCAGCCGGGCACAAGTTTGAGGGAGAGGGGGGGGAAGGAGCCTCGCGGGATGGGAAAGGAGCCCCGTCGCGGAGCATCCTGCGGGATGCGCCGCGGCGACCGTCCCCCGCCCGGCCGTACCTGCCCCACCAGGTCGTAGTCCAGCTCGTCCGCGATGGCTCTGGCAGCGTCGGGGCCGGCCGGGATCTCCGCTGCCCACTCGTTAAGGAAGAGCCGCCCGGCGCTGCCTCCTCGGGGTAGGGACCAGGCTGCCAGGAGCACGGCCAAGACCGCGCACCGGCCGGCCCAGCGCCGCCCGGCCATGGCCGCGGGACGCGGGAGGGATGCAGACGGGCGGGATGCGGGCGGGATGCGGCGCCGCGTTGCTACGCGATAGCGCGGAGCAGAGCCCTGCCTGCCTGCCTGCCGGCGCGGCTGCCCGAGGCTCACAGACCCTCCGGAGCCGGAATGGAAATGAGTGTTTACACGTCAAAACGACGACAGCCATCCTGACGTCAAGTGTACCTGGCCCCCGANGATCGGTAATACCCAGTCCCAGCCGAGCTGAGGCAGGAGCGAGGACCCCGCCCGCCCCTCGCACCCATCCCGCTACCCTTCTCGCCTCGGTGCGAGGGCAGAGCGAGATGAGTTTAGCATTTCTTGTTCAATTGGGCTTCTAATTCAATTGGGCTTCTAACCCGGGACCGACCGAGGGGCACAGCACGATAACCGCGCATTGTTCCCTATACCTCTGCCACACCATAGATGGGCTGCATTAATGGGCACCCTGCCCACCTTGATGATGGTGGGCAAATATGTTTATCCTCAAATACAGTTATTAATTTTGTACAATTTCTCATTTTAAAATAATTTCAATATCTATTCTTTCGATTGCATCCAGTGGTCTGCACGTTGTACTTTTTCAGCAACTACTTCGGTTTGTTAAACACATTTTCATTTTGCATCGGCGTTTCCCCAGCTCCTTCAGTTTTATTTAACATTCCGTCTACCATTTCATTGCCTTTTCACGTGCTAGAAAATGCTTATAAAAGTTTCCTAATGTTTTCTGACTGCCCTTTGAATCTGAAACTGAACCTTTTACCGTCTTCACTTTACAGTGAACTGTATTTCATTACTTGATTCTTCCAACTTTTTAACTGTAAATTTTAGCAAGCTGGTTTTAGATCTGTGCTTCAATACTGTGCTTCATTCCATTTATTATGGAGTGACAGATATGCCTGCCTTGCTCTTCATTGGCTTCTAAAATAGGAAAACAACCAAAACATAAATATGAAACAATGAGGAGAGGAAAATATTTTAAAAGATCTGTGTCTCATTGTCTGACATCTCAGCCCCAGACATCACCATGCCAGAGTGGATATGGTTCTGAGCATCTCCACAGAGATCGGGAGACTGTAATCACTGCCACTGCTCTGCCAGCCATAAGAGTAGGAACCTCAAATAACAGGAACATGAATGGATCCATGTGAGGGGAAAATTGTGAGTGTGTAGTATGTATACTGGAAATGCCAAGAGAATATCAATAAATATTGATATAGAATAGAACACTGATAAAAAGGCACTAGAGACCCATCCTGTTGTTCACCCATGTTTACTTTCTGCATAGATGACAGGTCAAGGTTCACCAAAGCCAAGGCAGCAACCAGGGCATGTGGTTCCTCTTCATTTTCATTTATTTTATTCTCTGCATGATTTTCTCAGTGTTCACTGCCAAAAATGTTTTTTCTTCATTTTCCTGGACAGATGCCTTAAGATCCCTTGATTCCATTTTTAGAAGTGTTTCTGAGGCTTTATTTAAATGTGGCCATCTCACCAAGCAATTTCTGATTCCATGTGAGTTTTTCCTGTATGAGGGTTACCAGCAGTTCTACTCAAAACACAAAGGGCTTTTTACCTCTCATTTCTCATCACTGAGACTGCAAGTTGGTATGGCTTTTTTACTGTATTTTGTATTAGGGAACTCTGCAGGAGTATTGTCTCCATACAGAAATGAAATCAGGGTTATATGTACATATAATGACAGTTTATATCCTCAAGCCTTTAAGTAGTGGTCAGAACATCTACATCACAGAAGTGTTTTGAAAGTCTAGATACTCTTTTCTAAATGATTAATTCATTCACATGTGTTTGGTTTTTAAGAAATCCTTCCATGCAGGATGATGGGCTGTGTGCAGAGTTCTGAATTGTGCTGGAGAATGAGTCTGTGCTACGTGGACTTGGTTATGTCATTCATTCAGGAAAGATGCTGTCCAATGCACTACATTCCCATCTAATAATAGCACAATAAATAGGAACAGCTTGCTCAGCAGCATCAGATGGAGTCAAAGATAATTGTTTTATGCTTCATAAACCATTTATGCTTGTTGTTTATCAGTGAAATATTTATTTAGTCCTTTCTGTACCTGGTGGTATTCTGCCTGAGTGTAAGCTCAGAAACAAGCATAAGACTGTTTATGAAAATATTATTTCTTCTTTATAACTTCAGTTTAACAAGAAATTCAAGGTAGACCTGCTTCCAGGGGAGCCACATCCCAATAACCACCTGGTGCAGAGGTTTTTTTCAGTGTGTGGTAGCTCAGTGGGAATTGTTACATTTCCTAAGCAGAAATATACTCTTGTAGATCTAGTGCAAAATATTCCTTTGCACATAAAATACCTTTCAATACAGCATTTAACACTGAGGATGAAATCCTAAGCTACAAGGGCCAGGAGCTTAGCAGAGTGGATTTTTCTCCCTTATTGTCCAAAGGCATGCAAATGTTTGAGGCTGTAGCCATGCTTCTGTACCCACATTTCTGATTCTTCTAAGACTTGTCCATGAAAAATGGATACAGGCTGGTTTTGAAAAGCCAAGCACTTACACAAAATGCCCTATTTTCTTGCTTGTTAGTAGACACAATTTATTTAAACTTGGTAATCCTTATTCAAAGTTCAAGTCCATAATCTCGAGCCCAGCTCTCTGTTGGCTGCCATGGCATCTCTCCAGACATCTGTTCCTGGTGTGGGCATCACTCTCTGCAACAGGTACCCTGTGGATTCACCACATTCACACTGACATCCAACAAACCCATCCCCTAAGTCAGAACTGTGCAGTGGAGAAAGCTAGAGGGGTTCAGGAGCTTCAGCACCTCCAAATAGTGCAGAGCCCTGTGAAATTTATCTATTACAGGGTGAGAAGCACAGACATGAAACTGTAAGCCATGAATTGAGAAAGCTGTCACAGAAATGAAAGCACCCTAGGAAGGGATAAAGACAGAAAGAAGCATTTCTTCTTTGAGCATCTTGTAGAAGAGGAGCAACTCTCTTTTTGCTGAGGCAATTAAGGAAAGAGCAGAGATAAACAGGAGCAGGGCATAAGGAAAACCAGAGGCAGGTAAAAGCACCATGTTTATATGCAGAAAATGCAAAAGGGTTCAGGAGGATGACACTGTTTTATCATCTTGTTTTGTTGCAAGTATATTTTGGATGAAGAAAGGTGGTATGTAATGACATTTTCTTTTAGATCAATGACAGTGTAAAAGCCAGACAGAAGATTCATCTCTGATGTCATATCTTGATTAGCCCATTTGATTTTGTAAGATCAAGCCAAGCATATTTTATCTACCCACAGAGCTTGCTTTCAATACGTAAACTGAATTTAGGTTGAAATACTGGTAGTTCTTGATGGGTAAACAATAAGCCCTCCCTGTGAGAAATCAAAAGAGATGTGTTTAGGGAACAGGAGGAACATAGCCTGAACGTGTTACTGAGTCCCTGCACACACTGCTGGGTTGACAGAGAGAGATAAGACCAGGTCTTGACTCAGGGAATGTTCCACCACCAGAGACAACTGAAGCAGAGAGTTGTCCTGTCCACAGCAAGCCTTGCTTTGACAGAAAGAGTGATCCAGAGACAGAGACACATGCTGGGGGGGAACAGATCAGTGCACAGGGATCACCATTCAGCCCAGTCCTGGACTAAGTATTTTGTCTGCTGAGTATCACCAGCCTCCACCTCTTAAGGTGCCCCTGCAGATGTTTGGACACTTTTCTTCTTTTACTTCGTACCCATGTGCATTCACCCAGGAGAACAAAATCTTGTAGAAAACCTGTTTTATAAAGGGACCATTGACATTTCTGCCTATACCTCACTCCAAAATCTTCCTGGTTTTAACACCACAAGGCCAGTAAGTTTACACAGCTGTTGGGAGCTAAGTGTTTTTTTCAACATAAAACTTCAGGCTGTAAAGTATAAAGCCAACCAGGAGTTGATACTATTTTGCTGATTCTATTTGGAGGGCCCAGTTTGAGGAGGATGTTAACACCATTCGAATGCGAATTTGTGTTATATGTAGCTTCAATGTGCTAAGTCAGAGCAACACGTTTTAAAACGAGAGTAGCTAGGAATGCAGTTTGATGCCTGAAGTGCTTGCGGTGGCTGCTGCAGTTTAATTAGTTAAATACTAAAAAGGGCTGTGCTGTTTCTATTTAATTTGGCTGTGGACCGAAGAACACTCTTGAAACCCACTCTTTTACAGTTACACTATTTCTTTTTCTGCAGGAGCCAGTATTACAAAGCAATTGGAGGACAGCATAAAAGAGGCCATATGTGCAGACAATCATAGAGGATAAGGGGGAACACCTGTTTTTCCATCAATTACAGCCTGCGAGCTTGCAAGGCATATTTATTCTGGGGGCATTACATTTGCTTGGGTAATAGCGCATGACACATTTCCAGTTTTACAGCAGACAAACCCTGAGAAAGAGCTAATCATGTCTGTACAAATGAAACACAAACATGCCCTCCTGGCCATACACGTAGTTAAACAGGCCCTAATGACACCAGGAGCCACCTGGGGCCAGCAGAAAGCAGTTAGGGAACAACCACCTGTTTGTGGCCACTTGGGTGATTCTGTTTGCTCTACAGCTGAAGCCAATCCAAGCAAAAAGCCCTGGGAAAATGCATAGGTGGGACTGTAGGAGAGGTGGATATCTGCAGAGAAATGGCAATAATCTCTCTGTTGGGTAAGGACAAAGTTCAATTCAAGTATTTTACTGATGGCAATAGAAAGAGATATTATTGGGATTCATACTCCGGGGTTTTTTTGCAATCTTGACAGAAGAAGTGATCAAAGAAAGGGAACATTTTATGGAAACATTTTATCACCTTTATCTACAAACCTGACATTTTAAATTTCTTCACACTTGTATTACACTTTTAATAATAATTTATTTATGGTAATGATTTTATTGTCCTTGCTTGCAAGTTCTTCAATAAAATCCTATAGGAGGATGAATAAATTCATAAATCTGTTGTTGATTTATTTTAATAATAGCATAATTAATATTTAGCCTTG
>VWYP01011783.1:29288-67130 GCA_013400435.1 Pycnonotus jocosus
CCATTAACAGAAGATAAGGGAAACACTGCCCCACCTGGTTTCAACAGCCCATGAAGATGGTGATGGAATACATACTTTGGGTACATCTTACATTTCAACCTAAGACACTACTGAAACCTAATTTCTAGGATTTCCTTCAAAATCCTCTTCAAACTATAATGACAGCAGAGATAAAATAATGTAGATATGTCAAGTCAAATCTCTGATCATGTTGACATCATTTTGGTTAAAAAGTGGCCTTATATTTGAATTCCCCCTCCAAAATCATAAAACTATAGAATTAAAGAAGCATTAAAACATTGACTCATAGAATCATAGAGTCATAAAATCAGAGAATCATAGAATGGTTTGGGTTGGAAAGGACTTTAAAGACCATATAGTTCCACTCTGCCTGCCACTGGCAGGGACACCTTCCCCTAGATCAGGCTGGTCAAAGTCCTGTCCAACCTGGCCTGCAGCATTTCCAGAGATGGGGATTTTTTCCCCACCTCTGGAAACCTGTGCCAGTGCTTCACCATCCTCACAGGGAAGAATTTCTTCAAATGTGTATTTCTCTTAAACCAAGTTTTTATCTTAATGCAGGAAAATCCCTTGCCATGTTGCCTTGATAGCAACCCTACCTGCTTTTTCCTTGTGTGGCACCAGGGGCTGCCCACATGTGTGGGTTCATGCCCTGAGAAGAGTACAGGGACCTTCATAATGCAGCAGCAAGTGTGCCAGCATGTTTTTGGGAATGTGTGGCCCCTCACCTGCCAATGGTAACCCCATGTAGCCGCCAAGTCTGCTGCTGGATGCAGCAAAGGGCCAGGGCAATATTGGGATGAAGGTCTCTGCTCAAGGCATTTGGGTCATTGTGAACCCATTTTTACCTGCTGCACTCCTGTGACATACAGAAGTGCTTGATCCTGGCCTTTTCTTTTTTATTTTTAAGGATCCGTTGTTACCTGTCAGGGCAATGCTGGTTCTGCCCTGTATTTCTCTTCCCTTTGATCTGAAATAGATGAGAATCAAGACTGCTCTCTGGCTCCTTGTCTGCTGTGTTAATAAGGGAGCTGGAGAAAAAAGCACAAGCAGGAAGGATGAGAAAAAAAGAAAAAAAGAAAAAAAAAAAAAAAAACAAACCAAAAAAAAAACCATGAGAAAAAGCAAAAGCCCTAAAGGCAAGTTTTTAATGTCAAAATACTTGTTGGCTGCTTGTTTGGAGTGCTTCGATTTAAACAATATACGAAAGGCAGTGGCCTGAATCCTCCCAATTGGAGCCTTGGGCAGACCAAGGGGAGTGCCACAGCTGCTGCTGCTCTATGCTACTGAGCAGACCACAAGATGCTCTTGTTTCAAGTTATCTTTAGATATGGAAACCTCTGCTTCTCTCTGACACTCAGCACTGCTGCACTGAGAGGCCTGTCAGAAGAAATTCCGTTTCTGTGCTCCCTTTTGCTGTGACTTTATCACCTACCGCTCTGCTCAACATTTCCAGCAAAACCTTATTCTCCAGACTGTCTTGATGGTTTTTTTAAGCACTGATGCCACTCATAAAATTTCAGAAAAATGAGATAATTAGTGCTGCTTGTAAGTAACTTTTAGGGGAAAGTCAGCTGCTCTGCATTCAGTGTTCTGCTGCACTGCAAGCAGTGTTCTTCAAATGCTTAAAATTTCATCTCCAGTTTCCTGTGGATGAACAGGTCACATTTAAACTGTGTCATAACTGAAGTGGCACCAGAAAATTATAGATATCAGGAACCTGCAGACTGTGTTAAATATGGAAGACTAAAATTAACACTGTAGAAAATAGAGAAGGTGAAGTGAGATTTGTCATTAGAGCATCATGGTAGTGGAGGATACCTTCTGTCACTGTTTTTGGGAGGCGTGTTTACCAGCAATTTTGGTGTTAGATCTGATCTCAGTTGTCATCTGCCACTGCTAAACAGTTTGCAGTTGTCTTCCTACCCCAGTTTCTAGGGGTAAACAGCACTTCTGAACCCTTCTGGTTTCCAAGCTGGTTGATGGCTTTTTGAGATGAAAGGTATGGAAGAAGGAATCAGGCAGTGGTGGCCACCATCCACAAGACATGGGGTCACCGCCAACATGTCCACTGCCCTATGGGCACCAGTGGCTGGCAGACTATTAACTTTCCCTGCTGGATTCATAAATATTGTCTCATTCTTCTAAACATTGCAGTAGCCCCATGCTCCTCCATGCATGCTTGAAAATTATAGAAGTAATTAAAAATATTGTTCCCAACATGAAGGTAAGAGCAGAATAACCAAGCTAAGCAACCTGTCAGATTAATAATATTAATTTATTTTTCAATGAGCCCTGATTCCTTTGAAATCAGTCGCAAGCTTGAAGGAAGAGTTTTCTTTCTGTATACTGAGCTTCCTGCCTAATTGCTGCAGCTAACCCATTTTAGGCAAGCTACCTTTCTCCTGCTTTCTCCCCTTGAGAGAAGCAGCAGCTTGTTCTTATGAAGAAGCATTTCTCTTGATCTCTGTAGTGCCTCTCATCCTAATTGCAGCTATCTCATTTAAAATGTCTCCTTATCTTACCAATTAGAAATCAGCCCCAGGGTTTGATTCCTGTCCTCTCAGCTCCCCGGCAGGGAGCTGGAGGCTTGCAATCAAGCTTGAGCCTTGTTCCCTGTCTCCTGAGCTGACAGGCTGGTTCAGAAGGACTGAGAAAGGAAGGAGATATTATTTGTGTAAGATCCCTATCAGCAAACCCAAGACACGACCCGACCCACAGATACCCACCTGCCAGCACTACAGCTGACAGGCTGTGCCATAATAGCTGCTCACTGTGACAGCTCTAATTAAGAAAAAAGGAAAAGGCAAGAATAAAAAAGGAAAAAAGAAAATAGAAGGGAAGCTTTCTGCATACTAAATACCCTCCACTTCTCAGTGCGGATGCACAGACATATTTCCAGTTGTTTGTCTGAGACAAGGAGCAAAACTGTTGCCAGATGTGGCCATGGGAGCAGAACCTTTCTGAAGTCACTGATGATGGCTAACAGTGTTGGGCATGGGTGATAGAGATTGGGTGAGACAGAGATATCTCTAGGGATAGAGACTGCTTTCCAGGGGCTGGAAAAACTTGGATGTCTTGCCTCCAAGGGCTGGGAGGACAGGGCATACTTCCTTGAGCCTTCTTCAAGAGACTACCCTCCCGTTTCAGTGCAGACACGCCTTTTTTCTCCCTCCTATATTTTCCCTTGGGGTCTGACTCAACACGCCAGTTGTATCACTGCAAGTCTGGATAATTTCTTTTTCTAAAAAAACTCCTCAAACCAGATCTATTTATTTGAAACATACAAGCAAGTGCAAGATTTACATATAACCCCCACTGACTGCCAAGAAAGAGGAAAAAAGCCCCCAACATTTAAAATCAGTCTTTTTCACTGATTGGAGAACAGTGCTTAGTATTCAGGACACTGCATCTGAATACATTGAGTAAATTATATGTGCCAAACTATTCACGCTTCGCCTGACTACAAGATTTACTCACACAACCAGCCACAGAAACGACATAATAAGAAACCTTCAGCATATTTCCAGAATACAGATATCCTGGGTGAAGAGCCAGCCTGACAAGGTGGCTTGTGCTCCAGGAGAGGAGGGATCCATTTCAGCTGTATGTACTCATTTAGGAAATCCAAAATCTGACATCCCAGGTAGATCTGGTGTTTCATGCTTATATGACCCAAGCAACCTTTCTCTCTCTGCATACAGAAAAATCACTTTTTCCTTTATCCCACCTGAGGTTCTTTCCTGCTTGAACAAGCTTAAGATGATTAAGCTGGATCTGTCAATAGGCCTGAGAGCTTGTACCATTTTTCACACAGTTGGAGGAGGGAAGGTCTCCCACTTGGATGCATGTACAGTCTTCCATGAGGCCACTTCAGGGCCACACTCAGGGAAATAAAATACACCATGCAGTAGCTACTAAAGGGAGGTAAGAAAGAACAGTGTTTCCAAGTAGCTTCTACAAAAACCAGATGGAAAACCCTTCTTGAAGGGCTGGGTTGCATTTCTGGTTCTAGTTCAATCTCTGAAGAGTTTTTTCCAGCTCACAGCCGTGTGGGAACACTGATGGATGTGCTATCTCTGGCAAGTGTCCGACACAAGCCACCCCAGAGACTGAGACTCATTCTGATGTGTGAAACCTCTTTAAACTGAAGTCAAACTGAATGAAGGTCAGGATCTCTATCCTCTGGTTGCGGGAGTTGATAACCTGAAGCAGCCTTGACGTGCACATTGCCTGCCAGAGGCCACAAGGGAGAGGTGGATACACCAGAAGCTCCATGGGGATGGCAGCTGTTTTCATAACCCCTGTTGTACATGCTCTATTAATCCTCATTTTGCCTTCTGTAACATTACCCCTCTAGTGTAGCTTTGAGGAAAACTGAAAACCTAGATGTGAAGACAAACTGAGCTAGACTGAAGGAGGCTGGCCAGCCAAGCCCCAGCCTCTGTCTGCCATTTGAGCTTGTTGTCTCCTGCCACCTATCCAGCATGTTCCAGGGTGCTCCAGAGGAGCCCACCATCAGCAAGTGGCTTGGAAATGGATGCCAATAAGATCAAAAGAGCAAGCAGACAGGCTATTCAGTATTTTCTGATTCAGAGGGAAGGTCCAGAGACAGCTGGTCACAGCCAAGGATGGGTGAAACACCACATCTGGTGGCCCACAGTGTCCATCATCTCACCATATGAAATATGCAGAAAGAACAGTGAGAAGGGGCTGGTGAAGGCAGCTTGGAAATGGGGATAAATAATGCTGGAGAGTGGGCAGCAGAGCAGGGTTTGTGTCACAGCAGATGGCAAGTCTGGTTATGGCTGAGAGAGCTGGGTTTGTTCAGCTTGGAGAAGAAAAGGTTCTCAGGAGATCTTAAAGCCCCTTTCAGTGCCTAAAGGAGCTCCAAGAGATCTGGAGTGTGACTTTTGGACAAAGTACTAGAGTGAAAGGACAAGGAAGAATGGTTTTAAACTGACAGAAGACAGGATTAGAAAATCTTGACTGTCGGAGTGAGGAAACACTGGAACAGGTTTCCCAGAGAAGCTGTGGCTTCCCTGTTCCTGGAAGTGTTCAAAGCCAGGCTGGATTGAGGCTTGGAGCAACCTGGTCTTGTCTGGCAGGGGTTGGACTGGATGGTCTTTAATCTCCCTTCTAACCCAAACCATGTTGTCATGCCATGATTCATTAACCTGCATCTTTGTTTAGCCTCAAGCAAGTGAGAACATTTGGTCCAGCCTCAGATGATGGGTTATGTTGAGGAAGATGAAACAGGGAAACCTTACAAATATGATTTCTTGCCAAAAGATTCTGAAAATATAAAACCCATAAGCAAAGTAGAAATTAAAGCGAACTTTGAGATGTAAGCAGGGCAGGCCGGAAAACAGTGATTAAGTTAGCTGAAAACAAGATACCTGTTGATTGACCAATGCCACTGGCAAACAAGGGAATGCAGGGGGTCCGAGGAGGAAGGACCCTGCCAATGTGGCAGGGAGGAACTGGTTTGGAAACCAGCTTTTGAGGTTTGGAATGTGGCGTGATATGGTAATGTAGCAGCTCTTATAGGCTGTATGTAAATTTTGTAGGATTTGTGTCTTGTACTAGTGGGTTAATGTAGATTAGAATATTCAGGACAAAAGGGATATAATGTATTGTAACAGGAACTCAGGTCTCTTTCAGGCATGCTTTCAACTGTGGCTGGCAGCTAAAAGCAAGGCTCTTGTACCCACGACCTATGCAATAAACCACATGTTTCAAGAGCTGCCCTGGCCTCCAGAGATCCCTCTCGTCACCATCCCGTCTGCTCCTACAGGGTTAGAGGAGTAAGAATCGTGTTTCCGTACATACACTCTGCATAGGCTGCACACCACAGTTTTTGTATTTATTGGAGCATGATTTTTGTGAGATGCGCCACCCTGCAGGGAAGCAAAGACTAAAGCTGAGATCATTAATCCTTAATACTAAGTAGATGCAGCTTGTTAGTTTTCATTTCACCATGTAATTATCTCTGCCATGAAGCATTCTCAGAAATGCTGGGCTGCTATTCCTCTGCACATCCAACCTGAAAAGACTGCAGAAAAGGGGGCAGAGGCCAATGATGTGATGCTGGGAGTATTGCTCACTCATTTGTGGGGCAAAAGCTCAGCCATAGACATTTTATTCAGAAGACTCCTTCATGTCTGTGTCAGTGAGAACACACTGACAGCAGCTCTGAAATTAACTGCAGATTGGAGCAATTAATCTGAATTTAAATACAATGTGTTCAAGGATTTCATAGGCAATTAATGATCCTAAATCTAATCTTCCCAAATGAATTCCCAGCAAATTCCTCCAGGATCCTCAGCCACAAGCTCCCATTGCTGGGTCCAGGACTGCAGGACCCAGGTTTAACTCTGTTGATCTTCTTTTACAGACTTTTTGCTTATGGATTCATCACATCCACACCAGGAACTCTCCTGAAGCATGTGACAACATGATACACAAGGATACCCTCCCCCTTTTCATCTTAATTGCTGTATTCAAAGTAGTCATTCAGCTCAGAGTTAAGACATTTTGTGCAGAATTTTTTATTAAAATCTGAGTCTTGAAAGAGGGTGACAGTTCCACCCTGGAGGATGGATCCCCCACTGAACAGACACAATGCAGGCAACTTGCCCTGTCTGCTTGTGGAAGCGTGAAGACAGGTTCACACTTGCTGGGAAGTGACAGTGACTCGACTGGGAGGGTGAACAGCCCTTGTGCCATCAACTAGTAACCAACTAAAATTGTCTCCAGCCACAAAGGTTTTTGCTAAATTACCACAGAGCTCTGCAGGAGATCAGTGAACATGTTCGGAAAAATAAGTCTCTGCTCATCCCAGGCCAGGAATGATGGAGGGAGCTGTGCTGGCACTGGCGGCCACAGCAGGATGAGAGGATGAATGAGGCAGCAGTCACGGGTGGGTGCAGGGGTGGTAAGGTCTCTGGGTGGAGGTTGAGGAGGAGATAGCACCATGACAGGGGTGTTGTTATGCTGTCATGACCCCCTGAAATAATGTTAGGATCCCAGTTCTGAAACAGTGTTAGGATCTGTTTATCAAAAAGATGCCTCTGCCAGAATTAAGGTGCGAAAAGACCATATTCTAAACCCAATAGGATGGATTTTATTTAACAGTAAATGTGAGGTAGAGAAAGGCATAGAGTGGGAGAGAAAAAGAGAGAGAGAGATTAAGCAGATTATCACCACTGCACAGGTTCCTGTGGTGTCCTCCTGGTCCCTCTTCCTCTGCTCAGTGGAGGGGGTCCCTGAGTGCTCTTCTGGAGGTACCACTTTTATAGTCCAAGTCCAAAGTACCCACAAGCCATACAACCTGTTCCCACAGCTTGGGATAGAATATGTGTAAACAGTTTCTTCCTTTCCCACAGTTTGCCATGTGGGAATTTTTGTCAGGATGAGTTACTCAGATCTGCCTTACCAGGCCTGGCATCTTCGTCTTGTTCCCTCCCTGCTTTTCCCACAGGTTGCTTAGGGGAATCTTGTCCAGTGTGTTAATTCCAAGCCTTTCACCTCTGTGTAGGCCTGACATAACACCTTCTTTCTTGCCATCTGTGCCCGTTGTGGCAGCTCATCTCGCGGGAATGTCCTCCTCTGACAATGCTTTGAGAAAAATTGATGGCATTCTTTATGTCCTGGCAGGTGCAGACAGGGATCCAAAGCCTGAGAGGACCTGTCAGACTGCGGGTGACCGTGAAGCCATTGGCTTTGCTGCCCAGCTGCTCCTCTCACTCTCTTGCAGAACACAAATCATCTCCTGCTGCAGATATTCTGTGCCTTGCCTTGTCCAGACAGCGAATTACCACAGAAAACACAAAGTGGTTTTCATTCTTCATATGCATTGGAAGTCAATTTTCAAAATAGCTTAGTTATTCAAAATATCTTACTTAGCATGCTCTTGATTTTTCCACTGGAGCAAGTTGGTTTTGCCCCCCTGAAGAGAGGAGAAGGTGGCTGTTTATTGACAAGCAATAATCACTGTTCAGAACTTTGAAATTCCAAGCTCTACAGAACACTTTGCTGATACCAAGGTGTGTCAAGTCTCACCTTTGCCTGTGATCATGTGGGCATCATTTTGGTTTAAAAGTGACCTTAGGTTTTAATTCCTCCAAAATCAGAGAATCATAGAATTGAAGATGCATTGAAGCATCAAGTCATAGACACATAGATTCACAGAAACATAAAATCATAGAATCATAGAATAGTTTGGGTTGGAAGGGATCATAAAGACCATATAGTTCCACTCTGCCTGCCACTGGCAGGGACATCTTCCCCTAGACCAGGCTGGTCAAAGCCCTGTTCGACCTGGCCTGCAGCATTTCCCGAGATGGGGTATGCACAGCTCCTCTGAAAACCTGTACCACTGCACCACTACTCTCATTGTAGAAAACTTCTTGCTTTTCTCCAGTCTGAATCCTCAGGGTTTTTTTATCCCAGGCTGTGTTAGAAGTGCAGCTAGGACAGCAGAGTTTCACTGATGGCCCTACCTTGCACCCATCCCTCCCTCAGCACATCCTGCTCCCAGAGAGGATGCACAGAGCTGCCATTAACTAAAGGGAAATCTCTTTTTGCAAGATCCCTCTGCTTGCCCTGCCACAATGAAAACATCAGGGAAGGAAATCTAGTGCTGCATGACTCTGGGGCTATCTGTCAGGCATGCAGGTCCCCCCCTGCTAGCCCCTCTCACCCAGGCTGCTTGCTGCAGCCTGCTGCATGACGTTCCTGCGAGCCTGCGTGTCACCATCGTGATATAATCTCCTTCCGCAGAAATTTAATTAGCACACTGAAAGAGCTGACCTTTCCCAAGATTTTATTTTCCCCACTATTCTAAAAATATCTCACTGAATATGTCAATAGTATCCTTCATTGTGCAAAGCACTCTGGTAGCCGGTTGTAAGGGGAGAGGAATTTTAAAATTATGGTTTTGTAGAGAATGAGAGAAAGAAGCTTTTAAATACCCTTTAAAATGGGCAGCATTATTTGGAATCAAAAGTATTACAATTGTACTATGCAAAAAAACCCCAAAAAACCCAAAACAAACAAAAAACCAAAACCAACCAAACAAAATAAAACAAAACAAAAACCATAGAAAACAGCACACCATCTGTATCATGGTGCCTTTTACAGCAGGACTAGGAATCAATATTGCAAGGCATTTTACAAAAGAACTTTATTTCTTAATCCATCACTCAAAGGGCCTGGGAAAATTAAACCGATTTTCCAAAGTCCATCCCAGGACTGTCCATCTTGAAAGCTCTGTCCACTAGGAGAGAAATTTGGGTTTTTATCACTTATTAATGTTGCATTTGCTTTCACTGAAAGAGCACCAATTGATGCTGTTTCATGTGCTAAGGGCCTATACATATACATGTATGTATAAAATGAAACTTGATTGTTTTAGAGCATGGGCTACCTGCATGCAATTTGCTGGTAATCACACTGCCTCACAACCAGTGATAATTTCCTGTTGGAAATCTTAGTGTTCAAAGCTGTCAAGATAAGTGAAATATTCTGTATTTCCAGATTTGTTATATTTATTATATTTATTTATACAATAAAAAACATCTATCCCCTTCAGTTGTCCCTTTTCTACTGTTTTCTTGTGAAAGAAAGTAGCATCTGGGTGCTCCAGCTGGGCCAGGACCTTCTTCTGCCACCACAGCAGTAGTGGGAAGTTCATTCTGAGTTCACAAAGCTCAAATCTTCATCTCTTTGATACTAAGTAAAAACGTCTCCTACAAAGTAAACACACATTTCGAATGGGGAAAATGGTTTTCTTATGTATTTATGGGAATTTTATTTATATATTAGGCAATGCTAGTCTTAAAGACACAACTTGGCTCAGAAAAGCTAGCAAATTTTATAGGTGAAATAAGCCCAGGTTTTCTCTTGCACCTAGTTTTTGAGAACTCTTACATATTATACTTCTTTCCAAGAAAAGATAGGAAAAGGAAGTGGATCCACACTTCCAAGATTATAACTTTTGGTGTAGTGAAAAACTAGTGAACATCAAGGGTCTGTGGCATGCCTGTGTTGTAGGAGTGACTTAAACCAGCTTCACCTTAGCATCATAAAACTGGCATCAAGCACATCGAACAGCTTCTCATTTGCTGGCAGATATTTATGATGTCTTTTTTAGCCCTTTTGGTATTGCTCAGGGAATAAACAGCAGTATCTTGACTTTATATCTTATTTTACTGCTTTTTCTTGAAGGAGTTTGGAAGCCTGAATGCCTGTGTGATAGGGGAAAAGGCAGTGCTCTTTATCCAGGGGCAATACAGGCAATTTCCATCTCTTGGACAACAGCAAGGTCACAGGCAGTGGGGAGGGCAGGCATGTCACTAGGATCCTTTTGGGGATGCTTTCCCTTACCAGTTTCAGGCCATGCAGGACCAAAGCCACCACTCAAACCCCACATTCTCCTTGGAGTTTGAGCTTCTCTGAGCCAAAGAGGAGTTTTACAAATAGGCTGCAAACTGTCTGCCTGCCTGCCTGGCCCTGCTGCCAACACTCATCCATTGTGCTGGCACAGACTCTCAGATTTTACTGATCTGCCCTCAATGTTGCCACCCTCTTCACTGGTGGGGGAAAAAAAAAAATAAAAAATAAAAAAAAAAGAGCTCAAGCAATTTACCTTGCTGTTGTTGGTTTTGTTGTGGCCTTTCTGCCCCCTGAAATATTACAAATGTTTGTATTTTCAACGCACTCGAAAAAAGGACAACTTTCTTCTGATTTTTGTGGCCATTCCAAGGTTACACAGCAGACCAAAGCAAAGTCATGCAGCAGCAGTACCCAGTGAGTCTTGGTGATATTACAGCATAAAACTGAATCAGGATTTTAGCAGATATAAAAACAAATGAAGGATTGATTTGAACATGAAGGATTAATCCATCCTGAAGGATTTGCACTTCCCTTTATGCAGCACCTGAGATGTTATAGACATGAAGACACATTATTTGTGATAATGCCAGGTTCATGAAACACTGGTTACATGCATTAGCTGTAGCACCACAGTTTTTGACCTAAACATTTTAATCTGTTGATCTGTTTTGGAGGGAATAATAGGGAAGACTCTGCTTCTGAAGGCAATCACATTTTTCTTGGTTGACTGATAAACCTTCTTAGTAGCTCAGTGGGGCTGTAAAAAAAAATGCCTGCTCCTTCCATGTGAAGACGGGAGCATTCCCAAGTTCAAACCTCCCCTCATACTGAGCAGCACTTGGCAGATCCCCAGGAGATGGGTTAAATTCTCCAGCACCTCTTGGTGCAGGAAAAATTATAGCAGGACCAACTAAAACTGGAAACAACAGGGTATTTTTCATGAAATTGTGAATGCTCATTTAGTGTGCAGCTCCACAAGTAATCAAGACACTGTTAATTTAAAATTGAAATGGGAACTGATGTAGAATTTACCCTTCAGTGCTTTCCCTGAGGATTGATAGCATCCTGCAGGCTTGAAAGATCTGCAAAAGCAATTCATAACAATAACTGTCACACATCAGACATCATATTCAGGGTGGTGCTGCAACTCAAAATGTAGCCCAGCCAAAAATAGAAATATATGGTTACTCTAGCAAGGTACACCTGACCATTTATCTCCTGGGCTGTTGCTCAAACTTCTGCTTGAAGGCAGAATTTAATACCAGGGTATGTAAAGTAGAGAAAAACTTTCATATGCAGAGCGAGTAAGTGTCAGGTAATGAGGGTAAGCCAAGGAGACTGATGCAGTGATGATTAGTCATTTTTCATATATCCTTTGCATAGCCATTTTTCAATAAAATCTCTATTGGTTTATGGAGTGGAAACTTACACAAATTCTAGGGGGGGGAAAAAGATAGCTCAAAGCATCTCAAAGTCATCTTCAAGAATGTTTAAAGGATTCACAAGAGGCAGCATTGAGGAGGCAGAGCTTGCTGTCCCTGCTCTGGTGGTTGATGTCCTGCAGGAGCCACTGACCAGCTGCCATTTGTAGACACGTTTGGTCTTTTTGTTGTGGTGTTTTTGGTTTTGTTTTGGATTTTGGTCCATTGGTTTTGCTTGTTTGTTTTTCAAAAGGGTTCTTACTGACTTTAAAATTAATAGTAAATAAATTTCCCATGCAGTATCATAGACAGCTCAGCCATCTCTGTATGTGACTCAAGTGAACGTGGGTTGTAACCTTCTCACCCAGAGGATGGGATGGGGTGAGGTAGGAAATCCCATGCACAGTTCACTTCAGGAAATTGTCTTTTCACCAATTTTCCCCGCAAGATCTTCATAGCTGTCAGTGCATCTGCTCTTATTTACCCAGCTAAACTTAAAAGATTGAGCTAATGCTCGGTATTATCTCAGAGCCATCCTGAAATTAACCATTTATTTACACATGGTAAATTTGCTGTAGGCTACTAAACCAGTGAAGACAAATTCCAGAAAAATGTGAGCATAAACACAAGTCTATTAAATTGTGCCAGAAGGGCACAGGAATGGCTCTACGTTGCATAAAGTATTAAATGATAAATCTGTTATTTTAGTGTGTGATCACACTGTTTATTTCTTATTTCCATCCAGGATATCATGGCTAAAGCTCTTGAAAGATGAAAGAAATTACTCCTATTTTTTTACCATTATTTTACTGCTAACTTTTTTTTGTTATTATGGAGTAGACCATTTGTGCTTGTTTTCTCACACATATCCTTGTTGATGGTATAGGAGATACTTTTTTCATTCCACAGGATTTTTTAAAATCCGTGGGTGATTTTATTAGCACGAGATCCCTATTCCACTGTGACGCCAGAGCTCCTTTGTCTCTCATCTCTTATTAAGAAACAATGAGTCACTTTCTGACTCTTCCCTGGCACTTATGCCTGCAGAATAATATGAATTAAATATTTATGAAGAGTTCTGCATAGTCACAAAGTTACTGTGAAGATCAAACGCATCGGAAAAAGTGTGGTGAGCACACTCTGATGCTGTCGTTGTGTAATATCAGATAGTCCTATTGTAAAAGTGTTATTTATAGAAAGCAACGAGTTTTAGTTCCCCACATCCAAGAAAATGATCATTAATTCATTCAGATGGTCACTGCACTCCCTGCTTTCCCAAAAACTCAAAAATCAAGACATATGTTCTTTCACATGATGTGTAATAAAGAATGGTTTTCTCATAAACCATTTATTAATGGCCAGTAGCTAAATATCAGGAAGTTATGTTTGATTTTATTACCAAAAAAGCTGTCTGTGAATGCTACTCTCTTAAGAAGACTGGTGATACTTTCATAAGGATGCTTTCACAACAAACCCCCTTGGTCCAGGACTGCACACATTCTGTTTTAGCGGGGGTTGTTTCTTTTTTTTCCCACTTCTCTGTTTTGGGTTTATTTTGGGGTTTTGGTTTTATTTTTGGTGTAGGGAGGATTCTGCCTTGTAGGCTTTATTTGCTACAGAGTTGAAAAATTTATGGACCAGGTGAAGACTACCTTTTCTTTTGCCATTTTATTTTATTATAATCTGCTCTAGATTCCAGGATTTTTGCAGAAATGCTTTATTTGCCTGATGCCTTAAACCAGCTTTCCCTGCCAGTATGGATACTAAATGCACCCCATATTCACTTTTAGGATTACTTGTGTGCAATGGCTTTTTCTCATCCTAATAATCATTTCTTAATTTTAACACAGAGGCTTGTGCTTTGTACGAGGTATGAGGCCATCCAAGACCTTTTGAGAGCACAATTAAGGGCTTTTTATCAACAATTTTGAAGGTTTCTCCCTCCCTTCCAACCTGGGAAAAAAAAAAGAAAAAGAAAAAAAAAAAAAAAAGAAAAAAAAGAAAAGCACCAGAGGTCATTCCATTTTTCTATTTTTATTACTGTGCACTCTGGAGAAAATTAAAGAGTTAAAGGCAAATTATGCTTGAACAAGGAGCATTTTTGCTCTATGCATACTTCAAGTTAAGATGTTTTAGAGCAGCTCCCATTTTTCTCGTTTAATATAACCTTGGTACAAGATTTTATTAGAGTAAATCTAAATATCTTCATTTTGCTGTTGGACACAAATTCAGTTACACCCAACAAGCACAGGGTTGATTGATGAGCAGGAAATAAAATGAGAAAATTGCTGTCATTATGGACATCCAATAAGTGACATAGGATTGACTCTCTCACCCTGATCACTTTTCTCAACATAGTCAGGTGTCTTCCCAAAGCAGAACACAAGGAGTGCAAATGGCACATTAAAATTATTTAGGAGGTGCATACAGAGAATTAAATTTTCTTTAACTGCTCTCACGCTATGAATCTTTACCTCTACAGATGTAGAATTGGAGTCATGAAAGGTCACCATCAATGCTTTGTTATCCTGATTGCTTCTCAGGAGCTTTGGGGGAACAACCTAAAATCTCTGCTACATGGCCCACTAGGAAAGCTATCTGTCTTCACTCTTAAAAGCAATAAAAGGGTTGATGTCACCCTGTCCAACCAGAAACCATTTTTATAAGAAATCTATTTTATCTCATTAAAGGGTGTGTTTACCCTTGGAATAAAGGGATCTGTTTCTCCTTTACCATGATCAGAAAACAAGGACAGCAGAGATATGGCTGTGGCTCCTCTGATTTTTTTGATTTTTTTTTTTTTTTTGCTCTTGATGTGTCTTAAATCTTGTGCATGTGTAAAGAAGGGCAAACAGGACTGTAGAAGGGCTTGGAGTCCAAGTCTGGTGAGAAGCAACCAAGGGAGATGAGCTTGTTTGGCCTGGAGAAAATGAGGCTCAGTGGGGATTTTACTATCCTCCGAAAAAAGCTTGTAGCAAGAGGAAAGTTGGTTGCTTCTCACAGGTAGGTGAGCAATAGGACGAGTAAATAGCCTCAAGTGGCACCAGAGGAGGTTTAAGTTGGATATTAGGAAAAAATTCTGCACCAAAAGGGTTGTTAGGATTTGGCACAGGGAAATGGTGCAGTCACCATCCTGGGGAAGAATTTAAAAGATGTGTAGAAGTGGCACTTGAGGACTTGGTTTAGTGGTGGCCTTGGTAGTGCTGGGGCTGGGGTTGATGATCCTAAAGCTCTTTCCAACCTGAATGATTCTGTACCTCTGTGATTTACAACTGACACAAGGGCAAAGGCTTTTTTTTTTTTTTTTCAGAACGCAGCCTTTATTAACCAGATTATTCATGGTGGGTTTGTTTCTCCTAAAGTGAAAGGAATTTCTGTTCCTCCACCATGGGGATCAGCAGAATAGCCTGATGTTGCAATTGGCCATATGTGCCTATTCAGGAAGTGTGTGAAATGAAGATGGAGAGAGGGAAAAGGAAAGATTGGCTGCTAGTCCTAAGGAAAATCTTCAGAATCCCTGCACTAACACTTGTGTTCACTGTCATTAATATTAATAGAGGGAACATACATAGTTACCTTGACTAATATTAATAGAGGGCTAGATGGATAAGATAGATTCCCTATAAATATTAAATAGAGCAGGTTTTCTAACCCCCATGAAGACCCCAAATAAAATGCAGGCAGGAGGACACCAACACTGCTCTCAAACAAACATCAATGATAGGAACATTTTAGCTTGCTATCATGCCTATTACTTTCCCAATACTACATCAATAAAATTCCCGTTTGCCTGATGTAGAACATCCATTTCCTCATGAGTTGTTGCCAATTATGGTAAAGAACTAATCAATGAAGTAAAATTATAGGATTCATGAAAGTTAAAAAGTCACATATAATTTACATGCCATGATTAATTCCAGCCTGCTGGAAATGAGGGAGATACAAACCAGTCTAACTACTATGCTCTGCAGATCTTAGGAAAACCAAGCCAAATTTCTGCCTTTGGTTAAGGTATAGAAAGTATTGTCCTAATATTTTTAAAGCAATCAGGAGATATGGACACGGAAAAAGATTTATGACGCTGATTATCTTCTTGCTTGCTGACGTAAATTAGTCTTCTGGGAAATGAAAGTTATTTCTCAACATGCCCTTAATGGTCTGAGTCAGAACTGAGATTATCTGTCTCCTACAAGGGTTTTATAGTTAAAACAGAGGTGAGAACTTCCAGTGCAAAGGACAATAGAAGTGGGAACTGAAATATTTCATGAGTGTGAGCTCATCCCCCAGTGTGTCACAAGCACTACAGCCTAGCAAACAGAGCTCTGGATGGAAATAAAGTGTTTACTTTTCCATTTGGATCAGGTCAATGGATTATTCCAGCCATTGACATTATCTCTGCAAACAAGGAATCATGCCTTGGACGGGCAGTCAGGGTTTTCAAGGTAATGAAAGTTGCTGGTGCCTGAGATCATCCCTGACCCTGTGTCAAGGGTATGGAATGACTAATGCACTCCCATATCCCTTGTTTTGATGAATGGACTTGATCCTCCCAGCTGTGCAGCTTGGCACCAGCCCAGGGTCCCATCTGACAAACCTCCACAGATGATGCTTAGTGGAGGGTACCAGTTTTGACAAGCCACCACAAAAGCCAGGAAAGTAGGGAGTTATGAAACCAGGGCATTCCCAAGATGTTTCCTTGCTGTTCCTGTTTCCTCATGCTGTAACCAGTCCATGAATAACCCCAGAAAGTAGAGCTGCAGTTGTAACCACACAAACAGGTTAGTATGGCCACCTGTAAATGAGCTGAACTATGAGGGAAACCTCTACGATGCATTCAGATATGCTTACCTCTTTGCCAGTGGGACATCTCTTCTTGTTACAAACTTCCTGAGTAGTTAGAACAATATGTAGCCTTGGCCTGAAAAGGGGTTGCAAAGCTGGTGATCAGATGCCCAAGCAGGATACCTGGGAACACAGGTAATTGCCAGCTGACCCTAGATGTTCCTGTTATTTGACTTCTCCAGAGCAATTTTAAAAATAAGAATTGGTGTCAGGGTACTTTCACAAATTTCTGTTTGATTGAAATGTCATTGATGGGCAAGACGGGACAACATCAGATTTTAAAGTTTTGGCTTAAAACCAGGCAACATGACAGCCCATGCTCCCACTCATTCATGCAAGAGGGGTGGCTTGGACTTTGGTTCAAAAGATCCCCAGAGGTAAAATCAGCATCCAGCATCCTCTCTTGTCTTCATGAGTGACTCCCACATGTCCTGGTGAAGCTGTGATAGCCCCACACCAAGAGTCTGCCATAAGCATCACTTTTACAGGGAAGGGTCAGAATGCATATTGTGAATATTCACATTAATGGAAATTCCAGTTGGTGGCTAGACTTTAACAAACAATGATCAGTGTTTATCAATATTGGGTTCTCACTGTCTTCCAATGAGCTTTTTGCTATTCAGATCTTTCCCCTGCACAGCCTCTTCTCAGAAGTTAAAAGTAATAGGACAAGAGGAAAGGACCTAAAGTTGCTTCAGGAGAGTTTAGTTTGGATGTTAGGAAAAATTTCTTCACTTGAAAGGGTTGTCAAGTGTTAAAACAGATTTCCCAGGGTGGAGTTACAACCCCTGGAAGGATTCACAAGACCTGTAGATGTGGCTTGGGGATATGGCTTAGTGCTGGACTTGGCAGTGCTGGGTTAGCAGTTGGACTCAACGATTTTGGAGGATTTTTCCAACCTAATCTTAGAGGAATTTTGTGACTTGAATGATTCTGTGATTCTCCTGTTTGTTCCTGCCTTGCAGAGCCTGCTCTGCCAATGGAGACAGCAAAGCTCCTGACCAGCTCAGAGACTCTGCACTTGCAGTGATGATCGAGAAGAATGCTCAGACTAAGCATGTACTCATCCTGAACCAACTAATTCTCATTTATGCAATGATCTCACGAGTTTTCTTCCTATAGCATAACATTTTATTGACTTCACCCACTGTTGTTTTCATACAAAGAAACCCTGCTTAGATTCCTAATATGTTTTTGTGCATTTAGACAATAAGTTTTCATCTGGTCCTGGCAGAAAGTACTATGTGTTTTAACAGCCTGCTCTGTGAGGAATGGCAACAAATACAACCCTCTGTGCTGTTTCTCCTGATCAATTATTTATCTCCACTTATTTCTAAGGAAAAAAAAAGAAAGAAGTAGATGTGCACTCTGCACCATCTACAAAGTCCCTTCAAACAGATATCCTCCTCCTCTCTTCTGCTGAAGTTGCTGCAGAACAAACTCATGGAGCTGACAACCCCCACCACCAGATGTTTCCTGACAGCTTTCCCCTGCCCTGCAAGAGGGAAATGCTTCCAGGTCACCCAAGGCTTTGCACAACAAGCCCAGTGCATCCTGTTATGGAGCTGGGTCCTGCCATGGCACTGTGTGGTGCTGGGAGAGAGAATGAAGCCCAAAAATACATATATGAATTCTTAAAATAGATTTTAAATTTTTTAAAAATATATTTTTTACTGTTTGTGATAATGGCTTTTATTCTGGAATAATGTCTTCCTTTTCCTGCATAATTTTTCCATACCTTATATAAATTATGCCTCCTCTTAATTCCCATAAAACACATGACAAAGCTTTCACAGACTTTGATGGACTCGGAAATGGAGCAATTTTAAACAGAGGAGCACTAATTAACCCATTATTCAAATGAAGCAGAAATCCTTCCACTGCTGTTGGTAGCACAGTGATGCTCCTCGGGGAGCACTGGGGACTGGGTCTGTAGCCCCCTCCCTGGGCTGAGAACACAGACCCAGGGCTGTGGCCAAAGTTCAGCCCCTTGGCCACTGCTTTTCCCACTCTTTGGACAGCCTGGGAAAGAGAGACACCTCCAGTGGCTTGTCCATGCTGCTGGGGCACAAATCAGAAAAATTAGTGCTTGTAAAACAATTCAGTCTCTTCTGGTCAGGGTCTGCAAAATGCTGCAGCCCCATTTTCACCAGTACGGAGTATAGAGAGTACATCACATCATCTCATGTGGAAGAGGGACTTCCCTAACCTAATTTGTATAGACTTTTCTATAAAACACTAAAAACTGTCTTTCGCTACGATGCCTTGGAGTCAACATTGAGAAAACATCAGAAGAAATGCAGCAGGAATTACTGTCAGGCCCTTCTGGTCTTCCTAAAAGCAATGGAGTGTGAGTTACAGGTTTCACAGAGACAGTTTTCCTCAAGGTTTACAAAGCAGCAATAAGCAGTGGGTATCCTTTCCGTGGCACCAGTGCAATTTGGCTGTCCTCTGTCAGGCTGTGTGCAGCTCTGTCTGAAAAGTGTCTGGAAAGAGTAGGAAAGGACAGGGGTGTTTCTGAGATGTTTGCCTCTTAATAGAGAAAAGAATGGGGCTGGACAAACCTGCAGAGATATGATTGCTGCTTTGCAGTAGATCATGGGAGGTTTGAGGCACTATAAATTGAACAGTCATGGAAAGGATTATGAAACAGGATTACTGGGAAGAAGTATTTTCTGCAGAGAGGGGAATAAACCTTAAATAAAAGTGCAGTCAAAAGAAAATTACCAGAAGACCAGCAGAGATGATAGGCAGCGCCGTAAGGTATATTTCAGTGGTGTGAAGCATGATGTTAAAATACCTCCATGAGTCTAGACGGAAACCTTTTCACCAGGTTCAGCTGGGGCCCTTTTTAAACCATGCTTAGCCATAGTGAAAATGGCGTTTAGTAAGTCATCTCAGCACGGAGAAACTGAGTTTTGTGATACTTTTATCAGGGCTGCATGCAGCCATAGCCAGCAGGAACGCTCACACTGTGTCTATATTCGCAGAACCACAGACATAGGGAATCGTAGAATAGTTCAGCCAGGAAAAGCTCTCTAAAATCTTCAGCTCCAACTGTTAACACAGCACAGCCAAGTCCCACTACTAAACCATGTCCCCAGATGCCACATACACACCTTCATGTGCCTACACACAAGATAGTAGGACCAAACCCCACATCACTGCACACTGCGCTTCTCCAGATCCCTCCAATGCCCACTGAAACCCAGGAGCACTGTGTCTGCTGTCACCAGGAGGAACCTGGCCCTCAGAATCTGACGACAAGTAGGGCTGCCCCAGCATCACTAATCCTTTGTGCCAGCTGCTGAAATGCCTCTGATTTATTTTCAGAGGTCTGGATGCCAGTATAATGGGAGGGAAGCAAAAAATGGGCTGCTTTTAACTGAAAAGCTGTTTTTTGCATCTAGAAAGGTTTCAGCCTGCTAGATACAAAAAACCCTTTTTGACTATCAAAAAAAGTTAGGAAAGAAACCAAGCAGAATGTCCTCTGGTGCCTAATAAATTGTGAACTCTGAAGGAAGTTTTTGTTTCAAATAATACCAGTTATAACAACAACTGGGAAAAGTTATTCCAAGTATGGACCTACCTGCTGCCACTGGGTCTGTTGCACTTCTTATACAAACAGAAAAAAAAAAAAACAAAAACACCAAAAAACCCCCCAAAACAAAACAAAAAAAACCCCCAAAACCCCAACCAACCAAACAAAAAAAAACAACAAAACTTCAAAGCTCTTTAAGAAACTAGGCTAAGAATGCAAGATAGGTTTTGCTTTAGGAAAATAATAGCCCAGGAAAAAGACACATTTAGTAATGATGAGAACCCTGCCCAAGATTCAGCTGGTTTCCAGCATTACTTTGCGTAATAGTTGTCTTTAAAAGGAGGCTTAAATTGGCCTTTTCACCATATGTGAATTCCCTGTGTCTTTAAAAACAGCAAGTCATGGAGCATGGCTGCTGTGACCAGAGCTATTGCGGTTAGAGTTGGAAATTAAGCAGCCTGAATACCTGTGAGACATTGAGAGCACAGACAGCATATTCCCACCCCAGAAAGGCCATGCTTCTTTTCAGATTCCTGACAAAAAAAAGCCTTCAAGCTGTTGCAGCTGGATGATGATAAAGCAGAGCTGTTCCTCTCTCAGAGCCATACAAGCCTGATCGCTGTCCTGGAGCTACAGCTGAATAATGTTGCCTGATTTCCAGCATTTACTGAAATACAGAGGTCTTACAGACAAAAAGGCCATTGATATGTGACATCTCCTTCCCTAGCATAAACTGAATTTTCAGAGATTTTGCTCAAATCAGGACAAGAAACCTGATACCAGCTCTCATAAGGCTTGAAAAACAAAGGAAAATAACGAAAAATCTTTCCCGCAAAATATGACATTCATAAAGCTTATATAAATTATTGCTGTGTCTTCACTCAGTGTCTGCTTTGGATTATTAACCATTCCAGGTTTATTGTGAAGCTTCATTGATCATTAGCATCTTGCAGAGGCAACACAACTGGAAAGCAAATGAACTCTCACTGGCTCTGCAAGTGATTTACATTTTGGGATGGTGGTACAGGATAAATTTTATCCTGAAATATTTTCCTAGGGGTTTCCCACTGTTAATGGAACCTTCTTCTCTTTCAGCAACAAGTATTTCCCTGCAGATGTTATGCTACATTTCCTTTCTAACTTCTCATACACTCATAATATATTCTGTCATACATGACGCTGTGGAGTGACTGATGCCAAACTGTAAACATTTTTCTTTATCTTGCCCTGGTCCACTGCAAATGCTCTAGACTGTTAGAAGCACAGCTCAAACTATTCTGGTTCTCTTAATAGAAGATGTTACCGTGGAAGATTGAAGCTATTACCTCCCTGCTGTCATTCTCTGGAAAACTGATCAATTTGCAAAGTAGAAGGAAGAATAACCTGCTCTACTCATCTGTCTTTTTTAATCAGTGGGTACGTTCATGGCTTCTTAGCAGAGCCTCGGCTGCTTCTCTGCATGCTGCCAGCCTGACACAGAATCCTCTTCCCCAGCCCTTTCCCTAAATCTTCATGGGAGAGCTGTTACTGGGAACGGTTGCTTATCCTCATGGTTGTGTGATGAATTTCTCTGCTGCATGCAAGTCAAGGGATGTGGCTGTTTCACAGGGATGGCTACAGCCTTGGTACAGCCAGGATGATGTGAAAACAGCTTTTCAGTTAAAAGCAGCCCATTTTTTTGCTTCCCTCCCATTATACTGGCAGCCAGATCTCTGAAAATAAATCAGAGGCATTTCAGCAGCTGGCACAAAGGATTGGTAATGCTAGGGCAGCCCTACTCTGACCACAGACTCAGACACCTTCACGTACACCTACTTTAACATCTAGCAAGGCAGACCTTCTGCTGCAACCTTATTGAAAATCAGTAGGAGAGAACTAGAAGGCACAAATATGAGAATCCAAATTTGATTGATTCCCAAGATCAAGGAGCAACATGTTTTGCAGGATTTTATTTGGGAAATTTTTACCTTTAGGTTTAAAATTATTTTTCTCTTCCTTAAGAGGATGGGCAGCCTTGCTAAGATGAACAGAGCTTATGCTTCGGCCAGCATGTTTTCTTCTCATTTGTTTTTGGGACTGAGCTTGTTCCTGTGGAACTGCTGATCCTGTGTGTTCACAGGCCTCGGGAGCTGGACATTCAGCTGGCCCTAAGCCACAGTGAATGAATTTCTGTGCATTTGAAGCCATCCTGAACAAAGAGGGGACAACCACAGCAATGCCCCTGTACTTCTCCTGGATCATCACAGCGTGTCACCCTTGCTCCACGTGTTGCTTTGCTGGGTTGCACTTGTAAGGAGATGAAAAGTGGATGAACCAGCAGTGCAGGACGGCAGTTATCCTGTTGGAATCTGACCTTCCTCATTGCTGGCTGGCTTGCTCTCATTCAGCTTTTCCTCTTTCCAGGAGAATATGCAAACACTGAGCAAGAGGTCAAAAGTCCTTACATATGTTGGCCCTTTCTTGTCCTCAAAGAATCCAAATAGTTTGAAAAAAACAAAAACAAAAACAAAAAGCCTGTAGCAAGTACTAAAGATGAGTAATTATAAATTGCAAGAAAGGAGCAAATATAGACACCATTAGCATATGACAATGAACCGAAAGTGTTGCCTGCAGTCCAGGTCACTTGCTGACACTGGTGCTTCCAGTTTGACCACAAAACAACCAGAATTAAAGAATCTGTTTCTTCATGCAAACTGCTTCATGGAAACTAGGCACAGATATAGTTTCAATACATTGATAAGCAGCAGAACTGTGGAGAAGAACTGTGACCATAGGGTAAGTCTTGCCTCACCAGCCCAATCTCCTTCTGTGACCCACTGAGTGGGTGATGGAAAAGCACTGCTGAGGTCAAATTTCGAATCCTGTGTGCAGTTTTAGGCCTCTCAAGGCAAGAAAGGCATTGAGGTGCTGGAGTGTGTCCAGAGAAACTCAGTGGAGTTGGGGAAGGGTCTAGAAATTAAGTCATATGAGTGACTAAGGCAGTGTTTATCCTGGAGGAAAGGAGGCTCAGGCTCAGCAAGGTGGGGATGGATCTCTTCTCCAAGGTAACAAATTACAAGAGTAGAAGCCATCCAAGAGTACAAGAGGAGAGGGAGGAGAAGAGTTTTGTCTCTGCAGAAGGGGACATAACTCTTTCTTGCAAGAAAACTCATAGTAAGATGACATGGCCCAGAAAATATCTCACCTCTCCACCTAAGCCAGCAACATGGAGCGTCCCCATGTTCCTTTCAGTTACGGCTTTGGAGGCTCTGGTCAAGGGCCCTCTTAGTCCAGAGAGCCCCAGGGGGCTCCTGTGGCTGGGTTTGCCCAGGGTGAAGATGCCCAGGACCTGCTGAGCCCAGGAGTTGGGGCCAAGGCTGGGGCTAGTGGGCTGAGAGATCCGGCTCTGAGTTTTCAATATCATGGAGGGTGCACCAAACTGGAAGCTGTGCCAGGGACATCACCAGGTAGCCCCAGTCTCAGCACACTTGGATTTTGGCAGCCAGTGAGTGCACATGCAGGGGGAATGCTGGGCTGGATGGAGGCCGGAAAAGATGCCCTGGGGGTTTAAACCCAGAGTTTGAGAGCTGGGACCCTCAGGGCAGGGCATGGTATTTCTCTTGGGGCTGCAGCCAGATGGAGCTCTCAGTGACAGCAGGTGCCCAGAGAGGCTCTGGGGACATTCCAGGTGCCCACAGCCTGCTGCTCCCTCTCAGCCAGACCTATTGAATGCCCTCTCTCCCCACTTCCTCCAGACCATGGATTCAACAACAACTCTTATCTTGGCTCTGCTGGGCATCTTGCCCAGCTTGAAGCTGAAGCACCAGGTTGATGTGTCCACAGCTATAGGGGTACAGGATCATGTAGAGTATCTGCATCAGGAAATTACTCTGGTCCTGCAGGAGATTGAGGGGAGCAGTGGCACCATGCTCTATTCATGGCAACAGCAGAGGCTGCTCTGGGTCACTGCAGCAGCCCTGGCTCTGGTTTGTCTCGGTATGGGCCGCTGGCTGCTCAGGAGGAGGAAGCCTCAGGAGCCTCCTCAGTTGCTTGTACTGTTCTGGCCTCCCTGTGAGGTTGGAATCAGCCTGACTGTGTAATGTTCGCCCGTGCTGAAGTCTCCAGTCAATGATTATGATTAACTTGTGAATCCTCACAACATTCAAACAAGTGTCTATCTGGTGGCACTGATAATCTGCCAACAGCTCTTTGGTATAACAAAATCCCATCAGTTGTTTTCCATTTTCCAAGTGTCACCTATTTTTTCAGCCAGTCCCACCTCCCCATCTCTCCTGTCATAACAGATGTGTGAATCTGGAGATTTGCCCTTTTCCAGGGAAATCATTGTATTAGAAACAACATTTGGCGTGAAACCCAGGGGTGGATGCTTAGGCACACAGAAACATCAGCACTGCAGATATGAGCAATGCAGACCCGAGGCTCCAGCACAACCTTCTTCCTGGCTTTTGGAATGAGTTGCTCTGCAGGCACTGTGCTGCCTCTTCCAGCAAAGCCAGAATGGCTCCCCAGGGAGCAATATCAAACTTCTGGAGCTGCAGCTCCTGATTACAGCAATGCTTTCTGTTAGCAGGAGATGAACTGCACGTACTCAGAAGCAAGGGTAGACCCATGCCTCACAGCAGGGTCAAGATGTGCCCGTGATTTCCTCTTACCCCCTTGGGCTGGTGTCTGGAGGGAGCTGTCCCTAGTTCCCCTCACAGACCTAAAACATACTGCTGAGGCGATGAGAATGTGTTGGTTTGTTTTTGTCTTACATCATGTCTTCCCTCAGGAGGAAAACTCCGCATGACAATGGAAGGAAAGGGTATGGGCTGCCCGTGTGAATATAGAAGAGCAACCTAAAGATTTTCATTAAGAAATCTTAATTAAGAAATTTTCACTCAGGAAGGTGAGGCTGCTGCTGTAATAGGAAGGTGTCTTAAAGGACAATATGACTAATGCAGGGTATAACAAATGTCTGCAACAGTAAACAACAGCACGAAGTCGATGAGCAAAGTCCCAGGCTGTATGACTCCATCCTTCAACCCCTTAGAGCTCACTGTTAGAGCAAGATCAAGTCCCTGCTTCATTCCAGAATACACATCTCAATGGAGAATTTTTGAGACAGAGACATGGTGCACTGTGGCCCAGGGTTTTCTGTGACAGCAGCAAACACAAACAGCCTCTCTGAGGAGAACTGAGCCCTTTTCTGAGCCCCGTTCCCCTGCTCAGATTTAGCGATGAGTCTCACCCAAAGTCTGCAGCTGCATAGCCCTGGTGGGGATGTGGGAGCACGCGACAAGGGAATGTTGTGGCCCTCGAGGGGATGTTGTGGCCATGGAGGGGATGCTGCACCTCACAGAGTGACACACAAAGGGATGCTCACAAACTCTCATTCTGATTTCAGCCTCATAGGTGTCTTCCAGGAGACCAGAACAGCTGACTGTAAGCTAATGAGGAGAATCCTGGAAATTCCCTTGCCTGCCCAGACACAGTGAGCAGGACCAGAGCTGCTGCAGATCGCCAGCTCCTGGGCCTGCCTGTGCTTGGCAGCGAGTTGCCATGGCTACAGAGTGAGCTGCTGAGGAAAAGATGGAATCTGGCCTGACTGCCAGTCTGCAGCTACCGTGCGAGCCGTGGCAGTGCCTTGTGCAGAGTGCACCAGTGTGGGAGAGGCTCTGCTGTTGCTATTGCCCATTCCAGGGCTTCCACCTCCCAGGTGACGCATATGAACTTTGGAATAGGAAGTGAAGACATCCTAAGCTATTACAGGAATTGAGGAAGAACTGAGCACTTTTCCAAACTTCATTGTCGTTAGAAGGCTCTTGTCCCCATTCCCTGGCCAGCTGCTGGCATGGGAAGAGCTGTGTCTGTCCCCACCATCTCCATCTACCAGGCACCACAAAAACTGATGCACAGCAAGGATGTCCTTGGGCCACACCCAGAGCTTTATTTCACTCCCCAGCATGGCTTGGCAGGCTCACCATTCCCTCACTCCAAAATGCACCTCTGCCTCAAGAAGGCTTTTTTTAGCCAGGAATTGAAAGCATCGTGTTAGGGGTGAAGTGTGAGCACAGAGCTGCATGTAGAAATCTCTTGGCCGTGGATTAGTTTTCAGATGCTCGTTCTGCATCCAAAAGGGAGGAAAGAGAAAAAACAAAGTGCAAAACAAAGAAAGGGAAAAATAAGACAGAAGAGGAAGAGAAAAGAAAATGGAAAAGGAGTAAAAGAAAGAAAATGGAAGAGGAAGAGAAAAAGAGAAACAAGAAGGAAAAGGAAACAGAGTAAATTTTTTTTAAAAATCAAGCAGATCCCAAGCCTTCTCCAGGTGGCACATATTTTAGGTGTTTCAAGAGAAAATAAGAAATTAATCAAAAGACTATGCCTCATTACTCCAATCCCTCTTCTGCCAGTTTGGCTTTAGTTTGCAATTAGTGGTAAGTGCATTTTAAAAAAAAGTTAAAAAATAAACAGACTCTGTATTACCAGCATTTCAGCTGTGTCCTCGTATATTGGCTGCCTTTTACCTGTTAAAACTGAAGTCTGAAATAACAGGATGCATCTGACAGAGTCCACACCAGATTGCTCTCTCTCAGTTGCAAAAGGACTGATATTTTCCCCATGCATCTCTCTCCACATGACCTGAGAACAGCCTGGAGACTGCTTCACAGAATGATTTTCAATTTTTTACCTTTCCCAGCCCTGCTGCGTCCTATATCAGGCTCAACATGATGGCAATCCTTCACTTCCAGGTGCAGGATCCATCAGCCCATCTCTTTGGATGTGGCAAGCCCTAGTAACTCTTCACAGAAGCAAAAAAACCTCACTGGCACATCCCCAGTGGGCTTTACAACCAGATGAAGAATTAGAAAAGAAAAAAAAAGACCTTAAAAGTCCTTATTTTCCCCTGTAACTGTAGGAAGCCAAATACCAGAGTTATATTAAAAGGAGATTGCATAATTTTAAGATTCTCACCACTCAGTTTTCTTTGTCTTCTGTTCCAAAAATTGTAGAAATAATAACACAAGCTGGATCTGAGTGACAAGTGAAAACAAATTTAGTCAAGGCAAGATAATAACTGTATCAATGGGGAACAAAGAGACACTGCCCCCTTACGCATCCAAAGGAAATCACTTTATTGTAGAAAACACTCTCTTTTTATACTTTCAGTTTCCACTGGACATAACCAAAACTTAACAGAAGAGGGGCACTGCTCAGCTGCAGTGCTGCTGTCCATGCACTCCATCATCCAGTCAGCTTCCCGCTCCCATGCTGTCCATGCATTCCTCCCCATAACCGCCTCTCACCCCCCAGCTGGCTTCCAACCACCCAGCTGTGCCCTCCTACAGGGCTTTCTGACAAACATAAGCTTTAATAACTTGAACATTTACAACCCCATATCCCACAAATACATAAAACTTTTGTGTTTTCAGTCTCAGAAAGGATCAGTTTCTTAGGCAAGGAAAGATCACCTATCTTGAACAACATAAGGATAGAAGTACTGCTGCACATGCAAGGGAAGTGTCCCACACACAGGGCAGGGAAACATGCACCCCAATTTCCTGGCCAGCTCACTTTCAGGATACCTCTCACCACAAGAACTGGTACTGCCAGCATGGTTATTTCTGCCTTCACACACTACCCAAGCTTTATTTATATTAACAAATTGGAGACTGAAGCTTGAGGCTACTTTGCTATTTGAGTTATTATTGCCTGTGTCTTGCCCCATATTTTCACAAAAGGAATATAAAATGGCTTTACATGCAAATAACTGGATTTTTTCCCTCTTTTCCTTACACCATACACAGAACCTCACAGGCAAGACTCTCTACATGCTGCAGGAAAGGGGACAAGACTTCCAACAACGTGATATCTTCATTTGTTTTTGTAACAAGTTTTGCTGCTGCAGAGGGGAAGAGGGAGCTGTAAGCTCCGGCAGCAGACAGGATGAGATGAGCCATAGGGAGGAAATGAGTCACAGCCCCAGAGGGGCAAAGGGAGTTCCCCAGAGAAGAGTGCAGAAATCAAAGCCTGCTGTACTCCTGGGGCGCCCTGAAGAAGAGGAGACACAAACTGGGACAAAGTGTACCACTGGACAGGAGAACCCACCGTATCATCACACTGATGCTCGGTGCCGTTTTGAGCTTTGAAAGGGCTGTGTAGGTCTGAGATTTTAAATTCTTCAGATTCTGCCTTTCTGCCACATCTTTCAGTATTTCTCAGTATGGTAGGGAGATGCTTGAAACTTACAAGTGTCAGAGTATCAGAAAAAAAAAGCTGAGTAATATAATTTAACCAAAGTAATGCTGCTTAGTTGGTGCTGTTTTGATTCCCAGGAATAGTAGAAACCAGGGTACACCATAGACCCTTTCTGGAGGATTTGAGGCTGAGGACACAAAAGCCTGTGTACAGCAAATATTAACCCAGGGATGAGTTACCTTGAATGAACCTGCATCTGCCAGTACCACAAGTTGATGCATCCAAGAGTCATATAAAAAAAAAAAAAAAAAAAAAAAAAAAAAAAAAAAAAAGAGGTGAAAAGCACTGTGGTGTAATTTATTGAGCAAGCTCTAGAAATGTCCAACAGACATTTTCAGCTGTGAAAGACAAGGGTATAAAGTCTCGTACCTCCTGGGTATGTGGTGTAGCTGATTTTGACGTGTTTTACAGAGCCCTGGCCCACATAGTGAGGATATGGAGAGGAGTGGAGGCAGTAAAGCCCCACCGACAGGCGGGAGCCTCCCCCAACAGCACAAGAACAGTAGTGCCCAACTTGTCCTAAACACGACATTTCTCTGCTCAGAAATTCAGATCTGAGCTGGAATGACTCTTAAGAACCTTCCCGCACAGGGTTTCTGGCAAGACAAACAAGAAAAACAGAGTGCAAGCACAGTCTTGTTAACAGTCTGTGCAACGGAGCTCGGCTCATCTGCAGCGTCAGGGCAGGGAAAGTTTCAGCTTCAACAACCCAGCTCCGCCAGAGTCCGGGCACTGCTGCGGGTGAGTCACGCCTCGTGTACCCCATAAAGAGCTGCTCTGTAAACACGGCAGACAGCGAGGAGCAGCGGGGAACGGCAGGATTGCGGGCAGAGGGAGGAAAATCATCCGTCAGCCAAGCATGCACTCGTCTACCCCTGGGAACAGGGCGCCTGCTCCCGGATAAACACAGCCGAAGCAAAGGGCTGCTCCCTGCCTCAGACCACTGCCATCTTTCCCCCAAGCTCTCCTACAGCGCTGAGGAATTCCTCACTGCATTTTGTTTTGTGGGCTGTACTTAATATTTCCCATCCTCAGAGGAGTCCGGGTTGCCCAGGGATTCTCTGTTCTGAACGCGAAGCCAGTCCCCCGGCTCTTGCTGCAAACCCACACGGTTCGGCAGCAGGGACAGAGGATGTGGAGGAAATGTCTGTGCCGGCATCACCGCACAGATACAGGCACGCCGGCACTGAACTTTTAAAACTCTTTGTTCTTCACAAGTTACCAGCCTGCTTGCAGCCACTGGCAGCGGGTTTGGGATTTTAAAGGATGAGTTATCTTCCGGCAACCGTACTCAATGCCGGCAGAGCTTTCCAGAGCCTTTTAAAAAAGGATAACTTTGCTATCATGATTTATCAATTTTTTTTCCCTATAGTGGGAAAGGGGATTTTCACAGCTTCACATATCTTAACCTGGATCATGCCAAGTACTGTTTCCACACTTTATTGTTGCAGAAATAATGGGGTTTGGACTTGATCTAAAACTCACTGATTGGCAGTAGAATGCCAATACTTGCACTGAGGTTTGAAGCTGGTCCCTGGCAAGAACAAATGACCACATTTCCTCCAGTTATGGCAAATTCTGAAGGAGAGGAGTGGAGGAGGATGTTGACTTCCTGGTGCCCCTAGTAGGTAGGCACTTGCACTCATACTGTGTTATTTGCAAAAATATCTATTTTCAGGGTGTAAACAGCAGGATGTATTTATTTTCTTAGTCGATGCCATTATTTTTGCCACCTTTAATGATTGCACATTAATTATTTAGCTTATTAGCCCACCCCAAAGCTGCTGTGCTGCTGGCCTGGTGCCTCAGGAGAGGAGAGCAGGACAGATCTGTCATGGAGCTCACTGAAGTAAGCTGAGCTGTGAGGGGAGCAGGTGTGTGGTGAGGGTGTCATCCACCTCCCAGCACCTCCCCCAGGGTCCTGGAGGTCCAGCCCCTCTTCTCTGACAAGGAGCTTCTCTGCTCCTCATCCAGAAGCAGCCTGGGAGCTGGGCAAGTGGCAGGGGTGCCAGGGCAGAGCAGAGCATCACCGTGGGCAGAGATGGCCAGGCTGGTTCTGGCAGCACAAGCCTGGGCATGATGTTTCTGTCCTGTGCCGTGCCATCACAAGGCACTCCACACAAGCCAATTTCCTCAAGCAAAGGACTTCCTATCACTCCTCTCCTGCTCCGTGGTAACTTGAATTACTTTGGATTTTGCAACATTTGGGGCTGCACACAAAATCTAAGCTCCCCCAGAACTGCCGTGCATTTGTCACTCGCCCACATTTGGTGTGTCTGCAGATGGAGTTTTGCCACCTACACAACACAGCACAGGGCAATGGACACTCACAGGCAGCTCTGGGATGGTCACTACCCACAGGGAGTAGAGCATCACCTCAGCTCACAGGGCTGTCTGGCCCCATCAGCCTGCTTCTGAGAAGCAGCATGGGGCTCTGTGTAAAAGTGACAGATTTGTGGGTTTGTGATGTGCAAAAAACACCCCCCCCCCGCCCCCCCGCCTCTGTCACAACTTATAATGATTTGCATGTCAGCCACATGTAAATCATGCTGGGTAGCTCTACCAAGTGGTTTCACTGCAAATCATGCACTCCTGTGCTCTTGCTTGCTCCTGAACATGCACAGAAATGGGTTTTGCCGCAGTGTAGGGCTGCCCCACTACACATCTCAGGGCAAACACTAGCCTAGCAACTCCAAAGAGAAAGGAGGAACTGAAAACTGCTCCCAAGGAAAGCAGTGTGTGCTGAGTGGAAGCTATCCACGCTCTGGCTCTATTAATGCCATATTTCTGATTTCAGAGGAGCATGAGCAGGAAGGGAAGCTGCTGCAAGCAGAGATGTCCTCGGGCAATGCATCGCAGAGGCTTTCACCCAGTCAAGCTGCACTGAGTGCTGTGGCTCTGGTGCTCACTTATCTATGATTCAGCTCAATGCCCCTTCAATCTGCTTGCTTTTTTTAACTACGAAAAATGTCTGCTGCCTTCAGAACAACACACAGCTACCCATGTTTCTTTCCCAAGCAATCCCAGCTCCATGTTTTCGTGCATTTCTGAAACAAGAAATAATTTACTGTGAAGCAGTGTTGCAATTTCCCATAAAAACATTCCTGTGCCAGCCTGTCCTTGGTTTGGCTTCCTTTGTGTTGTTTTGACTGGAAGTCTGCTTTTTAAGTGGCACGAAGTGTGGTACTAACCTAAGAAAATGCCTGTGAAACTTTATCTACAAGGAGCCATCATGCCAACGATGGAGAACTTGATCCATGCAACTGAGAAAACATATGAAGAGGAAGTCATGGCAGAGCAGTGGATATAATGGATTCTGGAAGGCAGGCTGTAAGCAGATACATAGTTGTTAATATTAATGCATCTTGTAACACATTAATGTCACTTTCAGATGAGGCACTAGTTAACCAAGTTAAACACAGGGTGAGCCAGATGCTAACAAGGCTGATAAATGCTCCACATCCACCAACCCCCATCCAGCCAATCTGCAATTATTGAGCAGACAGAGCCCAGCATTGTAATTTCCCTGCCTCTCAACAGGAATTTCTTGTTTGACAGAAGTTTGGGGTTTTTTCATACCCTGTCACAAGTGCAGAAGGAAACACTATGGAAGTACTCTTGTAATTACTAACATTTTGTTTCACGGGCAGCTGCTGAAAGAATACAAGAAGGATCACAGAATCACAAAATAATTTAAGTTGGAAAAGATCCTTGAGATCAGTTGGTCATAGAGACCAACTGATAACTCAGTACCACCAAGTCCGACACTAAACCATGTCCTCAAGTACCACATTTACATGCCTTTTAAATCCCTCCAGGCATGGTGAGTCCACCCCTGCCCTAGGCAGCCTCACTCTCCAAACAGCATAGGATCAGGAAAGAATTTTCAAACCCTTCCTTGGAGGAAGCAAAACAGATATTTCACAGTCCTGGCAAAAGAGTATTTTGTGTTTTGTAGCAACCAGCACTGTCCAGTTCTCTCCCAGAAGCACAGTAATGAAAACCCCCAAGGAACAGCTGCAATTTTGTTTTTGTTTTTGTTTTGTATTATAGGGTCATGGCCACTTCGTGCTGCTTCTGTCACTGACAGCTACAGCTGATATCCAGCTACAGGCTGCTGCTCTGGATGTCGCTTGCAAGAGCTGAGTGGAGGCAGGTGGAAGAGGTATTTTCCTCACACTCCTAGCCCTAGATCATCTCCAAGGTTTCTGTCAAAATTCTGCCTTACGCTAACATTTTTGGTGTGTAACTTCATTGCAAATTTATTATACCTATCAGTGCTGTTTTGAGTTATTTTTCCACAGTGTTTAGTCATTAGTCTTTTATTCCACCTGTGAATCATGGGAACATTGGTTAGTGATATAGTGCATTACATCTTATACTTGTACAAAATAGTTGCAAGATATTTATGTATGTACAAATGTATATGCGCACTATATATAAAACAGTTGAGAATTAGCTTTAATTTTGGTTTTGGGTTAGTTATAAACTGTATTTTAATCTGGCCTGGTCTTTTTCAGCCTTGATTGCATGTGTTTCTGTGGGTTAGACACTGAGAAAAAGAAAAGACAAACCAAAACATAAGAAGGGATGTGATGACATGTAAAACCTTACCTTCATCACTCTGGCATCAAAAGTCACCCACTGCACCTTTGCAAACCAAAGTAGACAATTTTTAACTTCTTTTAGCGGATGCATTTCAGAAAACCACAACTCTTTTTCACAACCCTCCCTCTGGGGAGCCTCTTAATACCAAGAATCCCAAGAGTAATTTCACCTGAAGAAGGGTACTGCTCTGAGGGGACCACTGTTCACCTTGATGATTAAGGCTAAGTGCACTGGAGGGAATGCTATCAGGCTCAAGCAAATCACTGTTTCTGTAGCAAATGAAAACTAAGTGAGAAAATGACCAAGGAGTACATGGAATTTTTAATCTCTTGCATGAATTTTACGATTTGGCATATATCAAAGCATTTTCCAAGAATCTGCACATTGACACCATAAGCTGTACTTAAAAGCTATGTGTTTTATTTTGTTAGCATGGATTTCTATTGACTTTGAAACAATAGTGTATTAAGAGTTTAAAGTACATTTCTAAGTACACAAAGCTTTTCCGTCCCACCTCTCACAGAGCTCACCAACCTGCAATTTCTACCTACAAACTACTCCAATCCTACAGTTTAAGAATTGAAGATGAATGATATTATCATTTTCATATGTATAAATCTTTACAAATCAGGCTTATAAAAATCAATGAGGCCTAGTTCATATATTTTTCCGTATTTTCATAATTCAGTTTACACCTGAGAGAATGTACCTCATCTTGGGAAAGTTCTTTTCAGATAAAACTAGCAGATGTGAGCTGCAGGCTGGCCACTCCTACATAGCTGTAATGTTTGACATTCAATGGGGCAACGCCTTACTCATCATGCTGCTTTTCCTTTTGGACTCACTTTGGGGTCATAACCTCATCTGGATCTGTATCCACTCCAGAAAAATGCCTGTGGTTTGCTAAAAGCTTAATTTATAGTGTGGTTTTCAAGTCAATTACCTTGAAGTTCTGCTGACTCCCAGAACTCAGCACCCTTTGGCCTCCCCAGCAGAAACTGGGGAGAGATGAGAGGACCAAACACACCTGGGTGGAACACAATCCTGGATCATGAAGGCTACAATATTGGGGTTTTTTTTCTCATCCTGGTTGTATGTGATACATTGTACTAAACTTTGGGATTTGCTGCATTTCAATGTAAGGAAGGAGAAAATCCGGATAGATAAAAATTTTCATACATATCACCCAAATCTGACTCCAGAAATTATTCAAGATTATCTTTGAAATGGTTTTGGTTTTTAATTAAAGTTCAGCTTGGTATTTAGGGAATTACAAAATATCCAGCCTCAAGGAAGACTCTAATTTTCTCTCGGTTGGTGTCAAAGTTTATGTCTTCTGTCTGAGAGGAGGAAATCTCCACTCAGCAACGGGATAGAATCCAGCAGGAAATCTTCAGACTGCACTAAACTAGCAGAGACATAAAATTTATATGATAAAAGATGTTTATTACATGTGCAAAAATATATCTATCCATAGATGAGGAAAGAAGCTTTTCTTTTCAATGGCAAGGATTGGCATTATTGCTTTCTAGAGCAAGGATGTCACCAAACTAGGCTTATCAACAAACAGAATTTCCATGACTTAAAATTCCAATTTCCATTTACAGAGACTGCTGTGAATAAAAATAGTAGAAGAAGAAATGAAATGTACTTGTTCCTCGTTGTTATTGTGAGTGTGATAAAACAGGGTGGGACTGAATCCATCAAAATAAAAANCCTGATGGTTTTGGGTTACAAAGGAAGGCAAGAGAACAAAAATTTGCAATGAGTTTCTTTGTAAACCACAGGAAGAGGAGGAAAGAAATAAAAACAAAAAACTATCTGTTTAACTAGTTTTTATACTAAGACTTCTTTTAAAGTACCCTAGATAAAAATCCAGTTACACAAGAGATTTTATACTTTATTTTGTAGATTTTGTGAATGACTCATAAGCTTGCAGTCACACCATTATGAAAGTTATATTAATAAAATATGTATACTTGGCAAAAATTCCGTCCCATCCTGCCAGAATTTTAAGCACTTTTTTATTGGGAGGCATTTGACGTCAACTGGTGCCCTTTGGAGATGAAGCATGGTGAGGCGAATGAGTCTGTGAGTCTCCATTCCAATTTTAGACCACTAATACCTTGAATTATACAGAAATGTACCCATGACTATTAAAAGAACACAAACTCTTTTTGAGGACTTGTTCACATCACACATCATTGCAGTAAAGCACAACCTGTGTGTTCCCGATGTGGTCACCTGTTCTTTTTCCAGCCAATAAACATTGAAAAAAACTGATGTTTGTGCTGTCCATCACTTCTTGCATCTGTTTCTGGTCAGCCCTGTGCAGAACTCCATGGCTAATGCCATGTAAAATCTCAGCAAGCCTCAGTGGATTTGTTCACTTGCAGACACTCTGAAGGAATAAGTACAAACTGTGACAGAAAACACAGTGTGATTCTGATGCCACACACTTGTATGCTGCTGGAAGTTGCAAGGAAAACTTTTTTTTTCCTAATTAAAGATAATCAGTGTCAGACTGATTTGGGTAATTACTAATGACTGCTCCACTCAAATACCCAAAGCTTTGCCCAAATGAGTAAACTATTAGAGTGGTGTTTAGGCCGTCAGTATTTAAAAAGCTCACTCAGGCATCCATCAGCTGACTCTCTCTCTGTCAGAGAAACAAGAACCTGCTTTTCCATCCCCAGGTAAATGTGTGCTGCCTACATCCTGTACATATAAAAGTAATCTCAACTCGTTAGGAAGAAATTGCCAATAAACAATGGTTTCTCGAAGCAGTGGCAAGCTAGAGGAGCCTTCTAATAGAAGCAACAATGCCAAGCCCTCGGCCCTAAAGCAGGATTTCTTTGCAAGGCTGGATGGAGCCCAGTCAGTTTACAAAACACTGCAACAACTGCAGGAATTGTGGTGTCTGGGCAGCTCTCCTCCTTCCCGCAGCAGTGTTCAAACCTCGTTTATAAACTGAACCTACTAGCAAAGCTGGAATGGGTGATGTGCTTCTAGGTCAGTAGAACCCTGAATGTCCAGCATGATGCAGGCTGACATCACCGAGGGTTTCATGTGTTACTGCCCTGTTCCTGTGCAGCTCCTCCACTCCAATTGCTGTCAGCTCCAGTCGTCTGTCATCAGGCACATTACAGGCAGATGGGTGATGCTTCCTGAGGGCTGCCTGGAGCCCTCTGCCAGCAGGGAGGGTCTGCTGCTTGCAGCTCGAGGTATGCAGCACAATCTGTTAGACCCGTCAGAGTGACCCCAGGTAAACCTGCACACACCAGCCCCGTGTAGAAGCCATGCATTTTAAACATGGCCCTTGCCTCCAGCTCCTCTGGAGCACCTTGCCTGGGTGTCACAGGCTGAAACACTTCAGAGTCAGCCATAAATCTACATGGATCTAATCAGAAAGGAAAAGCAGGGGTCGCTTTAGGCAGATCCATCTGAACATTCCCTCTCTCTCTGCAGAACAAACATTTCCCAAGACCTGGAGGGGAGACATCACCCATTTGTCTCCTGTCTGACAGCCGAGGGCGTAGGCACTAATTGGGTTTATAGGCTTCCTAGGCACTAATTGGGTTAACAGGCTTACTACCACGCGGATTAGTCCTACTGCCTCTTCCCCAAGGAAGCAGGTGACGAGCACTCCCTAAAGACTGAGATGCTTCCTTCCTCCTGCTGATAGACAGGGCCTCCTGACACAAGAATGTGTTCAGGAGCTGATGCTCTTGCCCCTTTAAAGCAGTGCAACTCATCCAAAAGCTGTTCCACCCATCCAGCCTGAGTCTGGAGTTTCCTGGCACAGAACACCTCAAAAACCGACTTCTTTTACTGCACACAATCTGGCAAGACAAATTTGTCAAACTGTGCCCATTCCTGCACACAATACATGTGTTTTCCATTTTATAACCTGACCTGCAACAAATCCCCTGGATGTGAGGGTTAACACCACACCAACCCACGGGATGTGTGGCCAACCTCTCAACCAAGTATGTTTGTGTGGTGGGAATGAGTTAATGTCAAGGTGATGGCCAAGGCTGGAGCCAGCCGAGAAGCTGGGGTGGCACAGCTCTAGGGGAGCTGGAATGGGAGCCAGAGGCTGGTGGAGGAGTCGGAATGCAAAGTCTAGGGAAGGAGGCTGTCACAGGAACAGGGTGCCCAATTTGGAGGGAAGCTGGCAGAGGAGCCGGAGAGAGGCCGGTGGAGGAGCCAGGTGGAGGGAGCTTGGGGCTGCTCTAACACCCAGCTCCATCCCAGGGGAAGGGCAAAATCCTCACGAGGGGCTGCCATGGAGCCTGCAGCCGCTTAGGGTCGGCTGTCGGCACCCAAAAGCTTTTCTAAGGGGAATGACTTTCGCGAGGAAAAGTCTGCAAGCTCTTCCTCCCACCCCTCCGAACAGGGCTATTTAAAAGAAAAGCCACTCTCGCTGCAGCTGAGCGCTGTCCTGCCATGGGCTCCTCGTCCCCTCCCCGCCGCCTCGTCCCGGACCCGCGCCCCCCCGGCCGGTTCCCCCGTCCCAGCTCGGCCCCGGCAGGAAGGGGAGGGACCGGCGGCCGTTCCAGCCGCCCGTGGAGCTGGGAGCGAACGGGCAGCCCCCGCTCCTCGTCCCCGGGATCGGCATGTCGGCGCCCGGGACGGGCAGGCAGCCGCTGCCCGCGGCGGTAAGGCGGGCTCGGGGATGCGGGGAGGGGTGTGAGGAGGGCGGTGATGCCTCTCCGCGCTGCCCCTGGTGCCCCGCGGCCCCGGCGGGGGAGCGGCTCCGCGCCGGGCACC
>VWYP01011783.1:73024-128548 GCA_013400435.1 Pycnonotus jocosus
TTCCCAAAAGTCTGGTAAGTTTACTTTTTTGTTTTTTTTTTTTTTTTTTTTTTTTTTTAATCAGACACAATTCCTATGATCTTCAATTTCTGAAGCAGAAATTTATAATATATCTGTAGAGCATTGTCTGGAATATTGAGTTTGTTCACCTGCCTACTAGAAAAGATTTGGCATTAAAAAAACATACTGGAAAATATGAAGGTCTTTGAAGAGTTTATATCCATACTGAAAGGAAAGCAGTAAAAACAATATGGTTGTTTGGCCAAAAATAACAACAAACAACTCTTATCTCTCAGATTCTTTGGGTATATAGTCCTGATGGAGTGAGAGAAGGAGGGTAGAGCTTTGAAAACCAATCTTAGGGAGAGCCTGATGCTAGGTTTAAGTGGGAGATGCCAGTTAGCCACAGCACCAAGAGGAATTCCCCATGAATACTTTTAGGCTCTAGAACCTTCCTTACCCTTTCTTCCTGGAGACTTAAAAGTAGACTGAAGAAAACACAGTAGGTTTACTGTAGATAGAAACCTGTTTGGTAGGACATGGATTTGCACAGAAGGGATGGAGCTGTGATATCATGGTGGACAAGGCCATGTTGTCCTTGGAAAGATTGATCTCCATCACTTCACTGCCTCAAGATGTTAGCCAGGGAAAGACACTGTCATACTTGTTTGCATCATTTCAGGAATGCTGCTCAAGCTGTAAGTCTAAGACAGGATGTGGGATCTGCTTGCACAGGAAGGGTCAGCTTTTGGTTGAGATTGACATAATCTGTCAGTCCAGTGATGAGGAGCTGAGTGTGTATCTGTGCACAGAGCCTTGTAGAAACAGGCAAAAGATGTGCTGGAAGTTCCAGATGTGTTAGAATATATAATTGAAAAAAAAAAAAAAAAAAAAAAAAGGCAGTTCTTCATCAGTGAAGATGTCAATAAAAGTGTATGTGCGATGTTGTATTGGGCACTGCTGCAGGACAAAGTCACAGGGATCTGTCTTAAAATCTTTATATCTTGCTTGTAAGAACCTTATATTTATTGAGTTCACCTTCTAGGGAGAGTCAGACACTTGCTGAAAATCTCAATCAGCTTTACTGGAATGTCTTCATTCCTTGTGGGTGTGTGTATGGGGGGAGTGTTAACAGAAAAGAAATGGGGGTTGTTGGAATTGCTGGTTGCTTGTGCACATGAAGCTGTTGCATATTGTTGCAGCTGGGATGCAGCTGCCACCCAGTAAAAATTAGTGGTGGGTCACAGGTTTCCCATATCTGTCCCTCTGTTCCCTCCCTGTTGTGATGTGACATCATTGACCTGAGCCTATGTGTTTGCAGCATGCCATTGCAAATTGTATTAAATAGTAAATTTATTTTCTTCCCCTTGCTTCCTGGTGTTCCAAGGCTTTTAGCAATTTGTCAGCATATGAGGGACAGCTGCTGTGGTTTTATTTTATCCCCTATGTGGAAATTGCCTTCAGCTTATCTGTGTGTGCCTTTCTACCAATTTCAGATCAGTTCCACTTTTGAGGCCGTTGGGGCTCTACTGGTCTAGAAGCTCTTGGATGCTAAAATATAACTGTTTTCAAGGGCAGATGTCATGAAATCACTGAAGAAAAACCCAGGATAGTTTATAAAATACACTGAACTTAAGAGATCCCTGGCCCACAAATTGAGTCTGGAAGAGGATTTAGAAGAAACAGCAACATGGACCTGAACTGTTTTTACATCACTGGTTTTGTTTTCTTTCCTATCTGCTGCTGACCATTGCTAGAGACAGGGGAATGATGAAAGTGAAGCTTATCCAAGCTCAGGTCTTGCACTGTGATGAGGTGTATGGTCCTGCTGTCCCAATCGTGTACACCATGTCCAGTCAGTCAGAGGGCTGCCCTTGGGGCACAGTGTGTTTTGCTACACAACCATGTGAAATTCATAAGAATAATGTGGAGCAAGTGCTCACATTGTGTGTAGCTGTGCTCTGAAATCACGCTGCTCTGACTTGATCCATGTTAATAATATGGAAAAAGACTTGTTCTCTTTTTACTGTCACACAGGGAAATACCAAGGAGAGACTGTATCTGTGTAAAAGCCCAGCCTGTGCATGGCTGCTGTCTGGATCTGAAAATGTGATATTAAAAAGGAAGAGAGAGTCATATATTCTAGGAATTGGAAGCCCAGCTTAGAGTGAGGCCATATTTCACCAGGTATGGTGTGAATCAGGACCCTCTTTAATGTGTCCTGGCATTTTGTGTTGTTCTTTACAGGACTGTAGGCAGAAACTGGGCTGCTTACTCAGCTCTTTGTACTTTACTTATCAGGAAATATATTCTTTACTTTGAAAGGATGACAATCATGATTGGTGCTAAAGCATCTCTATCCTTTTGGAATTGATTCTTTGCTCTGAAGTCCATGTGTCTGTGATACATTTTAATCCTGAGGCTTACCACTTAGGATTCCCTATTCAGAAAAAGCATTAGGGCTGAGTAGAGGCATTATGACTGGTGACAATCTCGTTGGGGTGCCCACTGCTGGTCTGAGTTGTGGAAGTGCAAGGGTAGCTTTTACCTGCAGTGTTTGTGAGGTTTCTTTTCACTTTGGTACCAAATTATTAATTCATACCTGCATTGTTTGTTTTCTTTCCCCCTTGTGCCTCACAGCACCTTGGCACTAGCAGAGGGGACTGTGGCTTTAATACATCTTCAGCAGAGGAGTGGGAGGGTTCTGAGAAGCACACCAGCAGCTTCTTTTCTGTCTCCCTTTTCTGTTTTGGTGCTTCTTTTGGCTAAAATGCCAAAGGTAGTTGAAAAAGAACATTATTTCAGTTAAATTCTGGTACTCATTGATAGCTGTTGCAATGTAAGTTTCTGCCTTCAGAAGGAATGTACGGTGTTCGCTGCTCGAGGTGTTCTTGAATGAAAGATTGATAGGGAAAAGCTGAAATGCTGCTGATAGTTGTCAAAAACGTTTGCAGAACAGAGGTTGCACACCCTTGCCTCTTGTGTTTTTTATTCCTTAAGACTAGTGTACTGTAAGCATTCTTACTGTAATCTTACAATGAATACTTGAATGTTGCAGTCCAAAATGAACATTACGTCCACATTTCTGGACACCAGTTGTAACACATGTCTTCCTTTGCAAAATCCATTTATCAGAAGAATGTATTTCATCTCCCCTTTAATAAACCTGCAGAATTAATATTCCACTCTGAAACAATGTTCTGTCTTTCTGAAGCCACTGCTAATAATGAAGCGTAGATTATAAGTACCTGTATGCCACAACTTTTGTTCCTTCACATGCAATTCTTTACAGGTCCATAATTCTTTTAATTCATTTAATAAATAAGCTATGTTTTGATAATTCATTGTCTTTGTTAATATCAGGTTGGGAAGCAAGGTGTGAGCACAGCTACAAGGTAGTTCTTCAGTTGTTTGTGTCTGAGATTGTCACAGAAGAAAAATACTCTTCCAGTTCTTGGAGGGGGGAGAAGATGTGAACAGCTCTGATGTATTTGTCAATAAAGGCTTTCTGAACTGGTTTGCATGGATGGAATATATAACATCCTTATTATCCTTATAAGTGTGAAAGAAGGATAAACCTAATTGAATGATGTGGCCAGTCTTACTGCTTTTACAAATGTATTAACGGATACCCAGATATCAAAGAAGTTGCTGTTGAAAGGTGACTCTGGGATCTAAAATATGTTTTACTCCATATGCTGTGGTCAGTATTCACTAAGTGATACTCATGTGATACGGTGGCTTAAACTTCCACATGCCTTATCTCCAGGTAGTCTTTCTCTGTTCCAGAGGAGAATTTATTTGTTAATTTTTCTGCTCTCTCTATCTTTATCTTTTATTGTTGTTTGGTTTACCACAAATACTGGCATTAACATATTTTTTTTCTTTATTCTCTTGAGTTGATCAACATAAATTCATACTCTGAATAAAGATTTATTTCACTCTGTTAACTGGTTCTGGTTTTGGAGGGGGCTTTTCTTTGGTTGGTTTTGGTGGGACNTTTTGAGTATGTTGGTAGATGTCATAAAGCCTTTCTTCTCTAAAACAGTTCTTTATGCATTTATGGAATTCTGTGATTCTGTGATGTTTTCAGAGCGTCACAGTTCTGTTAGACATAGTCTTTGGTACCAAAGCTAGGTCTTGAACACCATAAACCCTGAGCCAGAGGTTGAGCATGAGGTGGCAGTCAAGATTTGTGGTGCTGAAGGTGTGCCCAATTCTGATTGCTCTTCAGAGTTACGCTCTCTTTTTTTGGTGATTCTTTTATGGTGACTTCTTTTTCTTTATTTTTATCATTGAAAAGGGGAGGCTGGCACTTCAGATTTTGAGCTACTTGGACAACTTAATTAAATGTTGAAGGATTTTTGGGTAATGCTTATTACAGACTCTTCAGTGCACTATGTCAGAGACAAAGCCCAAGGTGTCCTGCATTTTGGTAGTCTCTACAAAATAGTAAATTTGTCACACCTCCATCACCTGCCTCCAGGATCATTACCACCTCAGCTGGAGCACTGCTTCCTTCCTAAGGGAGTTTAAAATGTTCATTGTTCTTCAAGAGTTGAAGAGTATGTGGAAGAAGACTATCTCCTGCCTTAGGAATGTGTGGTCAGAGGAGAAAATATCGAGACAAACCTGACTGACACATGATGGAGGGAGGCTGTCATGAGGGTTGTGTGTGTCTGGGGTGTGTTTGGGGTATCTCTGGACTTTGCTGCTGCTTTTTCATTTAACCACATCCCTCAGCCTGGGCAGAGACCCCAGGTTCTGGGCAGGTCTGCAATGGGCAGCAGCACTGGGCTTCAGTCACTGTGCAGGAAGATCCTGGGCTGGAACACTCCTGACATCCTTTTGACAGGCAAAAATCAGTGTTAACCTTGGGGTTTGCAGCATTGTGTAGAGTCTTACTGGGATGTCATTTTTTCCAGTGTGATCCTTGATGTAATATTCCTCTTAGTTTCAGGTGGTACCAGATTTGGGCCATGTTGTGGTTGTGTTAATCTTCTGTACGTGGTTTACTGCCCCATCTCTCGAGGTGACTGCTGAATGTGCATCTTTGCTCTAGCTGATCTCCAGGTTTTCAAACTAAATCAGAAAGAGGAGATGGAATTACCTGAATGGCAGAGGTCTCTGAATGTACCAGATTGCTAGAAATCTGGGATCCCATCCACTGAAAATTGGTGCTTCTGAGTTTGCTGGTTGAATCTCTGGTCCTTCTGCCCTGTTCGTGGAGAGCTATTGAAATGTGAAATCTTGTGCTTCTTAGAAAAACCATAATTTTGCCCATAACTTTGTATCTTTACTTCTCTGCCAAAGGATGTTACATTCTGCGTACTTATTCACCTTGTGTCTGAACAGCAATAGCTTGCGCCTCTTGTTTTCATGATACTTTTTATATAGTTACTGTTGCTTTAACTGTTAGCTTAAAATGGAGGCGCTGTGCCACAGGAAATAGCACAGATTTATATATCATCCATAAAACATGCAAGAGAACTCAGGCTGCTCTGGGTGTGCACATTTCTGGGCTCTGAAATATGCCTGTGTGAATTAAAGCTACACAGGAGAATTAATTTTTTCATTATTTGCCTTGCAAAAATGTTCTAGGGGACATTTTTAAGTGTGCTTTTTCTTTTTTAAATACTTTTGGTTCAATTGGGGGTTTTTGTTTGTTTGTTTGTTTACAGTTTTACTTGGCCTTTCTTTTCTTTCATCTATATTTCTGACCTTTATTATGTCTGTATTTTCTAGATCAAACAAGCAAGTGCTAATGTCAGCCAGCCAACTAAAAGAGAGACAAGTGGAGCAGATACTTCTGCTAAGGTAAGGTGTACTTAAGGAAATTACCTTTTCTTACAAGTGAAGAGGATGTGGTGTGACTCCATCCCTTGCACTGGGATAGAAAATGATTTGTTTGCCAACAATCAACACCACAAGGGTGCTCTTCGTGCCTTGCTAGAAATTGTAACATGTTGAAATGAAAGTGGAGCACAAGTCAGCAGAATGCAGTGTTGACATCGTGAGGAAGTAAATGGTAACATTCTCCCTTTTCACATGTTCTTAGTCTCTCAGTTATTTTAAAGAATCCTGGCCCTCTTGATGTCATTGGGCACCTGCATTTGACTCCTGGGGGGCTGTGTTTCTTTTTTCACCCTGAGGTGTTTATATTTTTGTGTTCTGTTTACTTGGTAGAACTTGGTGAGTTTGAAGCACTGACAGCTTGTCTTTGCTTTCACTGCCCCCAGAGCAGTTCAAGAAGCATTTTAATGCAAAGGAGTGCAGGTGATGTTCTCTGTGGGGAAACAGAGTGCTCAGGTCTTGCACAGTATTGAAAGAGGGTGTTGAAAATACTCTTGCTGATGCTTCACCTGGTAGCCATTGTTAGGTGCATAATTGTCACAGGTGAGTAAAATGCATATCACTTAAAAGAGAAGCAGCAGTATGTTTTAATGAGGTAAATAAATATTTTTGATGGAATTTAGTGAAGTCTGACAGTAAAGTTTAACTCCAGCTGGAGTTCAGGGAGAGCTCAGATTGGGCCCATTTTGATGGCAGTATTCAAGAGTGAGGCAGCTGGCTACTAGTCAGCAGTGGAGACAAGATCTGTGTCTTTGTTTAGGTCTGGTACCTAAACAAAATGTTCTGTACTTTAGTTACCTTGCAATTCTGGGTTCCAGAAGTACCTTTAGACATATTTCTCAAGCACCTTGACTCCCATGTGTGAGCCAGGGGCTTTCCAGCTCATCAGGTGACACCCAAGATGTGAGGCTGGCTGTTCCTAAGAGAAGCTCAGAAGGGTCTACAGACCCACCACAGTGTTCTGTGTCTGGAGAGAGCCTATTGTTTGAAGTATCGTAAGAGCAGGAAGTGTTTCTGCTTTTGAATGGGATTTTTTATTTCTTTAATCAGTGCTTTTGTAAAATAATGTACCTAAAGATATCTGCATGCTTCCTAAGTATTTATTTTCCTTTTTACTCAATGAGGGAAGAGACAAAGATATAAATCCTGTTGTCTCTTTCTTTCAATGTTTCTGTCTATCACTAAAGACAGCCTAGCATTTTCTATTTGGTTTTTCTTTCTATTCCTTGCACTTTGCAAAGGATTTCTCCTCCTAGTCAACCTGGATGTCACCAGCTGCATAGTCTCAGGGATGCTTACATCTAATTTGCTGGCTAACAAATTTCTCTCTTTTTTTTTTTTTTTTTTTTTTTTCCCAATGTTTNATTTAATTTTGTGGGTTAAAAAATTTTTTTTTTTTTTTTTTTTTTTTTTTTTTTTTTCCCAATGTATGTTCTATCTATGATAAGTAGAAAGAACTTTTAAGTGTGGAAGGCACAGTTCATACATGCTATTAAGCCTAAAAACTGGAAGGTAGTGTCATGAAAATAGTGCAATAGAACTGCCAGGAACTGCTGTATATTAGATTATGGCAGCTTAGGTTGTGTATTTTAGCAGTACTTGGTGTTTCTCCAGTTTCTGTGACATTCCAGTGTACTTACTGGTAAAGATTATGCACTATGAAAATACTCACCTCATGCTATCTAATACTGACTTTTAATCAATAGCTAATTTAAGTTCAGCCTTTTAAGTTCCCACTTAGCCATTTCCACCTTTTTAAACTAAATCTTCTGTTAATTGTTGCTTTTACTCTCAACAATCTCCTGTGATCCTCTAGGGTTATTTAAAATAGAGGAAAACTCAGAGACTTATTGTAGTTTGTGCCACCCGTACATTTTTTCAAGCCATTTGTCTGGCTATTTTCTGCCTTTATTTTTGTCTCTAAAAATATCTACTGAAAACAAAAAATTTGCAGGGTTTTGTGTGTGTGTGTAGGGTTTTTTGGTGGGGTTATTTGTTTGTTTGTTTGTTTGCTTTTTGTTTTTAACAGGAATTTTACAGGAATGAAAGTATTTCTTGAAAAGTCAAGACAGCCCTTTCTGTTTTCCTGTAAAACCTGATCAAATCTTCTAGTGCAATCAGAAGTACTCCACCAGTTTTTGGACAGTTCGGGACTGTTGTTTCTTCTATTATTTATTTTCCCCTAATGTAGCTTCAATAATTCTGTTGTCAGTAGTATTTGTCATTACATATCCTAGACAGATTTCTAAATCCTTACCAGGGCAAGGGAGGTGGTATAGTTAAGTTGCTCCAGCTCACACTTTTTATTTTTTTAACCTATTCCTACCTTATCATGAAATTAATTAAACTGAAGAGCCAAGGCTGGGTTTGCTGCCTCCACATCAGGCCTGAGTAATTTTCCTTGAGCTAATAAGTAATAATAACCGATGGTTTGATTTTTCTGAGATTTCTGGCTTTCAGATGCAGGAGCTTGCGTGTGGTGAAGGATTGTCATTATGTCGTGCCCAAGCGTGTGGGCAGTCTGATTGTCCAAGAAAGAACACTCAGCTTCCTGCCTTTGTTTTTGTTCCACTGTCCCTCAGAAATGCCCTCTGTGCCTTCATTTTACACCTGTGCTTTCTGTTGTGTTGCTCTTGAGTTCCTGGAATTGCAGGCAGTGTTTACTCACTGCCTGTGCTCCGTGTGTTCTTAGGGGGGTGTTAATTGGCTGCCGAGTGTCCCTGTGGAGGTGCAAGAAGTGCTGCCTCTCGTGCCTCCTCCTCTGCACTGAGGGCACTCAGGAAGCTCAGTCAGCAACCCGGATATACCCAGCTTTTGTGTGACTCAAATCTAAATGAATAATTTAGAGAGGCTTCACTGAAGCAGGTGTTCTGACTCTTTGTTTCTGTGACAAATCTTTCCTCTTTGATGGGGGAGTCCTGTTGTATGTTGGTTTGTACCAGGGGGATTTTCAGTGAACACCTGGCTTGTCAGGTAAATGGAGTGAAAAGGGCAGTTCAGGTAAGGCTGTCATCATCAGGAATGTTTACTGGGTTGCCTAAGAGCAGCCTCTTCCATGTACAAACTGACTGCCAAGGTGCACAAACCCGGTCATGGCTGCCAGGATTAGCAGGCAGCAGCTGGGAGGAAAAACTGAACTAAATCTCCTTCCCCTGCAGAAGGTCTCCTGCCAGTGCTGCTGTTTCTTTTTTACAGCCTTTAATGAAGATTTTGCCAGTTCCACAGCTGTCAGAAAAGCGAATTTCCACCTCAGTGTTCAATCATGTCTATTAATAGAAGGCACTAATACTTGAACACAGCTGTATCCAGCCACCCTTCTTGGATCTTTGTGTTCTTATATGGTATTTCTGTTGGTAACAGATGAAGTTTTGCTGCTTTTTATGTAGCAGATTTTTTTCATTGCTCCTAGTGAGTAATTATTTTCTTTTTCTGGCTGGCTGCTATAGCTTAGAGAAGTGAGAATCTTTGTGTTACTTTCATGGACTATTGAAGCAGTGCTGAGACAGCTCAACAACAGTGGTGGAAATGCAGTAAGAATTATTTTTATTTCTGATTTTCAGAGGAAGCTTCTTGACCTTAATGGTTTAAAGAATTTAGGGTTAATTACTTTTAGCTGGCACCCAAATTAACTCTCTTTTGAAGAGGAATTATCTCTGCTTTCTAATATGACAAACAAGAAAACAAGGAAAAGGAGCAGTTGCTGAGTGTCTTTGAGTTAAATCCCTACTATTATTGTGGCAGGCAAGTTTATCTAGTTAATCATCAAAAGTGACACCTACTGTCAGTGTTTTTTTCTGCTACACACTTTATTAACTGCCACCAAATTTTTATTTTTGCTTTGCAGAGGTACCTTATTGTGAAGGAAGGAATTTTTAAGTAGAAGGCATCTGAAGTCACAGGATTGTTTGGGAATGTCCACAGAAATGCATAAGGTTATTCTGACATTTCCAGTCATATTGTCAAGTTTGAAAAGAGTAGCTCTAAAATTTGAGATTATTCAGAAAAATAACAATTCAGGTTATCTGAGGACTTCCTTTCCACATTCTCTCTGGGGTAGGTGTGTGTCATGACACAGATTCACAATTTATAGATGTTCTGTGGCAGGACTGTGGCAAATCACAGGGCTCTTCCTGGAAGTTGCCCTCAGAGCTGTTGGCAGCACGTGAGAATCAGGAGGGCTGTGCCTTTGTGGAGAACAGTGCTGTCTTTCTCGGTGGCAGTAGCAGGCTAAAAATAGACCTAAACATCAAAAACTGGAGGCTGCTGGAGAACAGAAGGTGCCTCCTGTGTGGAAAAGCTGGCTTTGTGTAAGTTACAGGATTTGCAACTTGTAGACCTGTGCAGTGGTCAAAATAGCACAATCCTTTCACCAAAAAAAACCACAACCAAACCAAACACCAAAACAACAACAACAAAAACTATACTTCACTCAGAAATGGGATATTTTCTTCATCAGTCTGCAGTTGTTTATCCCTTTCTAATTCCTTTCCAGGGCTGACTTATTTCTAATTATTTACTCCAGAGAAAAGGCAGCACAGAGGCTATTCTGAAAAAGTGGCTCAAGGTTTTGTTAGTGGCACAGGGGCTTTCTCTTTTAAAAAAATATACTCTCCCATACTACTACAGATATTGAAAAATTGATTATATGGCAAAAAGGAATTCAAGAGCAGGTCACTATTGGTATTTCAATAAGCACCTGTTAATTTATAAACTAATACCAATTATTTGGATTTGTTATGGTTAAAAATAGCCCTAATCAGTCAAATTTAGGCCTTAAGTGACCTAAACCATCTCAATTACTTTCAATTAGTAACACCCATGTACTCAGAGAGTCTGGGTAATCAGTCCAAATTTAGAGACTGTAAACTTGTGATAGGGCTATTGCTCTGCTGAGGGGAAATGAGCAGGCTCCTTCCCTTGGCATTAGTGCTGAGAAATCAAAAGGTGGAAGGCAAATACTGCTTTTTGGATGCTGAATTTAGCTTCACCCCTTGCTTTTGCTGCGTGCCTCTCAGTGACAGCTCAGTGACAGCTGTCCCTGCTGGGGCACCCTCCTCTGGCCAGCTCCAGAAGGAGCAGGAGGGGTTTGCTCAGTTGGGAGCCCGAACCTGCTGGTCTGGGTGCCCTGCCCGTGCTGCTGGGTGGGGATTGTGTGGCTCAGCGCTCCGGCTTGCCAGGGGCTTGGCTTGGCCGGCAGCTCCCGGAAGCCGCAGCGCCGGGCTCAGGAGCAGCCGTGTCCCGGCCTCCCTGCAGGGAACGGGAGCCACGCTTCTGCCGAGTGAGTTAGCTGTTCCTGCTTTGCTTTCCTGCGGCCTCTGCACGAGGCTTGTTTGTGTTCGTGTTGCAGTTCTTTTTTTTGTTTTGTTTTGTTTTGTCCCTTTTGTCCTCCTCTTCTGGGAATTTCGTGGGCTGCGATAACACGAGCTGCCAGCTCCACAGCTTTCTGGCGTGACTCCCCTGTCAGCCGGCTTGAGGCATTCCAGAGCAGTGTGTTGCTAATAAGCTTTTGAATTTATTTTAATATACTGGAAACAGCCTTTTCAGACACCACGTGACACGGCAGTTTGGAGAAGAGAGGGACAAGGAAGAGCAAGCTTTAAAAGTCGTGTCTAAGTTGTTGCGTATTTATATTTTTGTTCTGAGGTGGGGTTGGTATTTTTTCCTTGCTCAGGGCCCACGCTGTTCTGCCTTCCAAGACCTGTGTGATTCTTTTTTGGCATACTAAGGCAGAGCCTGTATGCCTCTAGAGAGTATTGCATAGTCAGGGTGTGGTGATCTGCAAAAGCAACTTCTTGTTTGAACTGTACTCAGGTATCAGTAGTTTATTGCACTTAAAAATATATGATCTAAAAGATGTTAAAACATCTGGGAAAAATAGTACTTTTCAATAATTTGTATTGTTTCTGCAGTAGTGAAAATTAGGTACGTAGGCATTGCTTAAGTTATGCCAGTGTTTAATTATTGTTGGTAATATTGTCTCTCTTTAGAAAAACGTTAAAGTAGTGCATGAAATAGCCCACAATTTTAAAACGTTGCAGATATGTCTGCTGATTTCTTGATTTTTAAAAAAAATTATTTTTGGTAACTAGTTTCCTCAATGTTGTATTTTTTAGATTTATATGAAACAATTTATAATAGCTTCTTCTGCATTAGACATTCTATTTTCTAGATTAACACTTGTTACACTCAGCCTTTTATATAACAGTGTTTTTTTGGTTTGGGGTTTTGGGGGTTTTTTTTGGGTTTTGGGGTGTTTTGTTTTTTTTTTTTTTTCTTTCCTTTGAGTGGTTAGATACATAGGGTATGTAGAGCTTGCAGAAAATTCTGTTTCTGATCTTGGAGTTGCAGAAATGAGCTCCGTGACCAGTTTTTCCTCATTACTCTGGTTGACGAGCCTTGCACATGAGGGAGACACTCCCAGTTGGAATTCTGGGTGAGGCTATATTGCCCTGGTGGCTCCTGGAGGACTGGGAGTGAGGGCAGAGGAGAAACTTCTATCTCCAGAAAGCAGAGGAAGTGTTTCTCTGAGTTGTTCTCCAGCCTCTCCACTGTCATTTTTGCCCTTTGCTTGCCTGAGAGGAAGATGCTTGTGCTTATTAACACTTCTTCTGCCAAAGGGAGAACCTGTCAGGGAGAGAGGGAGGATGGTGCCCTTCAGCACTCTTTGGGAGCTCCTTAAGGCTCAGAAACGCTGCTGATTTCATGGAAGAAGTCAGGTCTGTGCCTGTCTTTGTGCCACACTCAGCGCAAGTGCTGAAACCAGCTTAAAAATGAACATTATTTGATCTCTAGCTGTGAGGCTGGATAAAACATAGCCAAAGTGGAGGTTTCATATTTTTTAACTGAACCATAACACAATTATTCCTTCAGAGCATGCTGAAGGCCCTTGTGAAGTCATTTTGAATTGAAGCCAATGCTGAAGGAAGAAGTGCCCCAATCTGCCTCTTTTTAAGTGGGAATAATAAAACAATGTTGAAATTTTCTTAAATGATTGAAGAACAAAGCCCAGCAACACACCACCATCGCCCCTGGTTATGCAGTGCTGACCTTAGATGATATTTTAACAGCCAAGTTCTATTAAGATTCCTTGACATGGTGGTTTTTATTTATTGTCCTGTGTTCTCCATTCATTTTGGTAGCCATGTGTGTGTCAGTTCATACAACTCTTCATGCATAATTTTTTCTTTCAATTTTCTCTGCATTCTAGGACTGAAAAACAAATTTCCTGTTCTGAGTGCTGCTCTCACATTGGATATTGCCTGGTTCGATTGTTGCAGTAGAAATAATTGAGTTCATAACCTGAGACCTTTAGCCTCAAGATGAGGTTGTAACTTTACGTAACTTTAGTGTCTTTTTCAATGCTCTTTTAGAGACTACTGGCTCTGTTTATGACTCCCTGGCTCTATTTGTAATTCCCTTTTGCATCCCAGCTCTGCAGAGCAGAGTGTTGCATGACACTGCAAATGATACAAATCCTAGCTGAGCTCAGCAGTGCGGCGTGGCACATGGCTGGCACCTAATCTCCTGTTGTCCTGGTGTTTATTTGTCAGCCTGCAGTTTGCTGCTGCAGATAACTGTGGAATGTTCTGGTGTTTGAAACAGCATGCAGAAAATGGAAACTGTTGGCTGGAGAAGTTGCAGCCAAATGCTAAATGTTCACATGAGGCAAAAATGGAAAGAAGATTTTTGAGGTCAGGATTTTTGACCACAAAAACAGGGGAGGTCATCTGCTCATACACTACTGTAATCCTCTCTTGTGCAGAGAGGGAACCTGAGAAGACAGGACTGGGGCACTGCTTTTAATATATGAATATGACTGAATGAAGGTGAAATTTCAGTGTGTGCCAGCTTGTAAAATTTATTGTCACAGAAACAGGAAGTTTCCAGGAGGAGGTAAGTGAAGAGTGTGCTTTAATGAGAAATAAGAATGGCTGATTGGCTGATTGTTGATTAATTTAAAAGAAACAAGGATTGTGTAGCCTGAGATACCAAAGTGATCTGTTTGCAGACACACAGAATGTGAAGGCAGCAGATAAAGTTTGTTACCCTGCTTGGAATATACTGACTTTGTTTCCAGATCACTTCCAATATCGTGGAAGGACATTAAATAGAATTTGCCTTTGTATACAGTAAAGCCTTTAAAGCAGTAAGCCAAGCAGCATACTAAGGAGTCTAAGTAATTCCTCATGGCCATGTAATTGAACTGTGAGTTTGTAAAGTTCTTGCTGTATAGTTACTATGCCTGACCTGTGGTCAGCTAGCAAACTCTTTTCCTCTGCTTCCAAACAAACAGGCATGATGCTTCTTGCTATCTGCTGTGGGATACTTAAAAATTTTTTGACAATCCTAACTTCCTCAATATAAGTGAGCATAAACTGAGGTGTTGGAAATTAAAGGAGGAGTCAAATAGTACAAAAATGACTTAAAGTGAAATGTCATTCAGTGTCCTCAGTTGTGTTTTGTTCCAGCATAAAGGTATTTCAGAGTCTTAAGAGTTGCTAAAATAAAGAAAAACATGGCAATATTAAGCCATGGGCCTGAATTAGGTTGCTACAATCCCAACATCTTAAAATAGACATCTCACCTAAAGGTGGTTTGTCAGTTTCTAGGAGGTGTGAAGCCTTGTTCTACACTGTGGTAAATAAAATACTGATCTCACTGATTTGCTTGATAACATTGTGTTTAGTGTGAACAAATTCAAATGCAAGTAGGTTATCTCTAAAAACACTGCTTAAAAACCTGTTGCATTAAATTTGAGTAGTATGGTTAACCAGCTTTAGCTGATGCATGAAATTCCATAGTGAAGTATTGAAGAATTTCATTTCTTTGCCAAAACAGCAGAAATTTTATTCTAGTATTCAAAGTAGAAGAAACCAGTGAATCTGTGTAATGGAAGTTGTCTGGCTCAATGTTCCATGACCATCAATAAATTTAGCAGCACCTGAGGCTGTAAAAGAGTCTTTACAAGCTAATGAGCACCTCAATGTCCTGGTTCAAACCAGTTCCTTAAAAAAATTGTCATGTTCTTGTTTAATGAGGAAATGGCTGTATTTCCTCTGTGTCTTTTACCATCTCTAAATGTTGGTTGATCTTGCTTCTGGGTATAGATTAATAATAGTTGTTGCAAATGCTTGTTCTGCGTGGTGAGAAAATGGCAGAATAATGACATTTTATGGTTGTTCTTTTCCACAATAGAAGGTGCAGAAATTTGAACTATAATGCTAGTAATAGATGGTAGATATTTTTTGGTTATATTCACAGGAGCTGAGTTTATGAGTGCTAAAGGCACAAGGAAACATTTCTAGAGATAGGATTTCTATTTGGTTTTGGTTTTGGGGGGTTTTTTTGTTGTTGTTTTTTGTTGTTGTTGTTGTTGGGGTTTTTTTCCCCCAAAGATAGGTATTTAAAACTAGGTATATTGATAGCAGCATGAATTTAAAAACCAGCCAAATAACAACTTTGGGAAAGAGCTTTAGAGTGAGTTAGGATAGAGCTACATAAAATAACTGGAACTGTCCTCCAAGGATTTTCTTCCCCCACTGCCCTCAGTGGCTGGCAGGGACAGGAGGCTTTTTTGGTAACATGCAGTGTTGGTGGGTTTCAGTGATGACAGTGGGCTTTAGAAATGAAAGGAGACTTACACGTGGGCAAGTCAGCCATCAGAAATTGCAGCATAAATCCTTTGGAAATGGTTATTATTGCTTCTACAAAGAAACCCATCACAACAGTACAACTGCACCAGTGTCTGAGTAATACACAGGTACTAACTAGAAACCTGCATCCTACTCCTCCATTTCATTGGGTTTTTAATATTAAGCCTCCACAAAACTAACCGAGAGCTTGAAATCCTGAGAAGAATATTGTTTTCTTGGTTGTTGTAGGTATTTTTATCTTTCTCTTAAAAGATGTTGTTTTTCTTAGAAATATAATAGCAGAACTGCATGTAAGAGTGGCAGTTGCAAAATAGTAGAATATTTTCAAAATTTCTTGGCATGGAAAATGACACAGGAACACTCAAAGCTGCAATTTTTTAACTCTATTACAGATACTGTAACAGTAAAAGATATATAAAGAGTTAATGCTTAATCTTTTTTTCCTGTTTTAAGTCACTGCACGTCTGAGATGCAGTGTAGCTTTAAATACACGTTTATAGATTTGTGTATTTGTTTGTACGTGTCCGCACACACCCCCTTGGTGTTATCCCTGTCCCACCTTCTGCCTCCTGTGTGTGTGTCCAGGGATGAGAGGGCTGCACAGCCCTTGCCACACACCATCAAAGCAAGTGAGAGGTTTAACCTCTTAACAGCTCGAGTGGTATTTCACACTTCAGCGAAATAACCCATTATTTTACACAATGGTTCTCTGAAGAGCTTTTTCTGCCCACATCTTATGAGTGCTATTAATTAAAGCTCAGTATCAGGGCCATTCATGGAAAGAAGCAGCCACTCATAGTCAGGTAGATTAGGTTTTCCCTTGCATTACACATCCTGTGAGTTCGTAATTGTGAAATCATAGATGTTGTCGGCTCTAAGCCTGGGAAGCAGTCCCAGTTCAGTCATATCGAAGGGGTGTTAACCCACAAGAGAACTTCAGTCGTCTGTTCTAGTCTGAGTTCAGCTGGATCACTCTAAAAATGTTTATGCAAGCTCCCCCAAAGGCTGCCAGAGCTGATTTGTCCGGGTAGCCTTTGCCTCAGAGTGACCCTTCTCTCCAGAAGGAAGATCTTTTAGCACAGGCCTGAAAGATTCTTTATTAAAGACTAAGTTGCTTTCTTCTTTGTTTCCCATTTCCTTGGGGCCCTGACCAGAGTACAAGGCATGAGGTGCTGACTTGCCCTTTCCTGCCACTAAGTCTCTCATACATACTTTTTTGTTTGTTTGTTTGTTTTCCCCTAAACCTGCCCTGGTATTGTTCAATGTTCATCTCTGCTGCAGTGTGATGGTGAAAATTGTGCTAGCATTTGCCTTAGAGGAGCTCAGGCCAAAGAGGTTGGAAGTTAAATTTTACATTTTTATTTACGTTGTCACAGCAACAGATTACTTTTCCCCAGATTCCTCTTCCCTTGTTTGTTTTTGTAGGAGAATATCAGTCTGTGACACTGTGGCCTTTCCATGTTTTTGTCAGTTTTGCTGCCTGTCTAGAACGATTTGGTGTTGTTTTGGGGTTTTTTTTTGTTGCTGTCTTCAACCTACCACCAGTGTCAGAGATCACTGAGCTCTGTTTTATTCAGCTGTCTGAAAGTAAGATTGTAACCCAGTGTTACAGACCAATTTTCCAATTTTATTCAAGAAAATGCCACCTCAGGCAAAGTGAAAAGTTGGAGTGACAGCGTGTCCTCCTCTGGAGGTTTGTTGCTTTATTCTTGTTGATTTTTATTTATCCTCCTGCTGTCATCTCAGCATTTCTGTATGGGTTGCTTGGTAAATGTTTCCAACATCTCTTCTGGTTTTGAAGGTCTCCACCTGGTGCATCGTGCCCCTTTCTGAGGTTGGGCAGTGACCTTCCTCAGCCTGATGAATCTTCTCATGAATTTCCAGAATTTATAATTTTAGTTTACATTAGCTCACGCTACACTTGGGGTCATTTCAATGATTTTTAGTTCTGTGAAATGGAGAGCACTCATGGATTTTTTTGCCTGTTGTTTTATTTTTCCAGAGGGCATCTGCATCCAGTTCTCTGAGCTGTTCAATCTTTTTTATTTTGATGTCATCATTATTTTCTTCTTCTCCTGTATTATTATTATTTTATTTTCCTTTTTCTCCTTATTTTTCATGCAGATTTCTGTGATATTCATAGTGAGAGCAGATAACCATTTTTTGATTGTTTTCTTGTATTTTGCTAACCCCCTGCTTGGCTTCTGTGACCTTTCTCTTTCAACCATAGCATGAATACTGCCCTGCCAGCTCGACAAATGAGTTTCCAAGGGTATTCCTTCTTTTAATTCTATCAAATTAGATCCCAGATCTCTTCATAAGCCCTCCCTGGAAAGCTGTCCTCTAACTCAGGAGCACCTGGGGTCATTTGGTCAGCTCCTGTGCAAGGACTGATCCCCACACTGGAGGTCACCTAGCAGCTCTGCTGGCAGGGTGGAGTAATTAACAGGGACCAGTCTTTGCTTAATCCGTGCTGTCCTGTGACATCATCTTCCCTGTGTGTCAAGGCACAGCCCCTGCTGTGGTGATCTCGGAAGTCTTAGGCAGGGAGCAGCTCTGGTGGGCTGTCAGTGGTCCTGGTTGCTATGCTGTGGATTTGCCTCCCAGCTCACACAAGAGCTGTGTGTTAGCCATCCCCCAGGATGGGATCCCAGGTTGAGATCCCTCCTGCACCTCACTTATAGGGCACCTGGGCTGGCACAGCACCCTCCAGAACCCACAGCTGGTTTCAGGCAGGACCCATAGGGGTGCAGCTGCAGGAAAAGGAGAACCAGCACTGATCATGTTGGTTCTCCCCTCCTGCACTGCCCTCCAGGGATCCCTGACAGCTCAGAGGACACCCCACTCTCCCTTTGCAGCATCTCCTGACTTTCTCTGTCCCAGCCTCCTGATCTGGTTAAACGCTTGCTGTTTGACACCCCAGCCTTCCTGCGAGGGAGTGTTCAGGTTGACGGTGCCGGGGTGCGAGCTGGGTGTGCCACAGCCGCATGGCAGCTCTGCGTCAGGAGGTTTTTGTTGCCAAGTTGCCAGGCAGCGCTTCAGTATTTACCTCCACGCCTGACACATGTCCCCGAGTTGCTTCATGCCTTCTGCAATCCCTCTGTGGAGCTATGTCAGAAACATCTGGGCACAGCTGGTGGCAGAACAGGGTCCTGGGGACGGGAGCACCAGAGCAATGTGCGGTAAGAGGTTGATCCTGGAGCCAGGCTGGTGGTGACAAGATGGTTTGACACACCAGCCAGAGGGGTTGGAGCTCAGCAACCTCTTGGCATTTTCAGTCTGGCTGCAGACCCTGCTGGCTGAAGAGCTGGGAGAACAAGGACCCTGCTTGTTCCCTGGAGTGGCTCTTTCTGGAGAGAGAGTGGAAAATTGTGGCCCTTTATTGGGGAACTTGAGTGGGAAGTGGGAGAAGTGAAGCAAGGCGCTCTGTGGTGGTCCCTCTGCACTTCCCACCTGTCCTGCTTTTCTCCTCTGGCTCCTCAGGACTTTCTTCTCCTGAGCCAACCCTGAGTGTCCCCAAGGAGGATGGCTTGGTGTCCTCCACAGCCACTGCTCAGCAGCCAGGCATTGAGCTGTTAACTGTTTTCAAACTGCTCCTTCATCTTCCATGAGCACCCCCGTTCTTCACCTTTTTGCCTCTGCTGGTCACTGCCTTCCAGCAGGACAAGGTGGGAAGAAGCAGCTGGGGTTTTGGGGGGGTTTCACTCATTCCTGCTGGTTGTGGTGGTGCTGCTGTGCTGGGACATAGGAAAAAAGAATTTTTCAGTGCATTTTAAGACAGTGGCTTGGTAGGAGTTTTCTGAAGGCTAGAAGAGAGAAAGGCTTGGATAAAAGTTTTTATTATTAAACAGACAGGGACTATGGTGACTAATATGAAGGTGTAGAACAGATACCTACTTGTTAGTCATGCAGAAGTAATTCAGATTAATTTCTTGCAGAAGAAAGAAGAGGAGAGAAAAAACTGTTAAAGAGCAAATTAAGAAAAATACCACGTTGCCAGCAGGTTTCCTGATGGTGATAGTGGAAATGCGTTAAAAGGTTATTGAAAACTTTTGTTCTTTGCCCTAATGTAGGAGGCTCTGTACATTCCTATGTGTGTCTCCACCCATGGAAAAGCTCCTATCTAATAAGCAGTCAATCTGTAGGTATATGGCAGCAGATATTTATTACTTGATTACTTTCTGCAGTGTGACAACTGCAGGTTTTCTATAATATGTATTTAGAACAGTCAAACCTCTCACTGAGGTGTGTGAGACACCAGCTTAGCTGGTGGGGAGACCACACTGTCACATCATAGTGTGCATTTTAAATTCTGTAAAACTTTTCTCTTATTGCTGAGAAATGTTTGTGTTGCAAAAATTTAGGGAGATTAAAAATTTTTCCATGTGGAAGTAAGAAGCCACTCTGGGGGGTAGAGTAGTAATATGGTTTCTGTTCATTCAAACTGTGTGTGTGTTTTCATAATTCAAGTAGCACAGTAAACAGAGACAATGGAAAAATGGAAGAGAAAAGTAAAAAAAAAAATTGATAAATTGTGCTGTAAATTTAGATGTGACCTATGAATGTGTTAACGTGACAGACATGGCAAATCACAGAATCACAGAATACAGCTTTGAGTGTATGCAAAAATGCAAAATAACCTTTAAGCAGAGGAGTGTGAAGCAGGAGTAGACGATCATTACTTCTTTATAAAGTATTGATGAGACACCTGGAATGTTCTAGGCTTTGAAATTTGATACAGCCACAACAGAAACAAACCATGGTGTTTTTGGATTGACATCCCTGAAGCCAGGAGAACAGACAATGTCTTTTGTGGAGTTCCAAAAAGGTCAGATGATACGTAGGAACACTGCAAGGGGGAGGCAGGACATGTATTGCTTACATATTAACTACTCCTTTTTACCTTGACATATTTGAGTTTGATACTTTAGTATTAAATATTTTCTGTAACAAACCAGTAAATCCAAAGGCAAAATTTTTGTTTAAAAAATTTAAAAAGAAGTGTGGATGGATCCTGCAAAGTAAGTATATGTGCTTCAGTGTGAGAGCAGGATTTGAGTGTATCTTGGTAATTGATGGAAAATTTGCTGTCAGTACATATCAGAGGAGAAAAAAATAATGTTTAAAGAAGGTCTGCGGGCATCATCAAACTGTCAAAATTCTACATGTATGTGTTGTAGAAATACAGGCCGGGCAAAAGATCTGAAATAATAACTCTAATTTTCAGAAATAACTTATTCTTAGCTTTCATCTGGATAACAAGTGAATTCTGATTCTTTATGCTTGCTTGATACAAGTATTTATTACAAAAGTAAAGGTTGTTGTTGTTTTGTTTTGTTTTGTTTTGTTTGTTTTTTTTTTCTTAGAAGCTGTCTCCTTCTGTTGATGTATCAAAACCACAAATTATGAAGCCATCTGAAACTAGGGTAAGAATTTCAGTAGAAAACCATGCTTGCATGACACATGTATGAAGCCATGGAATTTCCTTTTTAATGCTTTGATACTAAATAACTTTACTGGTATTTCTTAGCTGTATTTTCTCTGGGAAATTAAGAAAAAAAATTTTAAAAAGGAAAGAAAAAAACCTAAAAAACCCCTTAAAAAGTGCTATTCAAAGCAACCAGAGGTTTTTTTACAACGGCAATAAAAAGAAAATTAATTGTTTCATTTTAGCTCTGTCACGTTTTTTGACATGTGTATAGCTCCCCCCAGTGTAACTGCAGGGTTGTTTACCTGGTGATCATTTTTCACATACTCAACAAACCCAGGATGAGCTTCAGCTCTCTCTGTATGTACAGTTGCATCTTCTCGTTAATCTCCTGTGTTTCTTTGTCTGACAGCTCTCCTGCCTTTCCCCTTCACGCTTGTTCTGTCTTGTTTTATGACTGGGGCTTCCTCAGTGTCAGGGCTGTGTCATCAGTACTGGCCATTGCTTGTTAGGAGAGAGTCATCATCCTCACGTTGCCTAACAGGAGTAATGTGTGTTGTTTAAACAAATGATTAATGGTTCTCCCCCCATCTCTTCCATTTTCCACTACCATAACAGCAAAACCAACAAAAGCTGGATGCCAGAGCAGGCCAGCAGGGACTTGTGTGGTGTTAGAGGCTCAGGCTGCCTGCACCTTGTGTAAATGCCAGTAAAGGGGTGCTTGGAGGGGTGGGGGTGGGAGAGGTCCCTGCAGGTGCTCTGGTGCAGGCAGAGCCAGCTCTGCAGGTAAATGGCACTATTGGAGGCCTTGCCAGGCAGCTTTTGAGCACCTACAGCATCTTGGCACAGTCAGAGCTGAGGTCTGGTCACCTTCACAGTGATTTTTTTTTTTCCATTTATCCAAATGGGTAGTTTCTTTGTGACAACCTTTTCCTTTCATCTCTGTTCGTTCTGGCCTGCATCTCCATCTCTGCATTTGAACTTAGCTATTACATTCCACTCAGCCTTTTAAGACCCTTTTCCTCCATGCACACATACATCTAAGAGCTGAATGGCAATTAAACAAATTTTCCATTTGTGCACCATCATCATTACTCACAAATGAAGGCATCTGCCAGCCTCTGGTTTCTCCTCCCTGTTGTGTTTGTGGGCAAACTCATTTGTGTCATACTCATTAATGCTGTGGTTCTCCATATGGTCTAACCCAGACAGCTATGGTCTTTCCCTATTTGAAATTTAAAACAACTCTCAGAAGAATGTGGTAAATGAGCCAAAAATAGAGTAGCAGAGGCATGCTTCAGCACTGTAAGACTGGTAAACATAAATCCCTTTGAAACAGTGGCCTGCATTTGTGTGTGTAACATAATTAATGTTTTCTTTTAATGTCTGTTGCATTATTAATGTCTTTCTTCTACTGGATTAAACCAGTCATTTGCATTTTTGGCAGTAGAGTTCTTTGAAAAGAAGGTTGCTGAGTCATTTCAATTTCTATTTCTAAATTTCTTGCAAATTAACAGATACTTCCCAATTGCCTGCTATAGGCACATATCATTTGTCCTTCCTGAAGTCTCTCTAGTGTGTGCCACTGTTCTTAAACATGTTCTGGACCCCTCCTTAAACCTTCAGTTCTCTGTGTGTATCCTTTGCCTCTAATGAACCCTCAGCATTGTGCCTCTCTGAGAAAGCCCTGAGTTCACTGTGGCAGAGGAAGGAATGTGGAATTTCTTGTTCTGTAGGCAAAGCTGGGGTTTGGTGGAGAGTTTGGAGGACCAGGGTATAGAGCCAGCACCCTGTGGATTTTGCAGGATGGGAGAAAACAGGGTGCTGCCACTGCCACTGTCACAAACACATCCCCTTCATCTGTCTTCCTTTTGCACGTTTGTGCAACTGCACTGTGAACCAGGGAGCCCGTGAAAAAGTGTTATTTTTAATTTCCAGACCATTTTCCACTCAGTTTAAAACATGTCCTATTGGATCCTGGCACAGTGTAGGTGGAAGCAGGCCCTTGAAGGAGAAGTGGAACATCTTTTTTGCCTTAGGAATTCAGTGCATGCCATCAGCTGATGCCATGGTCTCAGTCTGTGGCTGCTCACAGCTGACTCTCTTTAAAGGATGGCTGAACAATTCCTCTGAATGGATAGTCTTGTACTAAAATTGTTGGTTTGATTGCCTGTTTTTTCATTTGAATTTTTTAAATTATGTTTGAACTTTGTAATTGCTAAAAGCATATCTAATCCGTGTGTGAGCAGGTGTTTATAATCATTTGTTTTATTGGGTCTTCAGCAAGACTTGAATCAAATCCTTGCCCATATGGGTCCATTTATTCCTCGGCACCACCAAACATAAATTTATAGTATGGGCAATTCTGCATATTTTGAAACATTACAAAAGGATAGTGAATGATGCATACCTCACACCAAAGGTGCATAAAGTATTCAGTAAAGTAATATTTACAGTATTAAAAAGATGACTTGCAGTTGTTAGTAATTGGTTTGGCAGGTTGAGAATTTGTATTCAATGTTTGGTACAGGTGTTGTTGGGTGTGGGCAGAAGTGCAAGTACATGTATTTTGTGGTCCTGCAAAACTAAGGTGTGTTTAGTCTTCTTTTGAAAGGCAGATAAGAAAAACCTGAATTTGTGCTCTGACAGCAGGGTGCTTAGAATTCTGAGCAGGCAGTAGTCCCAGAACAAGAAAAGTCAAACTCTGTATTTTTTATGAATCATCTTTGCACTTCTGTTACATTTTTTGCACCTTGCTGCTGAAGGACACCTCATGTCTGATTGACTCTTAATATAGATATTACAGAAACACACCCGACCTTAATTTATTGTAAAAGCTAGGAAAATTTTGGATTATCCTTTCATTACAGAACTATTGCGTGTACAGGTACAAAAATGGATGTGTGCCTTTGCGTTAACAGTAGTCATGTAATAAGGACACACAAGTGGGAGCATTTAAAGCGTGACTGAACTTGAGAGTTGCTATGCTTTAATCAGCTTTTAGGCATCAAGACAAAATACAAAGCAGGGAATTTGGGGAGAGGGTGGCAGTCTGTGACCTTAAGTGATGATTTTTTTTTTCACATTTATTTTTAACATATTTTTCTCACTTTGAGAATTTTTGCTTCTCCCTCTCCATCAGTATTTCCCCACTTGTGTGTGGAGGTGTGTCCATCAAAGCTTTGAGACTTTTGCCAGGATTATGCCTAGGCATCTGCATTTAATGTGTGCTCAGGATTTCCCAGCCAAGTGTCTGCAGTTCAGTGTGAGGGTGTGAATACTTACGTAACAAAATGTAAACAAACTTAGCAAATTTCTCTGTGTGGTCAGCCAGAAAACGGAAGCTGGGTAATTCTAAATGGTAATGAACATTTGGCAGATGAAAGGCTCTTTTTGTGTCACTCATAGTGCAGCTGAAGTAGCAAGAAAAAATAGGAAGAAAAATATGATGAGGAGGCTGGGTTTCTCTCTTCTTAACAGACAAAACAATTCTTTTACTTTTCAGTTTTGGTTCTTAATGTTGTAATTTATTGCTTACTGTACTTTGACTGAATGAATCACAGGAATTGATTTTGTGGCATGGCTGCAGAAGATTTTCAGGTGTAAACCCTGGAAGTGCAGTTACGTAATAATATCCTAGCCAGGTTGTCCAGCTCTGTTGTAAAATAAGAGCATTATGAGGTTACAGAGGAGAGGAAAAATACAAAATTTCTGCTGTGTGTAGTATATCAACTAACCATATCCCACCCTGTTCTGTTGAATCTAAGTAAGTAATGTCTTTTCCATCAGGACTACATGTATTTTCATAATTACTTACATTACAATTATAGTTACTTTATTGATAAATTAGTGAAAAAGAATTAATTAAATAATATTTGAGGCTATTTTAGAAATTGCTAGTGGCAATTTGGGTTTGGTATCAAACTGGTTACTTACTATATTTTAACATCTTTCCTTCTCAGTCCCCCACATGAGGAATGAGTGTGTCTGTGTGTGGATGTTTGCACACATGAGTGCTCTTAAATCACTGGCAGCCTGTGTTAGGAGGTTGTGAACTGCAAGATTAGTGTGTAGTAGTTAGACAGCATGTGTGTTGACAAGTGTGAACTTGCCTGATATTCTGCTTTACATACTCTGATCCTCTGCAAATAACCATACATATTAATCTCTGCATAAATGTTGTTTATATTTCAGTCTGCACCGACAACCAAAGCAGGATCTGAAAACAACACCCAGGCAGACAAGGTGAATACCTACCTTTTACCTTTGCAGAGTTGCTGCACTCTGGTCTTTTACTAATTTTGACAAAAGAGGCTGAACTGTTGGGTATTTCTGTGTCACATGAAACTGGTGTGTAATTAGTGACATAGCTGGGCATAAGCTTCAGGAGAGCCCAAGAAATGTCCTGTTAACCACCTTTAGAGCTGTCTTGTGCTTGTTTGGACAAGCATGGATCATGTTCCATAGCATTGAGTGGTGGAAATTGTAAATTATCTATTTTTAAAAATTTTATTACAGCCAACAGACTCTCAAAATAAACAGCTGTCTGAAGAGAAGCAAAAGGAACCCAGAGATGTAAGTTGCATAATTTCTGTCTCTATCTCTCCTTGAATTTTTAATGAGGGTTTCTTCTGGTATTTTACTTCCATCTTTCACTTAAAAAAGTAGTTTGCAAAAACAAAAAGCCAGCCCTCTGTAGCTACTGATAATAGTTTATCTCTACACAGGGAACAAACCAAGCCACACCTACTGTGACAACAGCTTCTAAACCAAATAATGCAGGAAAAGTAACTACAACTCAGGCTGACCAGCCTCCACCAGCAACCTCCACAGAGACAGCAAAGGTATTGTAGAAGCAACAACCAGTTTTTATTATTTAAGTCAATTTTCATTATTTTATTGAAGGGGTGTTAGGAATCCACATCAAGATGGATTCTTTAGCTGAATATTGTCAAATGAGACTTCTGGCCCCCAAAAATCACAGTGTAGATAAGGTGTTGGCTAAGTGAACAAAATTAAGAACATCAGTTTTAGGCCTGTTCTTATGTGCTTGGGGATCTTCTGTTTTTCTCTCAAGTTTTTTTTTAGTTCCTTGTAGCTACAAAGCTGTCATTGGTTCTTTGTCAGGCTCTTCCCTTGCCCTCTCACTGCAACGTTGGCTCCAAATGTAGCAGGTCAGCCCTGAACTCAAGGCTCTGAAAAACTAAAGTGAGGAAAATTGGAGGAAAAAAGCTGGGGAGGGTCATTTCCACAGGGCAAATGGAGAAAAAACGTGAAGGAAAAGCATGTGATGGCATCAGGATGTGGATGTTTTGGTCTGCTGGTGTGCACATGTTTGGTGACAAGGCTGGGGTAATACAGAGCACCCCTGCAGCTCTGCTACAACGTACTTATTCTTGGCAGTAAATGGGAATGTCAGTAACGCAGAAATCTGCATTTTGTATGGTGGTGTTGCTCCTCTACCTCCCTGCCTGCAGCAGTTTTCTCTCCACCTGCTTGAGCACCTTTTGCAGCTGCAGTTTAATGGTGTGTTGAGAGCTACCAGGAGTAAATGACAGCTTTTCAAAAAACCCTTGGAAAGGCCATCAAAGTCCTTCTTGCCCTGCAGATCTCTTTCACTGGCAGAGTAAAAGGAGGAGGTAGAGTGCTTAAAATAGAAAGCTTTCTATGTCACAGCAGAATCCCACTGGAAACAGAGCTGTTATGGTGGTAGCTCACTCTGCCCAAGAATCTGTGTGCTGTGCATTTGCACCAGCCTATTCCTAAGTCCAAAAACCTGTGCACAGCCTCAGCATTGAATGTTTTACTTTGTTTTGTCTCTCTTTTAACATTGCAATAAACTATCTCTTAATTTTTCTCCTTTTCTTCTCCAGCAAAAGTCCAAGGAGGTACCAGCAGTGGCTGGTGCAGCTGCTGGAGCAGCCACAGCTGGTGCAAGTGTGGTTGCTGCTGCTGACAAATCAAGTACTGAGGTTAGTAAACATAGTCCCAGACAAAGGCTTTCCTTGTAATAATGTCTCAGGGGGTGCTTCTCTTTCTGAAATACTTTAGTTTCAGGAAAAAAAAAAGGTAACTGCTGAAGTACTGATACATCCTCAAGGTATGTGTGATGGTGAAGGGCCATCTAAAGGAAGAGGTAAAAAACAAGTGGTGTATTACTCGTGTTTTGTCAAACAGGACTTGTTTAGAAACTAGCTTAAAATTATACAAGCTTAAAATTAGTTTCTCCATATCTTTGATTATATTTGAATATAAGTGTATATCTGCTGATACACAAATACAAAATATCTTGTTAATGACATTGGAGAATTGAGTTTAGAACCCTTTTCACTGAAGAAAATTGGCAAGTACATGTCCTGGTGAAAGAAAACTTTTAGGTTGGTTTCTAAGAGTATTCTACAGATTCTCCAGGTGTTTCAGATATATTTTTTTTTTCCTCATGTGTACACCTTAGTAACTTCTATAATGGTTTGCTGATTATTTTTTAGCCTGGTATGGATGAGTCAGCACTTGATAGCCTGATAGATTGCCTTGGTGGACCTGAGGAAGATGTGCCTACTACTCCTGTTTACACTGGACCAGAAATTACGGTATTTTACACCTCACATTCTTATTTCTTAGAAGGTTCATCCCTAAATTACATCTGTAGTTGCTCATTACTGTGTTGATCCAGGACTTGTAGCTGTGATCTGTGAAGAGTTAAAACAAAGTGTGCACAGTTACATTTCAATGTTGTTTTTTTTAATATAGAAGTGACACAGTTTTGGGAATTTGTTGAAGAATGCAAAACTTCCTGAGTCTGAATGGGAGATTCATGTAAGAAGGATTAGATTACAAGCTTAGTGGCTCAGTAAAATATTACAAAAATTTTGGAATTGATAAATATCTAAAAAGCAGTCCAGGTTCAGCAATGCATCCGAAGGTCTGAAACAGTGCAATGGCTTAAATTAGGAATCTGGGAATGTTCTGCTGGATGACAAGCACTGTTGAAGCAGGTGGGGAGGCATGTGCATGACAGTAGGTGCTGAAAGACACGACAGAGCACCCTAGTCAGTATTTGCATTTTCTTTTTGGTGGTATCACTGTAGGTAGCTCTGTCAGGAATTTATTTCAGTAAAGAACAGTACACAAACATTAATGTGTGCATTATTTTCACAGGAAAATATATATTCAAGATACTTGGAAGAAATGGGCAAATGGGAAGGTAGTCTCCCTCCAGAGTATGTGAAACTGTTGAAGGTGAGTGAGTTAAAAAACACATTCTTCATGTGTATTTTCTGTAATATTGTATATTGCTTCTTCCTATTTACTACAAAATTAATTCTCATTTTAGAGCAAAGGATACAGCAAAGATGTGGTCCCACCAAAAGCAAATGAGAAAGATGAAGTAAGACTTTTTTAATATACTGGAAGGTGAAAGTAACCCAGGTGAAAATAACCCAGTTGTCATTGTATTCCTAGGAAAATATAAATGTTGCCTGTTGTCCAAAAGTTCTAGGCAATGGGAGGGGGATGTGGAATGCCAGATAACCTAGCTACAGATGAAACTAAACAGAGCTTGGGACAGATGTTTTTAATAAAGGTGTTGGAATTTTCACGATGCTGAAGCTGAAATAAGTCAAATAAATACAGAAATATTGGGCATGTGGATAACAAAGGGGAGAAATACTGTGCAAGCAGGAGTCTCTCTGTAATCCCTTCAGGTAAGACTGCTTGTATTTGTGCACCAGAGGTTTCTGTCACCCAGCATAATTTTGCCAGTTGGAAAGTCTGACATACTAAAAGATAAAAGCTTATCTGAGACATGATTCAACCAGTGGGGGCAAGCATCTTTATTTTTTCTTGTGCCAGTGAGGTCACTGTGTGAATAACTATGGGACAGACTCAGTCTGTAAACTGAGCTTGACCCGTGATGGTGTTTGAACTTTCTCATGGTCATAACTTGGTTTGCAATTCCTTGCTCAGAAGCCAATGACAGATGATGAGCTTGCAGAGGCCCTGTCATCTGATTTCACCTGCAGTGCTGCTTCTGCTCAGGAGGAGAAGACAAGCCCGACAGAGGTAGTGACACTTTACTTGCCATTGCATGCATTTATTGTGAGGAAAAATTGACACGGTTAGCATAATATTTCATTTTAAAGTAGAGATGATTTCTCACTTCTTTTCTATTTTTGCAAATTTGGCTTTAATTTCATCTCACTCATAGAAACCAAATAAAGAAGAAGAAATTGTGCAAGCACAAGCAGCAAGTTCAGTTAAGACCTCAGTTCCTCCTAAGGAGAAGAAACCGAAATCAAAAGAGGTACACATAGTCCTTCTTTCACTAGTTACCTTATAACTAAAATTTATAGGCATATGCTGCTATTATTTGGTTTTGTTCTCATATAGATGTTAATAGTTCTCATTTTCAATTGTATATCTTCTTCATTATAGAAAATACAGGAATAACAAGAAATGCCATTGCCCAGATTCCATTGTGCCTTAAAGATCTGACTTTAGCGTATCAAATGATTTTCCTTCTAGATTCTGCAGAATAAATATGATTCTTCTCACTAGAGGAAGTGGAGTAGAAATATTAGCAGGAAAATTTTCTTAGCTCTGATCTGTGTTTAAAACTTGGATATGATGTAATTTTTTCATGTTTTATGAACCTTCTGTTTTTTCCCTCTGAGTAGAGCAAGTGTGACCTTATTCTTTTCCACTCTGCCATGTCAAAGTATATGAGAATTTTGTTAGCTGACATTCTGACACTGTGGGTTTTGAGGGGTTTTTTACTTCCTTTTTTTTCCTTCTCTGGTTAAGAGAAGCCCCATGTCTGACTAAAGCTGTGCTAATTCTGTCACCTAATTTGGTGTTAAGGAAATTGGGTAAAGCGAAACCGAAATGACCAATCTGGTGCTTGCTGTTTTCTTCATATACAGTATAAAAATATGTAGGGTAGAAACCTAAAGCTGTTTGGGTCTCTCTCAGGAGTTTCCTCCTTCCTCACCCGGGCTAGTCCTGACACCCTGGCTCTAGCAGAAAGTACAGTCCAGTATCCTGAGATAACCTTTCCGATCTTGTGGGTTCTTGCTGTTGCTTCTGCTGCTAGAACAATGACGAGGAATAAAAGGAAGGACTCTGAGGGAAGAACAGGAACTGGGGTTTATTGGGATCCACATGGGACAACGTCTGCCAGAGAGTCTGTCAGTCAGAGCAGAGATCTCCCTGGTGCAGCACCTGAAATTCAGGGGAGGAGCGAGGGAAAGGGCACAGTGAGGAACTAATCCATAGATTGGGGGGAGTGGCTCTGAACATAAAAGACAGAAATCACATCAAATCAATAAAGCAGAGGAGGGAACAACCAGAATTCTGCCCAATCACTCGACAGTCTCACTGGAACTTTCTAGACCTAGGGTGAGATCTGGGAGTGATGGACAGATCTCAGGGACAGGGGTACAGAATGATTGATAGTGGCAGGTGTGGGTAGGGAATTAACAAGCATCTTTGATGGACAGGGACAGGTGCAGGCACAAACCAAGTGAAAGGCGGGAATTTACAGAGGGATATATGGAACAAACCCTTATAAATCATACAAATAGAATAAAGGCATAAAACAAATACATACATGGAACTGATAAAACTGAAAACACACTGCTACAAAACCCCATGTCAATTTAAAGATATAACAAAATGGCATGCACGTTTTCTTAAAATACAGGAAGTTAAAGATGATGCAATGGATGCTCTTCTTGATACACTTGGAGGACCTGAACCTGAACCTGGAGAAGATCCTACCCCTGTTGTAGAGGTGTCAGAGGTAACACCTCACTCTTCTATTATCCTGGCTTCCAGACTCTGGCTGTGAAATCCTGAGTTCTCTTTGTTAGACACTGGACAAATGTGTAAAATAACAAGAAAGTGATTTTGATATCAAAGCCCTAAGGAATGTGTGAGACTTCAGAGATTAAGAAAATTAAAAACATTAAGAATCCCAAGTGGATACAGGTAGAGTAGAACATAGTAAGGTGGTCTGGAAAATTACAAGCATATAATTTGTTTGCTTATACAAGCAAGCATACATGTATACATACATACACTCACAGGTAGATACAGCTCTGTTGGGGATTTTTTTTTCCCCAGCACTCTACACAATTTATAGCAAGCTTTCATTTTGCATGTATTTGCTGTTTGATTTTTGACTTCAGCATGTGTGCTCCTTTTTCCATCAAATGCCATTATCTTTCAAATTTGAATCTTGCCTTTCACTGTCTTTTCAGAGTTTTGTTTTTCTTCAACAGATAGAATTTAAACAGTTACCCTGTGTTTGCATGTTAAGCTTTAACTTTTTGGTTTAGTTTTGCAAACTGTCTGTAACCATAGTTAGAGCAGGTTTTTTCGTGTCTTCACTTATAGCTCAGAACAAAACAACGACAGGGAAATAGTAAAAAAATCTTCAATTACTGAGCTAAATTTTGACAAGAAAAGAGCTTCTTGTATTGCAGATTTAGTCAGTCTGGGCCTTCAGTTAACATAATGGATGCATTTCTTCATGGAGGCGGCTCAGAGAATTAAAATTGTTTTGGTGCCAGTGCTGGGAAAAGACACAGAATTATAATATGTGTAATCAGAGTGCTGAAATTCAAGAAAACCTGAGGATTTTGTACACGCAAAAATTCTAAAAGTGCCTGCCACAAAAGACAGTTCTGAATACTGGCTAGGGTTTTTTAGGATTTAAAATAATTTAGCCGTATTCACATACGGCGTTGAATCTTAAACCATTATGATTTTATCACAGACATTTGACAGGAATAAATTGAGTTATTTTAGTATCTTGCTACATAGAAAAATTTCATCTGATGCCAATCCTTTTGTACACAGTAGGCAGAAGAATCCTGATAGTGAAGTTGTGTACATGGAGCTTTTGTTTTAATTTCTTAAAGTTGGGGTTTTGTTTTTTGTTTTTTTGTTTGGTTTTTTTTAATGTTTCTTTTTAAGGCAAAAGCCAAAGAGAAAAAGGAACAAAAGGTGGGAGAACGTGATGATACAATACCTCCAGAGTACAGGTTAACACCAGAGTTGGTAAGTTTTTCATATGTCCATTGCTTTGTAGGCAGGGTACTGTGCCTGATGCTTTCTTTCATTACAGAGAGGGAAAGAGCACAGGGAGACAAACTAAACTAGTATTTAATCAATGGCTTTCTCCTTGGCGATTTCTATACCTCTTATTTCCTCCTCTTCCTTTGAGGGCATCACTGTTTTTTTCAGGCACTCTGGGCAAAGATCTCATCTCATCCATGAGATGGGTGAGTCATCTCAAATGGCAAAGTCACCCATTCTTTCTCCAAGAGTGACATTCTCAGCCTTGTAAAATAAAATCCATCCCTTTGCAGGACTGCTCCTTGGTATCACTTTGTAGAGTAACCTTGAAACTCTGATGTTAAATGGTGGAAAAATTGCACCTTTTGTTTTTCTTTTTTCTTCTTTTTTTCCTTTTTTTATTTTTCTTTTTTTCCCCTTGGATTGTCACCCAAATCAGTAGAGATTGATTCAAAGTTAACCAAAACAAAAGCAGAACACTTTTTGTTCTCTTGTAATGTGCTGACATCCAGTTTGCTTTTTCAACTGCCCCATCTGGCCATGTAAACATTCCCCATTTAGGGGAATTCCTGCCACTGATTAATTCTTGAGTATGTAATTTACTTTACATTATTTTGCTAGTGATTAGTGAGTATGGGACTTCTTATAACAACAGAAAAATGTTAATAATGCTTCATTTCCTTCTAGGATAAAGATGGAAAACCAATATTGCCGAAGCCTGAAGAAAAACCAAAGGTTAGAAAACTGACAATATTGTAGGACTGTGGCTAGATATCCTGTTTTCCCCCTCTCTGTCATCACTTCTCTCTGTGCCACGATGTAAGTCTCTTGGTCTGCTTGTGTGTTTTACTTCCTTGCAGAAAACTTGCTGCTCAGAAGCATCAAGTGGAAGTTGGTTTTATTGAAATTCACTTGTCTGTGAATGAAGAGCTCATACAAGAAAAAGGTTTAGAGAGTTCAAGAAAGGAGAGAGTTACAAAAATTATTGCTGACTCAAAGAAAGGCTGTGTGGGGAGTTAGTGTAAAGTATTCTAGAAAGGTCTGTTGGAGCTGTTAAGGATAGAGAGAGTTGAAGCAAGAAAATCTTTTGTTTTCTTGGCAGTTTCCTCTTGCTAGTGATCAAATATAAAGGAATTTGATTGGAAAGGAGGAAAAAATGTTGCTATGGACATTTTCCTAATCACAGAGAACAACGTGGACTTTGCAAGGAGTATCGATCGTGGCCTAGAAACTGCAAGAGAGGATTGAAATACTGAAAGAGACTTGAAAATACTAATTTTAAAGGTACAGGAAGAAAGCAAGGGAACTGTGCACTGAAGAAACTGAGGGTTCCACTTTGGAAATACTGTGACCTGAGGAGTGCTGCCAAAAATTTGAAAAGCACAGGAAATCTCTGCTCTCCTGAAACGAGTGTGAAGGTCAGGACTAGTCTGAGTGCCTTCTGAGCAGAAATCTGAAGTCACTAGTATTATTCAGAGTTAAAGTGTGGAGGGAAGGAATGCAAAGTGCTGGGAAAAAGACTTTTGATCTCTAAAAATTTTTTATGTCAAGTCTCAGTGTGATGGTCTTGAGTGGTCTATGTGTGAGAAGAGAACTCCTGCCAGGCCTGTCATGAGGAGAAAAAGGGAGCAGCTCTGCTCTGGAGGAACTAGGCTCTGCTGCCAGGAGATAAACCCTGTGGGATCACCACCGATACTGAGATCAGTGAAACCAAAATCAGCAAAATGGGAAAAGCTGTGTTAATACCTGGAAACCATCAGCCACTTGCTGTTCTTCCATGATTTCTGGTGAAGGCAAAGTCCTTCCTTCAGGATTTCAGCTGGTGTTTTTTTGGGCCTCCACTCTGTGTAGCTTTAAGGACATGCAGTGGCATTACTCTTAGTGAATAAAAGTTACTACCTAAATGCCTTTTCTTATTTAGTGTCTGAAGGAGGATTTCAGGCATTATGGAAAGTGGGGCCTTACATGTTGAGTCATTTTATAAAGAATTAGGAGAAGGGAACGAGGGAGGGATTTCTCTCCCATAAATGTCATTTTGTGCGTTGGGTCTGTCCCTAAGCTGTTGAGTTCCATGCAGCAGGTGAATGGCCATCGCTGCTAGCAAAGATTTAAACATTTAGCTTTGAACAGTAATTTGAAAGATCCCAAGAGTTTCAGGTACATATGTATAGGGATATATGGATTGCAGAGGCCTAGTTCACATAGTGTCAGTAGACTGTAATATAGCACATACAGCAGGAAACTAAAACTGCATTTTTATTCACCAAAACACGCACAGTGGAAACCACATAGTGTCAGCAGTCAGCAGACAGGCAAAGGGAACTTTTCAGGGAACTCCAGTTCTGCTAGTAAATATTAGCATTTTCCTCCTAATTAAGAGGCTGTATTTTCCTTTTCAGTAGCCCTGTCTTGAACATGATATATCTGGTTCTCTATATTATGTTTTATATGTACAGTTGTCAACATTATATTGACTTATGATAACAAAGAAACTTATTCTGAAGTTTGTTTTTCTTAATTTTATGCACTGCAAAATTAATTCTGTTTTGTTGCACATAATTGTGAAAGGTTATTTTAGTATAAGCTACAGATATTTTCCTGCTTTCTGAGTAGCTGAAATAGAGTTCTTAAAAAGTAAATTAAAAAGAGGCAGTGAGTCACCTGTGCTACTTTTTTGTTTTGTTTTTACTTGTTTTTTTTGCAGCCTTTGAGTGAATCTGATCTCATTGATGAATTTTCAAAGGACTTTGCCTGCCCTTCACAGCCTGCAGTACAACCCAAAGCACCAAAGCCCTGCAACATATCCAAAGTATGTCTTTCTGGTTTACTGGAGAAGCTGACAGTTTTGCTAAGACTGTTCTTTCAAAAAAACCATTTCTTCTCTTCCTGTTTTACCCTTCCTGTTGCTTTTAGTGGAACATGCAGTATTGGCATTCAACTCTTCATTGAGCATCTTCTGCCTTTAAATGTAGACTTTTCTTTCTTGTTTTGTACTGCATATAGGGAAAAAAAAATTAACAGGCACATTTTCTAAGCATATTCACTAAAATACAGTGTAAATTGTTCTTTTTCAGAAGCCATCAAGTTCTGTGTCTGCAAAAGCCACTGAGGATAAAGTTGTCCCTTGTGCCACAGCTTGCACTGTACAGTCAGCAGCTCCTGTGCCTTCAGTAAGTAGTGGAGCCCCTTCAGCTGGAGCAAAACTCAGTGTTTAATTTATAGGATGGTAAAGCATGTTGTCAAGACGCTCATTTCAGTATTGCATGTTCATCCTCCATAGTGGTAATCACAAAAGCTGAGTGGTTCACAAAAAAAAACCCAAAACAACCCAAACCAAACCCCAAAAACTGAATGGTCAGTGACCTTCCTTATAGAGAAAGCCAAACTGATAGTTGTTGTGGTATCCTCCAGCTCTTACTGCCCTGTTTGTGAACCTCATAGAGACTGCAGGAAAAGACAAAACTAGGTTTCTTCAAACTAAAAATTGTTTTTTCCTGTATCAACACTCATGCAGGTTGGTCCTGTGTCAGATGAAGCATTGGAAGCCTTGTCCAGTAGCCTAGGAAAGAGGGAGCCTGATCCAGATGAGAAAAAGCCTGCTGTGGACAAAGTTAAGGTAAAGTGAAAAAATCAGACCTCAAAATATAAACTGTTGATGTAGTTACCTTCAAGTGTTCCTCCATTTCCTTCAGCATTCCTCATTTCCTACAAACAAAGTAGATGTTATGTTTTCACTTTCTTTACAAACAAAATGTACTGTTGAAACCAGTTCTGTTTTGCTTAGGAAGTACTAGTAGGACTTCAACACAATGAGTACACTTTCCTAATAATTCTGACTATTGCAGTGCAGTAGTTCCCTCAGCTTCTGAAAAGTGTGTTTTGTTGTGTCCTTCCGCTGAACTGAAGAAGCATTAAGATGTACATCAGGGGTAGCTGTATTGGTTTGAAAGACAGGTATCTGGACAATTCAAATCCCTTCCCTTCAAATTATTATAATTTAGAAAAAAAAACTAAAGGGGGCTTTTTTTTCAGGCAGAGTTATGGGAATAGGAAATAACAGTTCTTTACTAGCATGTATATCAAAGCAAACAAACAACAAAAATACTACAGCATTAATAACAAAACAGTACCAAAAACCTTGAAAGCCTTGCTTCCCAAAACCCAGGACAGTTTGGTCTTGGTGCCCCTGCAGGACCCTTGGAGGACCGAAACAGTGCAATGTGACAGGCTGATAGCTGAGAACAGCGGGATGTCCCTGGGCTGGCAGGGGCTGGATGTCCCTGGGCTGGCAGGGGCTGGATGTCCCTGGGCAGGCAGGGGCTGGATGTCCCTGGGCAGGCAGGGGCTGGATGTCCTCAGCAGGCAGGGGGGAGGTGCAGAGTCACAATGTAGCCAAAAAGAGCAGGGCGAGGAGCCACAGGGCCGGCTCTTCTCCAGCGGGCCAGCCGAGGAGCTCAGAATGCCGGGCATGCGAGCGTATGGTGGAAGATTTTTCCAGAACCGGGGCTCTTATGGTGACAGTGGAACTGCCTGGCCATGTCCTCTCCAATAAGTGCCCAGAGAGCAAGAGAGCTCACCAGTCCTGTCCCTCACCTGCCCCTGAAACCCACACTATCTCCCCATCCCAGAGCAACTCTTTGTTTTAGTCAAATATCCCTTAAGTACCAAGTACTTTGTCTCCGTGCAATCGTAGGGAAACAAATTCCTTAAGTAAAAAAAGAGAAAAAAAACCCAACCCCCAACAGTAGCACACAGTATAGTAATTTTCCTAAAGGAACCAAATTTATGATTTGGGATTTAGATTAGGAATTATGCACAGAAGTTTTGGGGGTTTTATATTTAAATAGAGAGCCATAAGTAAATCACTGAAATCCTGTCCAAGAGAATGCTGTTCATAAGCATTGTCTGAATGCCCCCATGTGCCACCCTAAACCAGATGGAATTGGCTGGAGTCAGAAGCGAGCCCTTCTGGTGGCTGAAATTCTGTCAGGCGAAAGTTCCCAAAGTTGGCATTAGTCTCTTTACTTAGTTGGCATTTTCCCAGCATAACTTGTATGGGGGTAATAATTTTTGAAATGGGCCAGTGATTTCTCTCTTCCTCCTTCCTTTGTGTGCAGCCCAGACAGCTGTTGAGTGGATTTCCAAAAATGTCTAGAATTAAGACTCAGAGGTATTTTTGATTTTGGTCCACCCTTGTCTATTCACTTACCTCTGATAGCTTCACTGAAATAGGTGGAGCCACTTCTGGTACACAGAGAAAGAAACAACCAGGAGAATGAAAGCTTTCTCAAGGGAAAATGCTTTATTTTAACTTTCATGAGATTTGTATCTGGTGATTGGATTGAATGAAAAACACCAATTTGGATCAGAAGACTGAAGGCTAGAAGCTTGCTCATATGCATTCCTGTGGATAGTTGTTTTTCTTACTGTGATTCCTATTTTGCCTTCACAGGAGAAAACCAAAAAGGAACAACACAAAAAGCTGGGTGAAGAAGAAGAAACAATTCCTCCAGAGTACAGATTAACAGAAGCCAAAGTAATTTATTTAATATGCTTAGTCTTACTTCCTTTTCATTCCTCAGAACATGTAGGTGAAACTGAGATTCCCATTTCATTTTGGAACACTGATGTTTTGGTTCAGCCATTTTTATAATATCTAGAAATTCTGGTTTGTAGTTCTGACAAGTATCATTGGATGCCTGCATGGGCACAGAAGTAGTTTCAATGCAGGTACCTGCAGATTAATAATTCTGTCTGAGACTAGTCCATTAAAGTCTTTCAGTAGCTTCTGATAATTTAGAAATTTATAAATTGTGATTGGTTAAAGCTATTAAGAAAACCCCAGGGACCTGGATATTTTAAGTGGCACCTTGAGTAGCAGCAGTAAATGCTACAGAGGCTGCTGCTTATATCCCTGTCCTGTGAAACCCTTTCTGTTGCTCAGAGAATTCTCCTTGAGTGCTTGTACTGCATGACTGTTTAAGGTTTAATGCAAGGCATTTTATTCTTTATAGGATAAAGATGGAAAACCACTCCTACCAAAAGCAGAAGAGAAGTCACAGGTAAAAAAAGTGATTGTTTCAAATAAGTGTTTCATTCATGACTTACCAAATGGTTGCAGGGTTATCCAGTGTTAAGTTTAAAAATGGGCTGGCTATGTTGCCTGCTTAGTTTTTAAGAGATGAAGAGACTTATAATCCTCTTTTTTTTTTTTTTCCAATGGCAGCCTATGAGTGAAAATGATCTTTTAGAGGGTTTGACAGAAGGATTTTCCTGTTCTACATCACCACCCGCACCATTACCTACATCAACTGTACTAAAGGTGAGTATATTAGATTTCTGAAATCTGGTTTTATTTTCAAGTTGTTTGAATAATCATGACATTTTCTATGTTTCCTTTATATTAAGTTCCTTAAATGAAATCCAATAGCTAAAAATTTAAAATACTTCTTGGAGTAAGGTAATAGAAGAGCAGTGCTTTAAAAAATGAACAAACAAAAAACTAGTTATGTGACCTATCTTTTTACCAGTTGCTTGTATAAGTAGTGCTTTGCAGCTGAGGATTTTAAAAGTGTTATTTGGGAGTATCAGATGGCTTGGTAAAATCTTTGTTCTTTTGGAGTCATGTGAAACCTGTTTGAACTTCAGGCTGTAGTAAGGTTTAACCCAGTTAAACCTTGAGATGGAAGAACAAATTGAGATGAGGAACAGTTGCACAGTGTGTCTGTGTGGGGGTGTGTTTCAATCTGAAATAAGCAAAGCTCCTCAGGAAAATTAATCCTAGAAACCAACTGTGTGGGTCCTGTGTTTCGGATGTGTTCTTGGGTCTGATGAATGTTTTCCTCTGAGTCCCCTCCGTATCTTGTTCTTCCAGAAAGCCAAGGATGGTGCCAAGCCCACAAGTTCCTCGGATGTGATCTCTGCTGCTACGGTTTCCTCAGTGCACTCAGCAGCACCTGCACCTTCTACCTCAGTAAGAAACCTCCCTTTACCACATAATGAGGGGCTGAGTAGTGAGGAGAGGCAGCAGCGTGATCCAGACAGTGTGATCAGTATGGACTGTTGCAGAATTTAATAATTTGTTACTAAAAATGGCTATTGTGGAGAAGGAAAATGTTCCCTTGAGGGAAAAAAAAAAAAAAAAAAAAAAAAAAAAAAAAGAAAGAAAAAAAAAAGAATGAGTGGACACTCCATTCTCAACAGAGTTCCACAGGTAGCACCATTACTACCTTTGAATACTTGGGGCAGGTTCCTCTTTGGTGTTTGTTGTAATGTTGCTCACACGTTTTGATCCATGCAGAGGGATCTTCCCCTGCTGCTCCCAACCTGGCTTGGAAGGGGAATATAAATCTCATCCTGCCTGTGTTGGTTTTAAGGGCTTTTTTTCTACCCAGTTCTGTATAAAATTGCAAAATGAATGGTAATTGCCAAACAATAATTGTCAAACAACTGCCAATCATTTCATAGATCTATTCTCATTACAGCAGCTAGGCTTATTTATAAAAAAAGAAAACCATTCAAGTAAATTCTATAAATTCCTTCTTGAAATTGTTTTCTGCAGGTCAGAAATACTCTGTCTTTCTCCCCAGCTATTGTGCTACACTGCAAGTACAAAGGGAGTGTTCTTTGTTCACTCAAGTTCTACAGTTCATTAGCCAGTACTTAGAGCAGATTGAAGAATTACATCATTTTTGCAGCAGATGTGATTTCACAGAAGTGTTTCTGCTTTGTTAGGGAGGAAAAGAGATGGATGAAGCCTTGGATCTCCTGTCTGATTCCCTGGGACAGAGAGAACCTGACCCCAGTGAGAACAAACCAGTTGTGGATAAAGTGAAGGTAACAAAAGGCATTCTGAAAGTTGACCAGTCTGGGGAGAGGGAGGGGTAGGAGGGAATAAATCAAACCAACAAAAAAAACCTCCAAAACCCCCAAATCTGCAACAGTTCTCATATGCTCATAGGAGTGTACGGCATTGAGATTTTAGATGTTGTAAGAGTAAGGTTATTGGAGAAAAAAAAATCCATGCTCTTATGTATAGGTATATCAACCACTTTTCAGACATCTGGATCACTCCTGTGTTCTGTGAAAAATGATAATTTGGTTAATATACTTTAGCCACTTGGAGGCAAGTGTTGAAATGTTACAGGAGATTTGAAATTATTTTTGTTCAGTGCTTTTCATTGCCATTATTCTCATGCTTTTTCGGTGTCTTCTCAGGCCTCAATTTCTAAAGTTGATTTTCTGGCCCTCTTTTTGTCAGGCTTTGACTTTTATAACCACTTAAGTATCACTTAATCAGGCCCATTTTTAAACTTCTTTGTTTCTGCTGGTTTTGTCTTCATTTAGTCTTTCATAAAATCCTATAAAGGCCCTTCTGCTAACAAGAAAATAAATTTCTGCATAATAGTAGTAATAAATTGTAAATTGAAATAACTAAGGTAAAGTACATTACTGGGGAAAAACAGAACCACCATATGCTGCCTTATCAATATTGTTAGGCTAGAATCTTATCTGGAGAAAAAAGAAAAAAGAGATCCCTAAAATGTCTGAGTTAAGAAAGACAAAAATGTTATACAGCAGTCTGCTTAAAAACCTCCTTGTGTTGTTCTGTGTGGCATGTTCCTGGTGGGCTGCCAAAAATCAGACCAGCATAAGTTGGAAAATAAACATAGTTTTAAAACTTTCAGGTGTGAAACATGCTTCATAGTAAAATGAATATATGGGAGGTTTCTCAGTAGTCTTAAATTTTTAAAGTGAAAAAGAGTATCTGTCCTAAGTCTGATGTGCCCTCTGACTTATTCATTGCTAACATTTCTAACATGGGTATTAAAAATTGAATACTTTCAGGAAAAGACTAAATCAGAACACAGAGACAAGCTTGGAGAGAGAGATGAAACAATCCCACCTGACTATCGAAAACTTCTGGAGTCAGGTGAACAGGTAAGGAAAAACTTCCCTAGATTTTACTTGCAGCAGTGGAAATTTGAGTCTGTCTGAGCCAGACTGTCCTCTTTGGAATTACAAGTTGAATAAGTGAGTGTCTGTACTGTATTTATACATTAGGGTAAAACATGGAAATACCCTTCAGTGAAGAGTAGCTCTATCCTCACATGCTTATACATCAAAAAACAAAAGAGGAAAGAAAAAAAAAAAAAAAGAGGTTTTGTTCTTGTGTTTTGTTTTGTTTTTTGGGTTTTTTAAATTTCCCATCTGGGCAGTCTGAACAAATAAATCACTTTGAACTACTAAAGAAGTCCATTCACAGCATTGCAGGTTCATTGGCAATCTGTGAACATCCAGTAGTGCCATATGTAAATACTTTTATTTTAAAACTGATCTGTCCAGTTCAAAATGAGGATCTGCTTTTTTCTTCCCAAGAGTAAACCAGCAAAGCCAACAGGAAAGGATGACGTGAAACACAAAGGAAAGAAGGTAACATTTATGATGGGGTTTATTGAGGGGTTTTTTTTTTAATATCATGATATTTATTCTGTGGTTTTTTTCATGCTGTGAACTCTGATTTTGTGTCAAGTTGTGTCACTGTAGGGTTAAGGAGTGATTCATTGCAAATACTCATAAATGCAAGAGGTAATAGAATCAGTAGTGGACAGTAAAACTTACGTGAGGGGTAACTCTTCACAATAAATGAAGTTTTTATGTACAATTGCATTATGAATGTTCAGGAAATCATACCTCTTGGGAACCTCAAATAGATATCTCTAACATGTATGTGGAGTTCAGGTATGTTTTTCTGTAAGAAAAGGGATAATAAATTAAAGCAGACAGAAATTCCTGAACCACTAATTTGACTGTGGGAAGCTGGGTTGCACATTTTGTGACTTCAAAATTAAAATTATTGCAGAAACCTACAGATGACAGTGCAGCTGTTGATGCCTTATCAGGTGACTTTGATACTTGTGCAAAGGCTCCTGCTAAACCACAGCACTCAAAGGTAGGACATTTTCTGCTACTAACTTGTAAAATAAAGTTTTTCACTCCTCACTTTTCTTCACAGTAGCTCATTTTAGGTTTACAGTAAGCCTGTCCAAATGCAGGGATTGTCTCACTTCTGGAGTGGAAGTTGGATGTATTTTGCTGTGTATTAAGTATTTGGAGAAAGGAAAGTTTGTGGTAATTAGAGCCTTTTAGACAGGCTTGGAGAAGTAGGCTGAGCAGAGAAATGTGGTAACAGTTTTATTTAAGAGTGTTCAAAAACTGCAGAGAGGTGGAGAAACCTTTGTTCAATGATAGGAGGCACTGTGTAGCAATGGTTGTTAGCTGGAGCTTAGACACAGTTCAAGAAGGTTTTGCAGAGAGAAAAGCAGCGAGCAGCAAAGACTTTTAGATGTGTTAGGGAAAACAGTAGAGCTGATAAGAAGAAGCAGAAGGAATGGACTGGAGAGGTCCTGCAACTGAGAAAAGGAGCATCAGCTTTGAAACTGAAGTTCAAATCAGCTCCTGGGAGGAAAGAGCTGTTTCCAAGCAGCTCTTCTGGCCACTGCAGTGCTTCCCTCAGGGGCCTCCCTCAGCACAGAATCCTCAGGCAGATGAAGACAGGACCATTGGTGTTTCAAGTGCTGCTTCATCTGCTTGTGAAATCTAGGGCTAAATCTGCTGCTGCAGTGTTATTGCTCGGTATTAAATACAAAATCTGCCCGTCTCTACCAGATTTTTCTGATGCGGTCTCCTGTCAGCATGGCCTGTGTTGCTGCCAGCTCCATTCAAAAGATTGTGTTTTGGCAGATGTCAAAGCAGGAGCTACCAGTGCTCTATTCTCCTTGTAACTGTAATTACTTTTTTTTTTCTTTGGAGTGTAGGGCAAAAGTGGAAAAGAAGCTACAACCACTAAACCAAGCTCAAAGGATAAAGGAAAGCCCCGAGACCCTAAAACGGTAGAAACACATTTATTGTAATATGGGCAGTCACAGAAGAGGGGCAGCTGGATTTTGGATTTATATTACAGGGTTTATTCTGGGGGGAGTTTTATGTCAATAGGTTAAACTTGATCCATTTTTGTAAACATGCACATAAGAGAAAGGCTTCTCTCTATTTCAAGGGAAAATGGCAATAAAGAGGGGCAAAAAAAAATGTATCTTTCAGACAGAGTGTGGTTTTTTGAGAGGAGGCTCAGTGCACACTCCCAAAGGGTTCTCCTTCATGCCTATAGCTGTCTTGGGCATGATCCACACAACTTTTCTCCTTTCTTGACAGTTTTGAGCAACAGTATCCCAAAAGTGATTAACAAGTACTCCTACAACCACACCATAACCACCGCTGTTTCTGTATTCCAAAAAAAGAGGAAAAAATGAGGGGAGAAGGGGAAGATAAAAAGGGTTTCTTGGCTTTTTTTTTAATCCAGAAGTACAGAAAATTGATTCAGGTCAGGGTGAAGCTTGTTCCATCATGTTGTTCTCACAGAGGATATGTGCAGTATATGCCTGATTCAGATGATTCCATTTGCTCTGGAAATTTTACATTTCACATGTCAGTGATGGGATTTCTGGTTGTTACTGTTAAATCACCACAGGTGCCTTTTGTATGACCACAGAACTGAGTTGCTGTTCTCAGTGTAAAACTGAGAGGTGTCTTTATCTCCTCTCCAGAGGAGATCTCTTCAGGAGATAAAGTGACGTGATCACTGGTGTGGGTAAAAGGGTATTAAGGAACAGGGAATGACGAGGTCAGGCACAACCCGCTCTGTCTGAAAGAAAGCAGTTGATGGCAAAAAGGTGAAAATATTTGTACACAGCAGGAGTCACAAATATTCTTGCTACACTACCTGTATTTCAAGTGTAGATTGTATTTATGTCTGAACTGTGATTCTGAGAGTGTCTTGTCACTGCCTGATTTCAGGTTTTAGCTTGGATCAGTTCCTCATTGTCTCATCCTCTCTTTAGGCAAAGGGACAGTCCTCCAGCAGCAAATCTGAGAAGCAGAAAACAAGCTAAACATTAACCTTACCAGGTAAGATTTCTTTTTTTCCTGTTCCCTGGGTTACCACAAAGACAATTTCATGCTTGTGAACTAAAGCTGAGTTCTGCTAGCAGTCCTTGAACCAAACCAAGAAATGCTTAAAACTGCTGCTAAATCAAAATGCTTGGGATGAATTTGCACTTCAAAGTTCCCAGGCAGCAAAGTTTTTTCACACCCTTTATCCATTCAGTTTGTACAGAGCTATTTCATGTAGCTCAACTCCTCAAGGCTGGTGGATTTCCAAGCATTCCAAGGTGTGAAGTGCTGCTTCCCTAAGACATTTTCACACAGTAATGTGGATCAAGCACATCTCAGCTGGGGGTTTTGATCTTTAGGATATTGACCTTGTGTCATTACCTCTGCTCTGAGCCCATCTGGAGGCTTAGTTCCCATAATTCTTCCCAGATTTATGTTATGAGTTCTATTTCCAGTTAACAAGATGAGCACTCTGACTTTGTGTTTTTGTTTTGTTTTCTCCCTGCCAGGATCCTGCTGCATCGCGCAAAATGTCTTCTTTCTGTTGGTGGATGATTATTCTTGAAGAACAAAAGCTGATGCCAAAAGCACATAGTTATTCTGGGTGGTTTTTGTACAGTGATACTTGGACGTTTTCTCATCTTTTCTTTTTTCCCAGTAGTAGACTCAGGTGGTTTGTTTCTTTCCTCCAGCAGTTCAGTTTATTAAGACTCATATAGTCTGACTTTTCCTTCAGCATTCGGGGGGAAGAATGCTTTCTATTTGCAGGAAATATATTGCATCAATGAAGAGCTATGCCAAAAAAGGAAAGAAAAAAAAAATCTGCAGACTTTTGCACATAATCTCCACATAGTGCCTGTAAATCTCTGAAGAGTTCGTATGTGCTAGCATTTTTTAATGTTGCAGTGAATGCATTAAGTGTTCTGGAATACAGTGAGCTTTAGTTACCCTCAGCTGAGCTGTGCAGCCTTCTGCTCAGGCCAGGTCCTGGTGGGAAGCTGCAGGCCAGCTGTGGGGTGGCTAAAGAGTGAGAAACTGGGGATTAGCTGCTTCTTCCAGCACGTCTGGACATTAAGCAGGTGTTTGGGATGCTGCCTTTAGCCATAGTTAAAACACACTAGGACAGGACCTTCTTTTTTTTTTTTTTGTTATTATTACCATTATTTCCAGTTGTATCTGTACTGTTATCTTATAATTTCAGGAGTCTCCTGGACTGGACAAATAACAAATGTAACAGCTACCAATACACAAGGGTGGGGAAGGAACGGAGGGGCACAAGCCTCAGCAGTGATCAAAGCTCAGGTCCAGGGGTGGGCTCCTTTGTATCTTATTTTGCACTGTTTCTAGTCCTCCTGTTCCTGGCACTCTGGCAGGGAACCCAGGGATGGGGCTGAAGGTGATGCTGCAGAGAGCAAAGCCCCATTTCTCCTGTTCCCTGCAAGGAGAGGCACGGCCAGGCACCTCTCATGGGTCAGCTGCCACAGCCCTGGGCTGCCACCACCTCCATGGGCTTTCCTCTGCCTCCCTGTCATGCAGAATGTCCTTTTGCACATCCTGACACATGTACAACTCTGCCGTGGGCTGGCAAAGGGAGGCCACTGGCAGCAGAGCCTGGGGTCTGCAAGCAGGGACCGTGCAGGGACTGAAGTTGGGGATATTTAGACTCGTGACAGTAGTTGCAGTCTGCACCGTGTCACTCCAATAAAGTTTTTAAGGATGCACTGTGCCCTTCCTGGCTTTTCATTTATCACTGCTGCTGTTAGGCAGAAGAAAGCCTAGAAATAATTTAAAAACCCCGACAAACATTGGCATGTTAAAATTGAATCTAAACTTTTAAAATCCCCCACAAAATACAGAATTGCAGAATCAACTAGGTTGGGAAAGATCTTTGAGATCATCAGGTCCAAGCTATGACTCAACACCACCTTGTCAACCAGACCATGGCACTTGGTGCCACATCCAGCCTTTTCTTAAACACCTCCTGCAACAGTGACTCTGCCACCTCCCTGGACAGCCCCTTCCAGTGCCCAGTCCTTTTCTTTACATGTTGGTGACACTCCACCAAAGCCTTCACAAGCACATCAAGACCCTGCTACAGGTTGGGGTTTTTTTGTTTTTTTTTTTTTGCCTTCTTCCTTTGGATTTCAAAGCTGTATCGTAGTTAACCTAGACCAAATCTAACTTGTGGACTGCCACTGTGTAGGGAGGCAGCTGGAAGAGCAAGATGTAAGTCATGGAAATTTACTGTGCCCAGATGAAGGTACAGTAAACTCACAGGTCCTGAAATACCTGTGTGTGAGGCCACATCTCTTCTGTAGGAGGGCTGAAGTGCATCTGGGAGAATGGGCACATCTGAAATTAAAGGGCAGAGAGGGAGTAATAATGAGGCTCTGGGGAACCAGGAGCGCCACTTAATTTTCCTTCAGAGCTGAGCAGTTAAAAGCAGAAAGCAGAACAGCCATTTACTGCTTACAAAAGAAATGACTGCATAAAAGGGGACAAAAAAGACCTTAATCTGATACCACCTGCAATTTGAGGTTTTGTCAAATTCCCCTTTTGGCCCTTAAAATATTTTAAAAGCAGCAGTTGGCAGGCTTGAATAGCATAAAATGCCACTAGCATGATGCTCAGCTTTCTCAGAATTCCTGGTTTATATATAAATATATGTAGATATAAAAAGTACATGGAAATTGCCATGAGCAGGAGGAAATGGTGCTTTCTGCAGGATTGTGTCAGAGCTCTTGGCTCTTGAGAGTGGAACAGGTGCCTTCCAGACACATGAAAGAGTTTTGGACTCCTTGGGCAGGTTTGATCTCCAGATGGGAGAAAAGGGAGGCACAGTCAAACATCGGGATTAGTTCTAGATTGTGGGTTTTTTTCCCTTCCCTCTGTTAAAATTCCAACTGTTTTGGCACATCCATGAGGAAACTGAGACGGGCTGGAACCACAAAAGAAATAAACACCAGGGACTCAATGTCAAGGGTGTGTTTGCAGGAGCAAATAAATCAAGTGCCCTTAAGCACAAGTGGCAATTAACTGATTTTGGTCAAGTTTAATATAGAAATAAGAGTTTTCAGCAGGTAAACAGATCACAACTGTCTTTAAAAAAAGAAACTCCACCAATAAAAACCCAACTTCCAAGATTTCAACCTTGCTTTCTTGCGACTGGATGTGGCACTCAATGTCAAGGTAGCGTTAGGTCACAAGTTTATTACCCTGCAGCTGACAACGAGGGCCACCGAGGTGGCCGAGTATCCCCCGCGCTGACAAGGTGCGGCCACGCCACGCGTGGGAACAACGCTGACCACGCCCCCTTTTCCGTTGACCACGCCTCTCCGCGTGGTCCCGCCCCTTTCCGCTCCGAAACCGCCTCCCTTGGCTGAGGCTCCGCCCCCAAGCGCATTGTGCATTTCTCATTGGGTGGCTCGTCGCCTCGTGGCCGCCGCGGTCTCCCATTGGCTGCGGGTGCCCCTGTTGTTGTTATTCCTGTTATTACTGTAAACAGGAGCGGGGTGTCACCTGTCCGCTCTGGTCACCTCTGGTCACCTCTTATAGCCTTTTATCGCCTCTTGTCGCCTCTTATCAATCCTCATCTCTCACCTGTCAGCTCTTTTCACCTCTTAATTCTTGTAAGAAAGAAGGTCCGTGCTCTTCTGTCCACTGTCTCCTGTGCCCGGTCACTTGCCGGAGCTCGATCCTCGCTCGCTCGCTCGGTCCCTGCCCGGGCCATGTCACTGTGCGGGGGCCGCAGGCTGTCCGGACTGGCGGCCATCTCCCCGCTGCCCTCCCCGGGCACGGCCCCGCTCACGCCGCTAGCGCTGGACAGGGGTGACCCAGCGGGCCCGGACAGGTGAGGAGGTGGCCGGGGGCCGGGGACCGGGGTGGCTTTGTCCGCCCGCCCCACGCGGGACTCTCCTGACGTGACACGGGGGCCCCGCGCGGGGCTCGGCGGTGGGGCCGTGCCAAAGGACACTTTCGGGATCCCCTCCTTCGGCTCCTGCCCCTTGCCCCGCCAAGGCAAGAAAGGGCGAGGGGCACCCGAGGCACTGACACTTCCCCGTCCCGACCGCCTGTAGGCAGCGGGACACCCCAGAGAGGAGGCACGGGGGACTGCCCCTCCCACGACTGTGGTACGCACTGTCCCTGGAGCCAGTGGCCTCGGACTGTCCCTGGGACTCCGTCTCCTCCGAGCCCACGGATGCAGGTGAGGGATGGGGACGCCGCAGCCGTCCCCAACCGCCCCCGGCCGCCCGGAGTGGTGCCGAGGGTATTGGAGGGGGGTCGAGGATGTCTCAGGAGGGCTTGGCCGAGGGTCTGGCGAAGGGGTCGAGGCAGGGGAGCTTCTGAGGAGTGATGGGCCGGAGGCCACACCTGCACTCCCTGGGGCTCAGCCAGGAACCGCTCCGGTGGGGACCCTGCTCAGGGTGACATGCGACATTCCATGCGGGACCAGTGCTCCCAACGGTGGTGCCAGCCGCCTGGTGGGGGGTTCCCTGCCCGGCCCCAACCTGCCGGTGCCCTGGGCTGCGGCCAGGACCCCGATCACACACCGGGGCTACCCCTGTCTCTTGTTCCCGCAGGATTGGGACCGGACTCCCACACACAGCAGAGCACCGCAGCCGTGCAGGAAGAGTGAGTGGCCCCATCCCCGTGTTCCCCCGGGACACCTCCTGTTGTCCCTCCCCTGCCTTTCCCGAGCGGCAGAACCCGTTCTCAGCCTGGCTGAGGGCTGCGCATCCAGCTGTGACCCCCAGGCTGTGTCTGGGGAGTGACAACCTGGGCTGCTTGGGCAGGGATGTGGATGCCACCCCCCATAAGACCCATCTCTGCTCTCCCCACAGCTTCCAGAAAACGATCCCGGAATCTGGGAGAGCTCTCAAAAAGTAAGTGAAGGGTCTCTGTCCCTGCGGCAGGACATGAATGTCAGGCTGTCCCCGTGCCCAGGCTGTCCCTGTCCCAGCTCCAAAAGCCAGGCTGTCCCCGTGCCCCTCCTGGGCCCCTTCTCAGGCCATTGGTGTTGTCTCTGTGCCTGGAAGTGCTATTGCCCCGGGTCCCTTTTGGGAGCTGTGACAGCCCTGGGGAGGTCTTACCCACCCTGAGGACCTAGGGGACGGAAGTGACAATGGCAGAGGAGAGGGACACAGCGGTCTAGGACACTGCTGGCATTTGATCCTTTCCTTTCCCGGCTCTTACAGAAGGAAGCTCCTTCGCCAGAGGATCCACTCCTTGCCGGTAAGTGCTGGAGGCTGTGCAGGATCCTGCCGAGTCCCTGGCTGAACTGGGACGAGGAGGATGGAGCCAGGAGAGGCGACAGGGCTGTGCAGCACCTCTCACCCCTTGGCTGTTCCACAGCAGTGGCAGCTGGAAGCCAGCCCGGTTCTGAAGGACATCTCCCAGCTCCAGGTGTGCAGGGACAGAGGGGGGCGGCGCCAGAGGGAGCCCGAGGATGAGGTGATGGGGCAGCGAGATCTGGGGGGCAGCGAGACCTGGGGAGTCAGGGAGGGGACAGAGGGGTGCTAACGCTCTGTTCTCCTCGCTGCAGGAAGGCTTTGGTCCCAAGAAGCTGCAAAGGCTGAGCCAGCGGAGCCGGCTGCTCGCCGGCCATGAGGCTGCCAGGAGAGACAGCCTTGCCAAGAGCCCCTGTTGCACATCAGAGCTGCTGGTGAGAGGCTAGAGTGCTCGGAGGGCACCAAGGATGGGTGATTCTGGGGCTGAACACATGGGAGCTGCTGCTCCAACCTGTCCAGGTGCCTTGGAGACCTGTGGTTGTGGGAGATGGACGGGCCGGGGGGGATCGTGGGGACACCCTGACTCCAAACCTGGAAGGCACTGGGAAGTGGATGGACCTTGGGCACGGGATCCATCTCTGCCTGGGGCTGGGAAGTAGCTAGCAGAACTTGTCCCCTTCATGATCTCTTCTGCCTCTCCCCCAAGTCCCCCCAGCTGCTGCCCTGGCAGAATGATGCCACCGTGCCCCAGGGGATGGAGAACCTGGTGACCATGCCAGTGATGAATAATGAGGCAAAGCTAGTACATGACAGCCTTTGTCAGTGGGCGGAGCCCCACAGTCCCCTCTTGGGTTCTCCAAAGCAGGGTCTGGAGCCGAAGGTTCTTGGAGTGGGGGCTGGTTGGTAAGCAGCACCAGCCCTGGTGCTGGGGACTTGCCAGATCCCCAGGCAGCAGCATGGGCTCTCCCCACAGTGTCCAGGGAAGCACAGCCAGTGCCAGCAGATCTTTCGCTTGCCCTCGGGACCCAGCAGTGTCCCCCCGCCCGTCCTGAAGCGTGGACAGCCCTCGGACAGGGAGACCCCTGTCAAGGCCAAACAGCAGAGAAGGGTGGCTAGCAGCTGTGACGAGGAGGCATCGGTGGAGCTGGTGGGTGATGGAGAAGCTGTGGGGTGAGACCCAGCCTCTCACTGGCAGGACTGGGCCATTCCCTGGCTCTGCCAGAGCCCCTGCTGACATCTAGGGGTGTCTCTGGTTGGTGTCTCCACAGGGAGTGTGTCTGGAGCCTTCCAGGTCTGCCCAGCTTGAGGGGATTGAGAACCTGCTGGCCAACGATGACCAGGAGCTCATTGGGGACTTCTCCAAGGTAGGGGCACAAGGATAGGACAGGTCTGAGGGTGTTGCCCCCACTATTCTGAACAGGGACCATCATTGAAACCCTGCACTGCTGTGAGAGCCCAGAGTGAGCTGGTGGCCCTTGTCTGGGGACACGGGACTGTGACTTTCCAGCCTGCAGCCCCTGGAGTGGATGAAGAGCCCCATCACTGCTCCTCTGGTCCATCTTCATGGCACAGCCATGTGTATCTGCCCCTTTCCCTCCTGCAAGTGCAGAACTGACCACTGTGGGCTTCTTGGCTGGAGGGACAGGTGCCATCCCTGGGAGGTGTCTCTGGGACAGAGATGAACCCACAGCCTTATCTCCTCCAGCCTCACCTCCTGCCAACGGTGGAGGGGAAGGACCCAGGCCTGAAGTACATCTCCCCTGGCACGGTAAGGGGACAGTGACCTTTCCTCAGCCCCCCCGAGNGCTGGTGGCAGTGCTGACAGGGCACTTCAGCAGCTTCATCCAGAGCGGCATCATCGTGGACTGCCGATACCCCTACGAGTACAAGGGGGGCCACATCAAGGTCAGAACCCCCCTGTGCCCTTGGGGCCAGGAGGAACGTGGTGTCCAAACCCCACCCACCCTCATAGGTGCTGAGCCCACCAAGAGGGGTTGAGCGTTTCCCCAGGAAGTGCTGAGACAATAGGAATTCAGAATCCCCCAGGATTTATTGAGTATCCTCCAAGAGATTAAGCAGCCCCTGCAAAGATACTGAGCTCCCAGAGAGGAGTAAAGCAGGGCCCCCAGAGGTATTCTGAGTGCCCAGAAGGGCTGAGTAGCTGAGCAGAGGCCTCCATGAAGGGTACTGAACTGCCCAGAGGGATAGAGCACCCCCATGAAAAGTGCCAAGCTGCACCTTAGAGGGCTGACTCCCAACTGGAAAGAGGAGCATGATGGTGGGGGAGGCTGGGGGTCAACGTCCTTGGATCTCTGCAGAAAATTAAATTCTAGGCAGAGGGGGAAAAGGTGCCTCCTGTCCTTCCCCAGGGCGCCGTTAACCTGCCGCTGCAGCGGGATGTGGAGGAATTCCTGCTGGAGCAGCCCATCGTGTCCCTGGATGCCAGCAAGAGAGTGATCATCATCTTCCACTGCGAGTTCTCTGTTGAGCGGGGGCCCAAAATGTGAGTGATGGCATGGAGGGCACATTGAGGTCTGCCAGCTCCCCAGGCGCGCCCGGATCCCCGCACAGGACTGATCGCGTGGGCTTTCTCTGTGTCACAGGTGCAAGTTCCTGCGGGAGAGGGATCGGCGCTGCCACGAGTACCCCCAGCTGCACTACCCCGAGCTCTACGTCTTGAAGGGGGGGTACCGCGAGTTCTTCTTCCAGTTCCCGGTGAGTCCCCGTCCAATGTCCCCTCGGTGGCAGGAGGGCGAGAACTGAGGCGGGGGGCACAAGGCAGTGGGGAAGGGCAGCTCTGGCTCTGACCATCTTCCCTGCGCTGAGAGGGGATCTCCGGGGCTGGGGGGCGCTGGCTTCGGCCCAGGACGGGGGTGGGACGGGGGCTGCGCTGCGGGCGCTGACGGTGCCGTGGATTGCAGAGCCACTGCGAGCCCCGGGACTATCGGCCCATGGAGCACCCGGCGTTCAAGGAGGAGCTGCGCAAGTTCCGCGGGCAGAGTCGGCGCGGCCGGCAGGCGCTCTTCATCTGAGGGTGGGACCTGTGAGCGCCCGGGGGTCCCACAGCCCCACCGGGGGAACGCTGGAGATTGTAGGATGGGTTCCCTTGGCCGGGGATGAGCCTCAGCTTGGTTTGGATTGTTGTGATAGGTTTGAGATGCTATTTAGTGTTAAGATTGGGTTTGCGTTTGTTTATGGTTATAAATATTTTTTGTTTTTATCATAAATATTTTGTGTTTATTGTTATAAACACAATTTTATGTGTTTAAACACAGTATTTTTGTTTGTTTGTTGTTATAAACATTTTTATGTTCATTGTTATGAATATTTTTGTGTTTGTCTGTTGTTAGGATTGTTTGTTACAATGTCTTTTAATAAACTCCTATTGCAGGAGAACAAACGCGGCTCCTGAGCTCTCACTGCCCGCACCAGGGCGCTGCAGGGGTGGGAGCCCCTGATCCGGGGCTGGCGGGAAGGGCAGGCTGGGCTGGAGGTCTGGGGACAGGGCTGGGGCGATGGCTTCCCTGTGGGGCGTGGTGGCTTCCCCAGGGGCAAAGTGGGTGAGGCAGGGGCAGGTGTTGGCCCCTTGGCCGCTGCTCCTGCATGGTGGGGTGCAAGCAGTATGACCCTGGACCCCCATGGGACTCTCTTTCCTGGGCATGCTGGGCTTGGCAGGACCCCTGGGACACTTGGGATGGTTGTGGGACCCCCACAGCCAGGATACTCTCTTTTCTTAGGGAGTCTCCAGAACTTTGCAGCACCCCCAGGGTTGGGACACCCGTTTCTGAGAGGAGCCTAGGCTCAGTAGGACTCCCAGAACTGTGGCAGCCCCATTTGGGGGGTCAGAGCTCATCAGGACACTCAGGAGCATTAACCCTCAAATTCTGAGACCCTCCTTTAGAGATTACACCCTCTCTCCATGAGATCCCCATGGTGGTGACACCCCTTTGAGCGGAGCTCTGCTCATCAGGACTCCCAGGACATTAACACCTCATTCCTCTGCCTGGGACTCCCAAAGCCATGTTATCTCTCCTTGTAGGGAGGATCTTCTGGCCTTTTCAGGATTCCCAGAGCTGGGACAATCATTTTTTAGGGGACAGAGCTTGGTGGGATCCCCACGGCTGTGGGATCTTGAAGGGATGGGTGTCCTTAACACAAGGGTCTCCCATTCTATCCCTGACAAGTGGCCATCCAGTGCCAAGTACTTCAGTCACCCTTGGGGCACCCATCCTCTCCTCCACTTCCCAGGATTCCTGATGAGCTGATGTCACCTCAAGAGGCCCCAGGGGGGCTTTTCCACGTGCCTCCTTCCCCAACGAGGTGACAGTGGCCTGGCTATTGATGTTTGATATCGCCTTTGCTTCGCCTTGTGCCCCACAAGAGAATCCAAAAATCTCCAAAATCCCAAAAATCCCCCTGGCTCCCCATTTGTGCCTCCTGGTTCCCACATCCATGTCCTGCTCCATCCCAAGCTGTCAAAGAGCCAGATCAGCTCCTTGGTCATGGACAATCCTATATTAAAGCTGTTAGAAGGAGCATCTGCATACAACTGGCAAAGAGATGCATCCTCAATTAAAGAAAAGGTTGGGGGGTGACTAATAAAGGGGCTGTGAGGTACAATGAAGGCCATTTAATCTGCTGCAAAACTGAGCAGATAAAGCAGAAAACAGAAACACTAATCACCACTCACAAGAGCAAAACAAAGGACTTCAGAAAATGGCAAAAACTAAGACCTTCACTAAAATTACCCTCAATTTTATTCTTTGTCAAATCCCCTTTCAGCTCTTAAAATGTTTTAAGGCAGCAGTTGATAATAATTGAATAGCATAAAGTGTCACCAGCTTGATGCACAGCTTTCTTAGAATTCCTGTTTTATATATTAATAAATATGTATATAAGAGCACATGCAGGTTCCCCGTGAGCAGAAGGAAGTGGTGCTTTCTGACATCCACACCTTCCAGCTGGATCTGCTCCTTACCCACGGGCAGATCCTTTTCCTCAAGGAACCTTTGCTCCAGGAGATGGGCATCAAAACATCCCTCTGAGCTACAAACAACATCCTGCCAGGCACCCCTGGGATTTCAAAAGAGAGAGAAAGGATGGTCCCCGAGCTCCAGTGGGATGGTCGGGAAAAACAGCCCAGCAATTAAGATCAGATTATTGTCCTTCAAATTCTAATCTGCTCTTGAATGGTCATTTAAAAGATAATAATAATAATAATAATAATGACAATGACACCAAATGTAAAACCTTTTAGAGACTCAAATGCACTTTAAATCAACTTTTAAATTTAAAAATTGTTCATGGCATCAAGTGCACAAAAAAGACTCAAAAAGAGAATCTCATTTTTAAACTATTAAAAGGCGCATTTTCTGAGTTTCTGAATCAAATATTTTAGCACAAACTAAAAGCTGAAAGGAAAAAAAAATCAACAAAACCAACCAACCAATATGTCCAGTCTATATCTCAAGAATATTCTGTCTGATTAAATAGACATATTACAGGAGAAATTTAATTGAGGTTAAATTTTAACCAAAGTTGAAAATAAAAGTAGAAAATGTGTCTTGAAAGCCTCACTTACAAATTAAACAAACAAGTAGACTTCCCTGGGCTCATGTCAGGACTAAACCATAAAAAGCATTCAATAAGCCTGCATCATTTTCCAGGCTGCCCATCCACCTCCAGACTTTCCTACAATTCTATCTCTGGGTCAAGATGTTCTTTTTTTCCTGAAGTATAGGCTTGGCTCTAAAAGATATCTTAAAAGCCGTCCAAAAATCTGTTATCAGAGTGTTACCAAGGATGCTGAGCACTTCTGGAGCCAGGGTGGGACTGCATATTTATTTCCTGTCCATTTCCAATTTGTACTGAAGACTGGCCAAGCTGCTCACTCACCTGGAGCTTAAAAGGTTTCCTGCCTGGAGGGTATACACTGACACGTGGAGAGTATACACTGACACGTGGAAGACCTCTAAAACTCAGAGACAGAGTTTTAAAGTAGGTATGTGATTTATTCAGTGCTAGGGGCGATGCGAGATAGCTCCCAAAGGCAAGCACAGCCCCTCGCTCACTCAAATGTTCCATATGCATCAAGTTTCGCAATACGCCTATGAATATTCATTCCTTGGCTCCCACCTCTTCGCTTTGTATGCTTATTGTCTTATCCATCTTTTGCGCCTGCGCTGTTGTCTCTGGTGGTCTCCGGGTGGTCGTCTCGGGGGTCCCAGGGATGAAGAGGGGTAGTCTTCCTCAGCGATGAACTTCTGACCTCGTCGCCTTGCGCATACTCACTGATCCTCTGGTCACAGTTCGCACTATAAGGCCAGCTTTATCT